>OZ008367.1:241022777-241411777 GCA_963931995.1 Phaonia tiefii
ATAGAAACTAAACATCAAGCAAAATGGAAACATTCCTTACACGCATGGAAGCGCATCAACAAAAAAAGGAAATCCTTCATTTGAAGGAAGTTGAGGAAAAAACATCAATAACAATTTTCCATGCGATGAGAACCAATACGCGATATGGGGAAACGATAATGTTGGAGGCAGAAGATAATGTCCTGTTTTTACCTAAAGGGTATGCTGCTATGATCGATGATGATGTTCAAGAGCTTGGCAGTGGGAAGTATAAGCTGGTGAAGACATCGCCAGCCGGAAAGCCAACTAAATTTAATATAGAACAAAATAGTACATCAAAAAATATAAATAAAAGAACAAAATAAAAAAAAAATGACTTTTTATTTAAAGGTGGGATTGGGGTGTGAGGGAGAGAGGGAGGAGTGGGGGCTAGCAAAAATAAAGTACTTTATAAGTACTTAAAGTAAAGTACTTTATTTTTGCTAGCCCCCACTCCTCCCTCTCTCCCTCACACCCCAATCCCACCTTTAAATAAAAAGGCATTTTTTTTTTATTTCTTTCTTTTATTTATATTTTTTGATGTACTATTTTGTTCTATATTAAATTTAGTTGGCTTTCCGGCTGGCGATGTCTTCACTAGCTTATACTTCCCACTGCCAAGCTCTTGAACATCATCATCGGTCATAGCAGCATACCCTTTAGGTAAAAACAGGACATTATCTTCTGCCTCCAACATTATCGTTTCCCCATATCGCGTATTGGTTCTCATCGCATGGAGAATTGTTATTGATGTTTTTTCCTCAACTTCCTTCAAATGAAAGATTTCCTTTTTTTGTTGATGCGCTTCCATGCGTGTAAGGAATGTTTCCATTTTGCTTGATGTTTAGTTTCTATCTTTTCATAGAAGTGAGGCGCCTTTTTATACACGCTTCTCTTCAGCACTTTAACGCAATAAAACAAATGTTTGCGGAATTGCAGAATCGTAGGTTCTCGAAATTTTTCTTCTTATCAACATCGCAGGTGCTTAAACCGCAGTAAACAAATTTGAAGGAGCGGAAGTCAAATCCGCAAAAAACAACTAGACCCCCAAAATGTTTATGCTATCTTCAATCGAATCGTAGGTTCTCGAAAGTTTTCTTCTTATCAACATCGCAGGTGCTTAAACCGCAATAAACAAATGTGAAAGAACATGAACCAGCCTAGTTTAAAAAATTTGCATGACTTCTCTTGTCTAGTGATAAGGAATTTCCAAACAATTCTTCCCAACACAAACAAAACTTTTTTCTTATCTTTCGATACTCCCTTTGATTGGCTTAGACACCTCATCCTTTGTTTTTATATGAAAACAGCTAAAGTAGAGTATATAAATAGTCGAGTACATAAATGACTACATTTAGTGAGCATATTATAAAAGATTATTCCGGGTGTTGTTAAGTGCGTTCAAAAGCTGTTAAAGGCATAAATTTAATTTATTCCAAGTGTGTTTAAGTGCGTTCAAAGTTATTAAAGGTATAAATTCAATATTAAATTAGATCGCTTTCATTCATAGACCAGCTTCAAACAAGTGCGTTCAAAAGCTGTTAAAGGCATAAATTTTATTTATTCCAAGTGTTTTTAAGTGCGTTCAAACTTATTAAAGGTATAAATTTAATATTAATTTAGATCGCTTTCCTTCATAGACAAGCTTCAAAAATACCCGAACATGTACTTCGGCTGAAGATATACTTCGGAAAAACCCGAAGATGTACTTCGGAAAAACCCGAAGATGTACTTCGGAAAACACGAAGATGTACTTCGGCTGAGGATGTACTTCAGGGAAAAAAACCGAAGATACACTTCTGTAAGGTCTGAAGATTATCTATTATAAATATATATTCTTCAGACTAATACGTTAGTTGAATCAGAATCTTCTTACTATCAACATTTATGATAGAGTGCTTCTCATAAATTTAAAACTAAATTTCAGAATAATATGCCGCAGATTATGCAAAACGTAAAATCAGCATTTGATAATCGCTGAAGCTATCGCAACATGTTCTAAGGCATTATGCACACTAAGGAGTAGCCGTTTACGTAGAGCGAAGACTAGTGGTGCTAAGCAGGGTATCCTGAACCAAATGACCATTGTCAAAGGTTATAAAGAGCAGTTGAAGGATCTCCGTAGGACCGTAGGAGCAGGACTTTCCCAAACTAGCGGTAGGGAAAGCTGGCTATCTAGTCGAATTAAATGGGTTGATGCAGAATCGGCGTTTGGTGGGCGGTAAGTTTTTAATTTTAAACATTTATTTTAAATATTGTGATTATGATTACAATAACGAATATTTATAGCTTAAGAACGGGACTCATCATGAACTTGAAGCACAAAGACCCGAAGAATTTCCTAGAAGACTGCGGTGAAGTCGTCCAGAGAAAAACAAAAATAGCCTTGTGTGATGAGCTAGCTCTCAAAGTGAGTGCGGTGTTTTGTGGGGAGTTCCTCGTAATCAAGGGAGGAGATGAGCTTCATGAGGAGAAGTTCATGAACACAAAAAACGTGCCCATTTACCGTGAAACGGAACTCGATGCTTGGTTTAAAGAGCACGTTCAAGATGAAATCTTAAAGAAGCTCGAGGAGTTTCAAGAACGTGCCAGTGGTTGGGCGTTGGCTGCCATTATAAACTTGACGGTCAACATAAATAAATTTACGCCGCAGCTCGGCTCCTCATACGTGCCGCTACCCAAGCAGAATCAAAAAAGGCGTGTGTTAATGTCAAGAATGATGACAATGCGTGCTTCGCCTGGGCAATCATTTCCGCCCTCTACCCAGCTGAATCCCACTCGGACCGCAAATCGTCATATCCAGACTACAAAGGAAAATTGAATTTAAAAAATATAAATTTTCCTATGATGATACACCAGATCCCCCGCTTTGAGAAGCAGAACAACATATCCATAAACGTGTATGTTCTCCAAAAAAACATAAACACTTATACGGGATTACCTACTTATACTATGCTGCCCACTTATCTGACAAAAGATAAGAAGAAGCTGCATATAAACCTCCTCATGATACAGGATGTATACCCTGCGGAGGATAAAGAAGAAGAAGACAACGATGTAGATGATGATATCGAACCCATCAAATACCACTATGTGTGGATCAAAAATCTGTCCAGGCTGCTCTCATCACAAGTTTCACACCATAACGGCTTCAAATATTTCTGCGACCGCTTCCTGCACTACTTCCATTCAGCAGAAAAGTTGGAGATACATGCAGAAGATTGTGGTAAGATAAACAATTGCAAAATTCGTATGCCCACGGAAGCAGAAAAGATGCTTAGTTTTAAGAATTTTAAAAATAAGGTATCGGCCCCATTTGTGATATATGCTGATTTGGAATGTCTTTTGGTTGAACCAACTTCTCAAAAGAAGCCAAGGTCTGAAAAGACGAATACATATCAAAAGCATATACCACATAGTGCGGGCTACTATGTCAAGTGTGCATATGACCCCACGTTATCGTTCTATAAAAGCTATCGCGGCGCGGATTGTATTGAATGGTTCGTTTCCGAATTAGAACAATTTGCTGAAGATGTTGAAACGGTATTTCTTTGTCCTCTACCTATGGATCAATTAACAACTAATCAGAATCGCGATTTTTCTTTAGCTGCCACATGTCATATATGTGAAAAGTCTTTTAGTGGTGATGCCATCAAAGTTCGCGATCATTGCCATTTAACAATATTAATTTTAAAGACACCCACACAATACCCATTATTTTTCATAACCTTAGCGGTTATGACTCGCATTTTATTATTAAAAATATTGCTAGAGATTTAAAAGGCCGGGTAGATCTGCTACCTATAAATAAAGAGCTATGTATATCATTCACTAAACGCTTGGATGAATATCTAATAAAGTTTCGCTTTATAGACTCATTCAAATTTATGAGTAGCAGTTTGGATGCTTTAGTTTCCACTCTCTCCACATTTCCCCTTTTAAAGACTGAATTTTCAGATTTAAATGAGCTGCAATTTAATTTGCTAACTCGTAAGAGGGTATTCCCTTATGATTATTGTAATGATATTAGCAAATTTAGCGAGACTTCTCTGCCCGATATGACATATTTTTACAACAAATTAAATGATCATATGATTAGTGATGAGGATTATGAGCATGCGAAAAAAGTCTGGCAGGATTTTAATTTAGTAAATTTGGGTGAATATTCAGACCTTTACTTAAAAAGTGATGTGCTTTTATTAGCAGATGTCTTTGAGCAATTTCGTTCAAGTTGCTCTAAAACATATGGTTTAGATCCAGCTCATTACTTCACGCTGCCAGGTTATACGTGGGATGCTATGCTTAAACATACAGATATCACCCTCGAGCTATTAACAGATGTTGATATGCTTATGTTTGTAGAGCGCGGTATTCGTGGAGGGCTTAGTCAGTGCAGTAAACGGTATTCTAAAGCGAATAATAAATACATGCCTGATTTTGATTCCACCCAACCATCAAAATACTTGATGTATTATGATGTTAATAATCAATATGGTTGGGCAATGTCCCAATATATCTAGTATCTATATATCTAGTGATTATGGCATTGGGTATATTTTAGAGGTTGACTTAGAATACCCCAATGATCTTCATGATCAGCATAAGGACCTTCCGTTTTGTCCGGAGCATCTCACGCCTCCTAACTCAAAACAGCGAAAACTAATTTGGAACTTTGTATAATAAAACAAAGTATATCATTCATTATCGAAGCCTCATACAGGCTCTAAAATATGGTCTTAAATTAAATAAAATTCATAGAATTTTACAATTTAGGCAGTCTCCATGGCCGTATATCGTATATCGATCTAAATACACGTCTCCGAACGGCTGCCACGAGTAAGTTTGAGCAAGATTTGTTTAAACTTATGAATAATGCCGTGTTCGGTAAAACCATGGAAAACATTCGTAAACATAGCATCGTCAAGCTGGTTACGAAGTGGTTGGGCCGTTATGGTGCAGAAGCTTATATTTCAAAGCCCGAATTTAAAGCTTCGTCAATTTTCGAGGAGGGTCTAGTTGCAATCGAATTAAATAAGACTGAAATCTTTTTTAATAAACCAATATATGTTGGTATGTGCATCCTCGACTTGGCTAAAACAACCCTATACGATTTTCATTATGGCTATATGGCTCCTCAGTTTAAGGATGATTGTACAGTCTGCTACACTGATACTGATTCACTTATATATGAGGTATGTTTCTCTGACTTGTATGAAAGTATTAGGCTAGATGCCCCCAAATACTTTGATACAAGCAATTATTCAATCATAAACCCATACAACATTCCCAATACTTTCAATAAAAAGGTATTGGGAATGATGAAGGATGAAAATAGTGGAAGCATTATGACTGAATTTGTGGGCCTAAGATCTAAAATGTATGCCGTTCGTGTAGAGGGACAAGACGCCATGAAAAAGGCGTGATAAAAAATAAAATATGCTTTAATGATTATGTTGTCTGCTTTAACAGCGGCGAAAACATGAAAGTCGATCAAAATTTGATCCAATCATGTAAACATATTGTTAATAGCATCACCCAAACAAAAATTGCTTTGAATCCTCATGACGATAAACGATTTTTGCTTTGTACTAATTATAAAACGCTTCCATGGGGTCATTATAGCATTATGGATTACTCTACTAATTAAAAATGTAATGCAAGTATATAATTAGCCTTAGTATAGTAATCATAATATTTTATTAAAATTATTAGATTTAATATTTTAGATTGATAAAATATTCGATATAAAAAATAATGCTTGTTCAATCAATGTTATATTCTAAGATTTAAAATATTGTTAAATAAAATAAATGTCCATATAAGGAAAGACGGAATTGTTTGTGTTTTTACTCTAGACAACTCTATAAAATTCATCCTCCATATTTGATTTCAACACAAATTCCACAACCAAGTTCAACGCTAACCAAATTGTTGTGTATGGTAAGAAATTGTAGAGTAACCTAAAATTCATATTTGTATTATCGCATTATGTTTACGTGTTTAAGCTAAGTACATCGAGCGTATGCTATTATATGCGCAATACATTTTCTCTATGTTCGGCTTATCAGCATTTTAGTTTTTGGAAAAATTATTTCTTTCTAAAATACTTAACATATACATAAATTGTTTGTGTGCTAACAAGCCCTTTAAATACGGTAAATAAGAAATTGATATTTTTTTTATTTTTATTTTTTTTTATTTTATTCAAGTTGTATATAAAATTTATAAAAAAATTAAAATACATAAAAATTATACATTTCTAAATCCGGGTATATCACCATTCTCTTCAATATAATGAAAATTACATTCATCATCCATCTCATAGTTTTTAGAGTTAATCTGAGTAATTTGTTGTTTTGCTCCTTGATCCAGTGGTGGTAGATTTTTAAAATAGACTTTCATATATTGCATGTTCAATACAATCACATCCTTTTCTTTCTCAAATGCAATCATTTTTCGAATAATCGGCAGGGTAATCTTATTGTTGTAGTCCTCTGTAATGCTTTTATCATTTAGTATGGTATTATGCTCTATGACACCAATCATGTGCTTATTATTTCGTTCAATATATTCAAATTCTATTATTATTAACGTTGGCTCATCATCGCCATTCTTTAGCACCTTCTTAGTATATTGTATAAACGTGACTGCATGCCGCTTTTGTAATAAAAATTTTTGAGCCTTTATACCAAAATTATGTTGCTGGAATAATGCTAGATACATCCCATCCATCATGGGGTTGAACTGTAACGTGAATGTGGGCTTATCAGGAACATTTTTTATATTATCTGTAGACATCCGTATATTTGAAATTTGTTGACTGCTGCGGTTGGGTGATCTTAGTTAGATCTACAGATTTGCGATCATTATTGCTGATCCTCGTACAACTATTCACTGCATGACGCCTCATGTTACGTGCACATACAAATGATTTTTCGCAATTTTTGCAATTAAAATTCTTCATAATGTGGAGCTCAATTTATGTCTGTTGCCTGGATAAATGCTGTGTGTTGACTGGATGACTATTGATGATCAACTAAATACATATATACTCACAGAGCAGATGATATATTATCTATGCAATGTCATGTTGTGAACTATAATATAAGGAAAATTAAATTTTGATTTTAAGTGGATTAGGCCTAATGGGCATACCACTATAAAAAACACGCATATATCCCCACCTCATGGGTGGTGTGGAAAAGGGTAAATCCAAAATAAAAATTTGTATAGAGCCATCTAGCTATTTATAATTTTCTCGTTTTTGATCTACTGTACCTACGACGTAGACTTTATTAGAAATATTTTCGTTTCAGCCCCACTGTACCTTCTTCGTAGGCTTTATTTACTTGCGGGTGCATAAGCAATGTCATAATGACGTCATCGATGTTTTGCAGTTAAAGTTTATGAAAAAAAATGCGGTTAAGCTAAGTACATTAAGCGTATGCTATTATATTTATATATTATCTGCTAGGCTTATCACCATTTTTACGGAGTAAATTCTGATATCATATTTTTTGTATGAAATGATTAATCAACAAAACAAAATTTTTGGAAACCACAACATTTGCTGTAAACATAAAATCGCAATGATATTTTTACTGAGGTGTAAAATATTTAATCACAAAACAAAATATTTTGAAAACAGCAACATTTAATTAGGAGACAATATTTTCCAAACCGCAAAAGATAAGTGCGTTAGAAAATTCTAGAATAATGTAGAAAGTTCTAGATTACCATATTTTTGTATAAAATGATTAATCAACAAAACAAAATTTTTGGAAACCACAATATTTGCTGTAAACATAAAATCGCAATGATATTTTTACTGAGGTGTAAAATATTTAATCACAAAACAAAATATTTTGAAAACCGCAACATTTAATTAGAAGACAATATTTTCTAAACCGCAAAAGATAAGTGCGTTAGAAAATTCTAGAATAATGTAGAAAGTTCTAGATTATCATAATTTTGTATGAAATGATTAATCAACAAAACAAAATTTTTGGAAACCACAACATTTGCTGTAAACATAAAATCGCCATGATATTTTTACTGGGGTGTGAAATATTTATCCGAATCCGGACCCGATCCGAAGCCGATCCGATCATAACAATCATCACTAACATCGATATTCATTTCTGAGAAAGTCTTTGGTTTATTAAATTGTTTTATTTATTCTGCTTTCGTAAACAACGGGAAAATTATTTATTCCGCTTTCCACTCTCATTCGTAAACAATGCGTGAGAGAGAGAGAAAGAGAGAGAGAGAGAGATCTCAATGCGTGAGATAGGGAAAGAGAGAGAGAGAGAGAAAGAGAGAGGGGAAATTCCAAACCTACGGTCTTTTTAGGATCTCTACCTTGAGATATGAAATGTCGCACTTTTTTGTGAATTTCAACCTCCTATCTTAAATACACGCGTTTTTGGTCCAGAACTCTCATCGGTATACTACCTACAACCCAGAATTATTCTGCATACTTTTAGGATTTCGTGATTTAGTGTTTGAAAGTTGGCTGGCTTCAATGGAAGGCATTATGACATAATCACGGCTAAGGAAATCGGTCTTCGCTGAACACGTTGGAAGTGTAGGGAATTCGATGTTGACATTTATAAACTATTTAAGGAGACCAAGAAAGGATTTCAAAATTTAAATGCTGATTTTGTCTCTATTAGTTCGAAACTTAAATCGTTGGAGGATATGTTTGATACTTTTAAATGGCCTGAGGACATCTCGTCCTCCCCAAGATGGAATAAAAGCTTCTAGTGCTCGTAATATAATTGTACCAGTAACTCCTAACTTAGATAATTTGGACAGTATTTTCTTATCTCCGAAACAGTCGTCGTCTGTTGTTCCTTCGTCCACAAAAGTCACGAACCGTAATCATTATGAGTTATATTATAAGAATGATATACTAATGATTATATTATTAGTTTTAGGGATTTTTTCAGTGGTAATCATTAAATTTGGGTAATATTAAAAAAATCACCCGATAATCATTATTTTTTAGCAAAAAAGACATAAATATGTAGGTATTTTTATTCAGAACGTTTACTGAATTCAAGTAATTATAAAAAATTTAGTACCATAACGAATAATAGCAAATTAATAATCTATATTTTTGTTATATGCATTGTCCCAAGATCGGACTCTCGAGTATATTTAATAAACATCTATGTTGCATTTGTACCGCTTTATAAATACAATTTGGTGAAATCAATTTAACATTCATATAAGATAACAATGTAATAATAAAAAAATTACATAAATATCGTATTATTTATATACTAAAATCTATAGTCTAATTAAATCATGTTTTTTTAATAAAACATTAATTTTAAGATATCCATGCCAATTTTTTGATTTTTGACGTTAGTACAATATCTTTATGGGATATGTTAGTATTGTGTCTAAAATCACCGACATTGTACGTTGTACTTTTTACTGCTTTAATATTTGGCCGTCCGTATATACACTGCCGCTCACTTGAATAGCACCCCATTAAATATTTCTCTCAGCTCTTTATTCCAAAATATGAATTATAACGAATTGGTTGTGTTTTTATAAAGCAAATTCTATGTATTTGCTGTAAACCTGTAACATAAATTTGCTTTCATTTTAATAACGTAAGTATTACAACATTAAATACAAAATAAAAGTAAGCAATACCCCCCTCTTACATAAACAAGATCATACACGTAAACTTTAAGTCAATATTTCAGGTATTGTTATATGCTTATATCTAATCAAAAAACAAGAATTTTTAGTAATATTTAGTAATGGGTGATCCAGCCCTGCTTCAGAATACATTCATACAACCTGTTCGGTAAAGAATCGTATAATTTTTTAAGTAGCTCCAGCGAAATATATGACCAGGCCTACTTAATTCAATCAATAAGTTCACTTTTACTAGAATACTGTTTTCGTGATTCGTAAACCTTGCGTGCTAGCCATCCCAGACGTTTTCAATTATGTTTAGGTTCGGAAAGTAAGGCGGCCAGTTCAGAACCTCAACTCATGATTTGACGACTCTTGGTGTGTGAATTGGTGCGTTGTCATGCTGGAATTTCCACTCCAAGTCCACTTGCACTTACACCAGCTTTTTTCTTGATTTTGGCAGCAGAATCATGTGAGTTTGACGCATGTATTAGAATAGCTCTCTCTTGTCAGCAGCCGAAATAGCAGTTGCTGTTCGACCTTTCATGTTATTTGCATAGTTTTCGGTGTCACGTAAATATGCGGATATTACTTTCCGACTTCTGTTGATTTTGTCGGTTTTTTATGAATAGATAGTCCACACTCCTTATAAGTTTTAATTTTCGTTCTTTCCTCGACACTCAATGACTTAGCTCGGCCCAATTTGCTTAATATTGCTAGTTTTTGATTTAACTATGCACAAGTAATATTTTTATGGTGGTCACCAAAAGACTTCCACTCTTTAACTGATTACCACGTGAGGGGTGCTATTCAAATGGATCAAAAAAAGAGCATATTTTACACTCGTACAAAAGGAAACAGCGAATTAAAATAACGGGACACTCTCATGGCTTGAATTTTGTTTGTTTGTGATGGGTAGGAGAGAAAATATATATGTATGTAAAAACTGAACCGTTATGTTGGGTGTACTTCGAATAATAGTCACTATTCCCAATTGCGTTGGGTGGCGCTATTCAAGTGAGCGGCAGTGTAATACATATATATGACGGGAATCCCATTTGTATCCTCGATATATTTTTGTTTGTCCAGGTATATAACGGCCTCGGGTGGGACAAACCCATTTCGTAATGATTGTCTTAAATAATTTGTGTTACGATTGCGGGGGGTTTTTAGCAAGTATTTTAAAACCGAAAGAAAAAGGGTTAAATGCGGGGGTTAGCTTTGAATTGAGTGTGGTATTTATTGATGAGTACCTTACGAATGCCACTAGCGATATCTATAGAGAGAGACTGACTTGAATTGTCCGCTCAGCCGATGTTTAAAGCAGTTAGTCGTGTAAAATATTAGACTGCTATAATGTGAGCCGTCGCAGAGACAAAAGCTTTTCAAGACAGTCGTGGGCTTAAGAATATATACAATTCAGGGTTTAACTAGTAAATGCAAAGCTTCAAGCGGGTTGGTAGTGTTAATGCTCAAGGAATTCGATTACATTTTACAAGTTATAGTTATGAGACGAAAAGTAAAAAAACAATGTATAAATGATACTTTCGAATAGGTTTTATAATAAGATGTAGGTGATGTAATGCTCTCGCATTTATGGATATTGTTTTTTTTTTTTATTATGTGGTGCTTACGTTAATGATGATGGTTGCAGCACGTGTTGAAACGTTTGCGGCAGTTGTTGTCGGGTTATTTGGCCTGTCATGATTAAGTGTATGATGTCTGGCAAAGCACACTTTGCTTTTTTCGGTGGTACGGCACCGATAGATCTAACAGTTGACGCAGTATCTGAATTGGTGCACTATATTTAATCGTCTGAATCTGAGAGATTTTCGTAACGGGTGATCCTTTTGGCAATATCGGCAATCTTTGCGCTTCCCTTCTACAGCAGGGCGTGAGATGCGAAGGTGACGAGTGACTTCTTCAGGTTCGCGCTCAGTTTGCATGCGTCTTGGTGGAGTGGACATAATATGCTGGAAAATATAGAAAAGTGGATTATTGTTGTTCTTGATTAGGTAACACGACAAGTTTGACAATTAGTCGGGTAACATGGCCGTTGTGTGTTCTCACTTCAGCCACTCTAACTTTAGAATCGGATCCGGATATAACTTTTTCAATGTGGCCCAATCGTCATTGGTTAGGAGGTAAGTTGTCATATCTACCAAATACAAGATCCCCAAGGAGCAAAATTCCTTTGTGGATACTTCCACTTACCTCGCTTTTTTCCACCACCTTAAGAGAATTTGTGGTAGAGTAGTTTAAGTTTTGCCATCGATTCACGTGTGAGAGTGGCAACTGGGAATGGTCGGGTTCTTCTGGACCTAAAATAGGAGTTCCGATTAAGAAATGACCAGGTGTCAGTGCTGCAAGATCCGAAACATTATCGCTCATGGGACTCAAGGGCCTGGAGTTCAGGCAAGCCTCGATACGAGTAAGAATGGTATAAAATTCTTCGTATGTAAAAATCTGAGAGTTAGTAATTCGTTTTAAATGGGTCTTGAAACTTTTCACACCTGCTTCCCACAGACTCACCATGTGTGGCGCACCAGGGGGTACGAAGAGCCATGCTGTCGAATGAATCGCGTATTGAGAAGCGATATGTTGTTCGAGGGAAGGCAGAATATGGAAGTGGTCTTTAGCTAGAACATTGGCTGCACCCGTAAAATCAGTGTCATTATCCGAATAGATTGTGTGTGGCGATCCCCGACGAGAGAAAAAACGTGCAAGGGCGGCCATAAACGCTTGTGTGGAGATTTCGCTCGTCACTTCCAAATGGATAGCCTTTGTCGCAAAACATACGAATACTAGGACGTATCCTTTAGCGGTTTTAGTACCTCGGCCTACATAAGATTTATGTCGAAGGGGCCAGCGAAATCCACACCGGTATTCGTAAATGGACGTGTCAACATCGTCCTTTCAGGGGGTAAAGCTGTCATTATTTGTTGGCCTCGTTTATGTTTATAAAGAACGCAAGTCTTACAATTAAAAATAATTGTCTTAATTATATTCCTCACTTTAGGAACCCAAAACTCAGTACCATGAGCTGTCAGATTGTAAATCATCTTAAGATAGAGGTGTGTAAACCGACCAGAATATGGAAGAATTTCCGGAAATCGTTCGTCGTGCGAGAGCATTGGGGACCGAGCAAGTCGACCGTTCGCTCTCATGATGTCTAGTGGTACCTGAATACTACGGACAAGATTTTTATACTCTGGGAAGTACATTTCCTGACATATCCTTGTAAGACGATTTTTCACGAAAGTTAATTCTGATTGACATAATGCTTGACTGCGATAATCATACTTTCGCTTGTATTCGGGATGAGTCGAATGGAAAAAACGAAATATGTAACTGAAGACTCGCATTGCTCGTGGAAGATCAGAAAAGCGTGATAAAATTTTGAGACTGTTAGGTAATATGAGTTTTCATAGGTCGTAGCTCTTCTTCAGTTTCCCAGGTGGCAGGACGCGTTGGCCATTGGCTTTTAGGTTGAGTCAGCCAAGGGTGACCCTTCCACCATAGATCATTGGCAATAAGTTCCTGACCTGTAATCCCACGAGATGCTAAATCGGCCGGATTATCGTGCGAAGAGACATGCAACCACTTATCGGCGCCTACTTAATCAACTATGGACGTTACACGATTTGCAACAAAGGTATTCCATAGATATGGGGGTTTTCTTAGCCATGCGAGCACTATTTTGGAATCTGTCCACAATTGAAAACTATGGTCGTTAAGCTTCAATTGAGTTCGTTGAGAACTAATCATACGTGCCAATAATTCGGCGCCGCAAAGTTCCTCACGCGGCAGCGTTACAAATTTAACCGGTGCAACTTTAGATCTTGCAGTCAACAAATGAGATAGTATTTTACCATCCAGTATTTCTACTCGGATATATAACGCAGATGCATATGACTTTTGAGACGCGTCACAAAATCCATGAAATTCCATTTTAAATGAGGAATCATAGACAACATACCGAGGTAATTTAATGCTATCGACTTTTGGGTAATCATCGAGAACTTGTGCCATTGTTCGAGTGTTTCAAGTTTGAGAGTTTCATCCTAATCTGTTTTATCTTTCCAAATTTATTGCATTATTATTTTTGCAACAATTATTTTGGGAGCTAGCCAACCAGCGGGGTCAAATTAGCATGCTATTACGGTAAGTACAGTGCGCTTACACAAGGTATTTTGAACAGGGTACTTTGAGAGGATAAAGTAGAAATAGTCTCCTCCAGCATTCCATCGTAATCCAAGCGGTTTGGTAGTGCTTTTGTAAGATAGTTTCAGGAATGCAGAGTCCAGGAGGTGATCAGGGGGTAGCCCTTGCAACATCCATCGCATTGTTGGATGTCCACTTTCTCAGGGAGAATCCAGCAGATTTAAGAACTTTAACAAGGTGTTCTCTAGCGATAATTGCTTTGGACATACATAAAGTTCCTTAGAATATCAGAAACTATGGGGTGTTCTTGCTCACATTGATTAGCTAGTTCTAGCAATACTCGTATAGCCAAGTAGGGGCACAGTTGACGCCGAAAGTGATGGTGTTCAACTCAAAATCATGGGACTCTTCATGAGGAGTATCTCGATGCAGAATTCTTTGATATGGAGTGTCTTTGGAGTTGACAAGAATTTGCCGATACGTACTTGAATTGCCTCCACTTCAGAAGTAGCAATGTCAAGTCTAACTGTAAAACTGGGCCTGCATGCAGTATGTCGTTTAAGTTCGTGCCATTAGACGACGGACTAGATGCATTATACACTACCCGAAGCTTGGTTGTAGTGCCTTCAGGTTTCAGTACCGCGTGATGGGGAAGGTAATAAGAGGTGGACAAATTTGTGTTAACTTGTGTCATATGTCCAAGCGTTAAATACTCGTTTATTACCTTGTCATAGTCTGATTTAAGTTTTGGATCTTTTCGCAATCTGGCTTCGTTTCGGAAGTATTGCGATAGTGCAATACTGCGTGAACTCCCCAGGCTAACAGCATTAGGAAATTCTCGTTTAAATGGGAGAGAAACCACAAAACGCCCTGATGCATTTCTGTATGTGGTAGACTGGAACAAATGTTCACAATAGTGGTCTTTTTTGGACACTAAGAGAACCTCGCGGATTTCCTCTAATTACCAAAAACGTGTTAATGGGTCGTTAAGGGAGATTTCGTTGTAAAATTAAATTACATTAGTGGATGGTTCTTGAGGCTCTACTTTGCCTGTTACAATCCAACCAAATGCTGTCCTTTGGGCAACATCAAGACATTTATCGTCCCAGCGAACTGCATCTCTGATTATCTTGGGATAGACATCTCCCCCTAAGAGAAGATCTACGTTAGAATCTGTGTTTATCCCAAAATTCGCTATTTGAAGATCTCCGAAGTTGACCTGAATGAGGGAAATGTAGGGTTGATACGCCAACCGACCAGTGAGTTTAAGTACGATAAATACTTCAACGTCGGTTTGGAATGATCTATCGAGCGGGGACCGGATGGTTATACCACAGACATGGCTGGACGTTGCTGTTAATGAGCCACTGAGACCAATGTCTCCAATTTGAGAAGATCTAACAGGAAGGGATAATTTCCGTTGCAAAGGTTTCTATACGAAAAACGCTTCTGACGCAAACATTTACAAGCGCTGTTCCTAATATGATATTGGAAGAAGGAGTGGACTGTAAGTGGGTAGCGAACGATTGTCGCGTCATATCAGGACGGGCCGTGGCAATATTTTGTGGGTTTAAAGAGAAGGAGTTTGGATTAGCTCTTGAGTTCACTGAATTAATATTGCAAGGTGTACTATTGGCTTGGGTGTTGTTTTGCACTATCACATTTTGGGCTGATACCGCAGAAGTATTAGCCCGATGAAGCAAGGAATGGTGTTTTGAATGACATGACGAACAGACATATTTACTTTTACACTTTTTATATTCATGAGAAGTCGCTAAGCAATTTGTGCAACGTTTTTGTCCTTTCGCTCGTCGACAGTTATTCTCAAAAACGTAGGACATAAGCGTAACGGAAGGGAGTCGTCACATAGTGCACATTTTCTTGGTTGGTCCATTTGGGTATGGTAGACGTTCAAACTCTTAGTGTCCACCCATTTGGGCACATTAGTGTTACTGTTGAGAGACTGCTACCACAGATTGAGTGTCAAATCTGGAAGACAAGTAGAGCAGATATACACGAAAATTATATCCCAATTATCGGTGTCAATTTTGAGTAGGGTCAGGTTAGCAGTACAATAATTGATTGTACGCTGAATATCCTTTATACTAGAACCTGATTTCTTCGAAATGGGTTTCATGTTAAACAATGTATTTAGTTGCGCGTTGACGATAACTCTTTTATTGTCATATCTCTCAACCAGATTTCTCCAAGCCATTTCAAAACCTTCATTTGTTAGAGGGCAAGTGCTCAGAATGGTCCGAGTTTCTCTCTGGGTATTTTTCAAGAGATGACAAAGCATTTCAACTGGGTGATAAGCGAGAACTGTTTTTATAGAGAGCAGTAAATATGTCTCTAAACGTGGGCCAAGAAGGGTAATCTCCACAAAAGATTTCCGTATCGCAAGGAGGTAGAGAGACGTGGGAATTGTCGTTCTGCTGAGCATCCTTGGCTTCCTGATTATGCTCTGATCCTGGCCTGAGCCTGTCTACCAATTCGTTTGCCTTGGAAAGGGCATTGTAGGTTGGAAAATATTTTGCGTTAATGACTTCGAGATAAAAGTCCTTCTTTTGAGAACCAAGTTTCCCCAGAAGTGTATCATACGCGGCGCGAAGAGAATCCCAACGTTATAGGATTTCATCCCTTTGAATTTACAGCGTATGGACGGTGTGTTCAATTTCGGCGACAGCAGAGAAATACTGGTTGAACTGAACAACGCTATCGGAAGCTTGAATGAATTTTTGGAGCTCTGACATGATGAAGTGGTCAATAGGTTTCAAAGAAACTGGGTTACCAGCAAATTGTAACTACTACTACAGGAAAAGGATCGTAGGCGGCTAAGTCAACCGACTAAGACGACTATATATCACCCCAAAGGAGTACAAAGAAAAATAATGACGAGATTATCTTATAAATCACTCTAAATTACTGAAGGAATATATGTTGAAAACAATGCCAACTGAAGATGAATTGATTAAGCAAATACCTAATTTAGTCTCAAAAGAATCACTTTACGTTATTGTTCATGCAAATACTATCACTGCGTTCTGTGCGATATCTCAAAATAATATAAAAGGCACCTCGCCTTAGTCCTCCATATATCCAGAGGAAGTTCAAACAATTTGTGGAAACACTTTACACGTGTTTGTATTAATCAGAAAAATGCGAATACGTAACTAGCAATATAGAGCAAAAATTTTTGATCCGCAAAAATAAAAATAATTATGATAAGGGTGGTGCAATCGTCGGTGGTGCAATGGGTAGTGTGCTCGCCTCTTGTACTTGAGATCCTGGGTTCGATCCCTGCTCTGACCACCTTAAAATTTCTTTCGACGGCGGTCACCTCGCATAGTGACGGCGACATGACGGCCATGAAAATGCTTCTCAAAAATACAGTTCGGGACCGGTGTAAAACTGTAGGTCCCAATCAGTGAGTATAAAACTAGAAAGCGCACAGCTCACTGATTGTGAGAAGCTCTCCCCCGATTCCTTCATGGGATGTAATGGGAAACCATTTATTTTATTTTATTATCATGAGGGAAACAGTGTAGTTCTGGCACTAATGGTAGTACAACCAATAATGCTCTCGTATCAGTTAATGGTTGAATATCTGGTCACTGTTATGAATGTGGATAATCTCAATTCTCTTATACCATTTAAATTGGGACAGTGATATGTATGTAGTTTGTGTTGTGGAAGATATGAGATTTACTTAGAGATTTACTTGTACATACACAAATGCAATTATTGTTATGCTATTCGCAATGTTGAGTAACGTACAGAGAGTACGAGTACGAATGAGTAACCGTTGATGAGTATGGCTTCTAATTAGATATTACGATATGAATTCAGTTGTATAAATGCACCCGTATGTTAATTACTCTTAAAGTCTGTTAACAACTCGATGATGTAAATCTTCTCATAAAATGTTTGGTAAGAGAACGTTCGAACAATGTTACAGTTTATCTCTTAAGCGTATCACACAAAACGCAGGGAACGATTCAGATCTGTTATTTAACAGATGTACTATGTTAAATATCATAAATATCACTGTGAGTTATATTGTGGATTCTGTTTGAAATATGCGGTGGATATTTTCTACTCGTTGGTTTTTAGACTAATTTTACCGTTCTATTCTTTTGTCTTTGTGAAATAATTACGGGTTTTAAAAAATCACTTTTTACACAAGTATGTACACATAATACTTTTAATATGGAGCGTACCTCTTATTATGACATAAATATGTATACCTTTTGATTTTAAACTCGATAATAACAAGCCAGGCATCTGATATTCGCACAAAACTTATCAGTTCTCCAGAAGGGGGATGATGAACGTGCCAAGGTGAAACTGACTAATCTGCAGAGGGGGTAGTTTGACGCGTAAAGGCAAATATCTGAAAGTACAATTTCTTCGTATTTAAAACACTTGCCGATCCGGTTTGTAGGACCAAAATGTTCCGGCTGCGGGGGGTTTTTAGCAAGTATTTTAAACCCGAAAGAAAAAGGGTTAAATGCGGGGGTTGGTTTTGAGTTCAGTGTGGTATTTATTGATGAGTACCGTACGAACGCCACTAGCGATATCTATAGAAAGACTGACTTGAATTGTCCACTCAGCCGATGTTTAAAGCAGTTAGTCGTGTAAAATATTTGACTACTATAATGTGAGCCGTCGGGGAGTCAAAAGCTTTTCAAGACAGTCGTGGGCTTAAGAATATATACAATTCAGGGTTTAACTATTAAATATACGGTTTACTTATAGACAATTTTCATTTGTGTAGTAGGGAGCCATTATTAAATTGTTTTCATAGTTTGTTGTACAACGTAGTATATGGTTTCTTATTAAATTTACGATGTAATTGTCAATACGAATTACATTTGCCTTATTATAGTTATGCAATTTCTTATTTGATATATACTTTGTGCACTGACTTTGTGCTGTTCTGTACAGAGAAGTAGAAGCTCTTAAACATTTCCTTTCGAATATCCTTAATTTTTCCATGAACGCCGGCGATACGTTCAACTAGACACGACAACCAAATGTTATGACAGGACGAATTAACGTTTGATACAAGTTCACATCTAGACTATCTAGAGTTTTTAATACCGAACTAACTATGCGACTATCAATTACAAACTGCTCTTTATTAATACAGAAATATTTTCAATACTGACTTATGCTCGAATATTTCAAACAGTTAAAGACACAAAACTCTAAGGTAAGTACAATAAGTATAGTAAACAAGGTAAATACAATAAGTATGGTAAATGGGTAAGTACAATAAGTATGGTAAATAGGTAAGTACGATAAACAAGGTAAATACGTAAGTACAATAAGTATGGTAAATAGGTATGGTTGCTAACTCCTCCCACTTTTTGAATCGGGGCGTCTCTGCACCGACTTTCCATTTTAACAAATGACTGGCTTTTACAATATAATATTTACGCTAATTGGTACCACATCATATTTTGCAAGTGTTTGATTCTTAATTGTATCCAAATGTTTTTCTTTCTCTCCCCTTTTCCCAAATAAGATGACTTCCTCTTGCGATAATGTTAAATGTCCCTTGCTTGGTTTTCGTTTCGTCAATTCATTTATTTTCTTCTGTAATATTAGTTCATATTCAGTCAGATTTGTCCTGTGTACGACGTAATAATAACCGACGCAGATAGCCACGTCTCCGTCCCCAATTTGAATGACATATTAGTCTATGTAATCGACTTATTTTTCTATGAAACCAGGTTCAAAAAAATAATTAATAATTCGGTAAAAAAAAATTACCTCAAATTATTCTTGTGTACCCGTTTACTAATAGATGGTAAAAGTGCTTCCTAGGTCCTTTTCTACCACACCTTCAGCATACCACTTATCAAATTTATTTCCTAGTCTTCTATTTCTTTTTACGAACACATTTGTTCCCGGTTCGTAGATGCATCTGCGTTTACTGATTTTAAGGTTCTCTCTTGGGCACACTGAAGCTTTCACTTGACTTCATTTACTATATCGTGACGTAATGCATAAAGAACGTCTATCGGCCTTCTACCAGTCACTGAATGTACAGAGTTATGGTACTTAACTGTAGATATCAATAATAAAACGACCATATCATCGATGCTCTGTTGAACTCTCACACATCTGGAGATTTCCAGTAGTGCCGAGTGAAAACGTTCAACCTGACCATTGCTTTCACTATGCATAGGTGAAACGAAGTACTGTTCTGCTCCGAAATGGTCCCTTAACCATGTCCCAATTACACTTGATTGGAATGCCCTCTCGTTGTCAGAAGCAACCCATTTTACGTCTTTAAACTTGTTTAACATTTGTAGAAGAGCAGTTTTTATATCTACAGTATTTCGAACGCTATGGGTATTACCATAACAAATTTTGAAAACTTGTCTACACATGTCAAAAAAATCGTTTTATTAGTAATTAAAGTGTCAATATGGAGAATTTGACCCGGACAATCGGGAATTGGTGTAGGAGCTATTCCCGTATTTCGCGGCTTCTCTAATACTTATTTTCCAAACAAATCTTACAATTTGCAATAACAGATTTTAGCATCTTTTTCATTCCTGGGAAATAATATTCGCCGATAATAAGTTTTCCTGCAGAGACCTACGGGCCCTATTATGCTCCGTTGTTATTATATTCCACTGGTCATCTTCCCTAATTACGTCCACGACCAATTTTTCCGTACGGAGAAATTTTGTAGATGGGAAACTTGACTATGTAATTCTGGATTTCTGCTAAAGTTGGCAGATCGCAATGAATGACGTTTGTGCCAGTAAAATTTACAACTACCAGAAGTGTCTCACGTAAATTATCTCAATTATCTGTCTACTTTTCGAGAAATATTCGCCTTTTGATATAAATATTTAATTTTTATACTGGTTTACGGGGAAATGTACGGTCTTAATAGTGTTAGACAAGGATAGTTCACTGTGAGCTGTCTCAATGTCGGATTCCTCAATATTATTGTTAATGTACTGTCGAGAAAGAGCATCTGCTACTACATTTTCCTTTCCTGGTTTGTAGACGAATTTGGGAGAAAACTCCTCGATAAATGAACGTCATCTTCTCATTTTCGAGTTCGGATTCTTTTCTGACATTACAAATGTCAGTGGCTGATGATCAGTGAAAATGTGAATATTAGAGACGCCGTACAGCTAGTGTCTAAGTTCCTTCAGAGACCATATTATGGCCAATGGTATTTCATTTCGTAGCACAATTCGCTTCAGCTCGCGACAAATTACGAGATCTCATTCTTAAGGGTCTTTCTTCCTGAGATAACACTGCCCCTAAAGCGACGGCAGACGCGTCAGTCGTCAGCTCAAATCTTTTGTCGTAGACGGAATACGTCAGTAGTACGTCTTCTAACGCAAATTTTTTTAAATTTATTAAACGCTGCCAATGCCAATGTCTGCAATATCCCTAATAAATCTCCTATAATACCCAGCAAGTCCCAAAAATGATCTAAGGGCCTTTAAGCTTTGTGGTAATCTAAATTCCTCAATATCTCTTACCTTTTCCGGTCAGGTTTTTATACCTTGTTCCGTAATTACAAATCCAAGAAATTCCACTTTTTCCTTGAAAAATCGAGATTTTTCCGCTGAAATTCTCATGTCCGCATCACCGACTTTTTTGATGATATTTTCGACGTGTTTAAGATGGCTATTTTTATCAGATGAAAAGATAATTATATCGTCCATGTAAACTTGGCAGGTTTTACCTATTTCTTCACGGAGAAATTGTGCATAAAAAAATGTTTGGCGCATTTTTTAATCCAAACGGCAACCTACAGAATTCGTACTTACCGTTATTTACGCTGAATGCAGTCTTAAGTCTGTCTTTCTCCGCCAACTGAATTAGGTGGTATCCTGACTACAGTAGTAAAATACTTCGACTTCCCTAAAGTCGATAAAACCGCGGACATTTTTGGTATTGGATACTTGTCGTTTGTCGTGTTTTCATTCAGTTTTCGAAAATCGATAACTAGTCTATGATTTGCATTCCCATTCTCGTCCATGACTTTCTTCCTCACGACAATTGCTGGGAAATTATATGGTGAATATGATTTACGTATTATCCCGTCCCTAAGGAGATGTTCAATTTCTTTATTCACAAAGTCTGCCATAGAGGCTGGGTAGGAATATGGCTTACAATAAATTGGTTCATCAGTTATTGTTTTTATCAAAGCCACAACGTTTGTGTTAAATGGCAATGCTCGATCTGGATCGGCAAATGTTTCACCATTATTGACTATTATTTTATTGAAATCATCCCGTACAACTTCAGGTATCTTATCAGTATCTATTTTTACGAAATTTATTTGTGCTCGCTATTCTTGAGTGACAAAGTATTCCCCTTTGCATTAATTCTCGAATCTACCTCTAACCATAAAAATTGGTTATATGACCGAAAAGTATCATCTTACATTTCTTCTATATTGTATTTTTCCCGTTAATCGAATTCACATTGAATGGATGTTTTAATGGTTTTATAAAATTTGTCGTTGTTCCTGTATCTATTAAAAACGTCAACTCCCTACCTTTAATTTTCTTTATTATAAAAGGGAGTTGCGGCCCTACTCTAAAAAATTCAAATCTTCGACAACTTCATCGTCGTCGTCTTCGTATAACGGCTGTTCCATTTCAGACACTACATCTTCCATTTCGAGATCAAACTCCTGAGGTACAGTGCTAATGTTGTTAAGGCGTTGTACTTATTTCATGGGAGCGCTTCTCCC
The DNA here is from genome assembly GCA_963931995.1 of Phaonia tiefii. Taxonomy (NCBI): domain Eukaryota; kingdom Metazoa; phylum Arthropoda; class Insecta; order Diptera; family Muscidae; genus Phaonia; species Phaonia tiefii. Next base: position 241,045,360 of record OZ008367.1, read on the forward strand.
AGAGATGACATTCTGAAAATCTCTTTTCATTTGAAAATTGAAATTGAAAATTTTACTGAAATGCAAAAATGTTTGTTTTTGTTTTTGGAAGCTAAATAACAGCACACATTTGTTTTTTAAATTTACACGTTTAAGATTTTATTTTATTGACAGTTTCAGAAATGGTCATCACTTTGGAATGGACATAAGTTACCTGCCATCTGGCTGAGCAAATTGAGGTTATGTGCATTTTTTTTCCATTTTTTCCGAAAGCTCTGTATCGCGGCGATTTGACTTTTTTATTGATTCTGAAAGGCCTCTTAAAGACCTTTCCAACAAGCTCAAAAACAAAAACAGAAGTTAGCAACTTTACCCTACTACGCTGCGACCGCCAATCCGAAAATTTTGAACCCGCTGCCATTTCGCACAATGGGTCCTAGTGGACTTTTCTTCATGAAATGAGGCAAGGAATTCGCTGGAGAACTTCCTGAATCACCCTGTATATAGGAACTGCTTACTTATTATTCTTCTTCTAGGTTGCAGATTTGTCATCCTTGTTAAACGATTACCAAAATGTTGCGGGAGTTCTGTTTTGTTGTAAATTTCCAAATTGTGGTAGTTGTTGTTGCTAAATTTATAAGTTTTATTATTCTCTCTCTCTCTGCCTTTCGTTTTCTTGCCGTTTGCGATTTATTTAATATTCGCTTTTTTGTCCTGATTCAATTTGTCAATTATTGGAGGCGCAGCATTAGCTCTCTGAGATGTAATTCCACCTTTTTCATAGGCTTGTAATTTCTTACGAAATTTTCTTCAATCAATCTTGCAATTTTTCGTTTTGTGAAAATTCTTAACACCTTTATTTTGCAAGACTTACAGATATCTTGATTTGTTTTTACGTTGGGCGCTAGTTAACATCTAGACTATGTTCAGATGAAACGAGAGTTTTTAGTGCGGCTATCAATTACAAACTGCTCTTTATTAATATAGAAATATTTTCAATACTGACTTATGCTCCAATATTTCAAACAGTTAAATACACAAAACTCTAAGGTAAGTACAATAAGTATAGTAAACAAGGTAAGTACAAAGAGTATGGTAAATAGGTAAGTAAAATAAGTAGGGTAAATAGGTAAGTACAATAAGTATAGTAAATAGGTATGGTTGCTAACTTACATAATAGTTTTGACACGGGAATTTATATGTTTAGAATGAAAAAGGCGCCTGTATACTTTATAAAAAAGCTTTCCTTGCCTTTGAGACTATCTCCTTTATATGTTCATTAAAGTATAAGTATTAGTCCAGGTGCTCCCTGGTTTGATTTGATTCCGAATTGTTTCCAATTCCGTTTTACGTCGTTATTACATTTTCCTACTGGGGGCCGAAATACAATAGTCTCACACTTGTTAGTGTTTAGATTTAAATGCCAACCAAGGGCATACTCCTCGACAATGTCGAATGAGTTTTGAAGTCCTTCAATAATATTATCAGCATGATAAATAACAATATCATCGGCGAATGCCGACTATTTTGATTATTAGTGTTTTCATCGAAATCCTTATATGAATGTATTGATTCCAGAAAACTTCCCATTGCATCAAGCATTTCCTCTTGGTCACGTATTACAAGGTTTTCCGTATTATCAATTTCTAGATCTTGCATGTTTATTCCAGCTTTTGTTTGTATATTCCTTTCAGATTCGTACACAAATATTTTAGTTAAATTGAGTGAAATATTTTCCTACCTTGGAACATTCTTAATGGATCTCTTTGATCTAATCTCTCCAGGTTTTCCTGAAATTCTTTATTACATATTAATATAAAATTTTCATTCAATAGTTCTTTAATCAGCGTGAGTTTTGCTTTTAAGGTGTTTAATGATAATTGTGTAAGTCTTGTTTCTAATCTATTGTATTTTTATCATCGTTAATATTTTACTTTTTCCTCAGTGTAATTTTTTAATTATGCTGTTAGAAAATTTTGAAAAGGCATCTTTGTCTTTAAATTTTGGTACCGTACTTTCAATGGCCTCTGATATTAGAAAATGTAATCTAGTTATATATACATTAGGGCGGGTTTATTTTTTTTTGATCAAGCGTATAGCAAAAACGTAATCTATAGGTGATTTTGAGAAATTTTGCTCACGAGACCATAGCTCTAAGTCGGATTTGGAGCCCCCCAAAATTTCAAAATAGATATTTTTCCATATATACATAGAATAATTTAATTAAATTCGTCATCAAATCGGATGGAATTACAGTAGATTTCTCAATGTGGGCTTCTTTGAAAGGTATTTTTATCACCTTTCAGAATCTGTATTGATACCAATATTTTTTTTATTTTTAGTAGAGATATTAGGAATTTTTTGTCGAAAAATAGCATAAAATGAACTTTTAACTAATAAATTCTGAGTTTTCTTCGAGATTTTTCTCTTTTTGCAGATTATGAAAGTTCAGATAATTTCCAACAACTTTTATTACGATGATTTTTTTTTTGTTTTCGAACTCCTTTTTGTAGGAAAATCGATCTGAAAAAATCAACATTTTCAAGGTTTCAACAAAAAAACACTATTAACACTAATATCTATTTTGAAAATTTGGGGGGCTCCAAATCCGACTTAGAGCTATGGTCTCTTGAGCAAAATTTCTCAGACTCACCTATAGATTACGTTTTTGCTATACGCTTCATCAAAAAAAATCGTTCCATACAATTTGACCCGCCCTAATATACATCTATTTCATCATTCGTTAAATTTCGATAGTTCGGTATAACTGTTTCTAACTTGATTTTCTGCATTACCACCTTCTCAAACCTTTTTCAATTTGTCCTTTTAAAATTCAATTTTATCGTTTCCCTTCATTAAAATTGTCATAACATTCGGCTTACCCACAATTTTCACAATTAATTCCACTGCGTTGTGGTCGCTATCGTAATCCAATGTTTTGAGGCAACTTGACACTTCGTTAACTCTCAGTATATTTAGCCAGGAATCCGTTATGTATAAATCGTGGTATGAGCCCGATCGAGGAAAGGATGGTGCTACAGAAGCATAAAGCTTGCATCTGAATTCTATTTCGATTTCCGACAACCATTCTTCTAGGCTATTGCCATTTGCGTTATTAACAGTATTACCCCATTCTGTGTGCTTGCAGTTCAAGTCCCCCGCTAGTATTTGCAATTCTACTCGTATTGAATTTATAATGCCGGGCGGATAGTATTATAACTAATAAGTTGTTGCAGTCAACGGGTATCTTTATGGCGCATGTCTCTAATGCATCTAGCGAATATATACTTTTGTTTATTGTATGTTATTCTTGATTAAATAGCAGTTCCTCCACCCCTTGTTGCATTAATTCGATATTTTCTTCTGATTTTATTATTTTTAAATATTACATTGTGTCGTATTGAATTTATATTGCCGGCCGGATAGTACGCACATATAATAACTAATAAGTGGTTGCAGTCAACGGGTATATGGGCGATTCTCCAGAACCTTTAACTTGAGCTAATTGGAAAAATGAAATTTCAAATTGATAGTAAAACTGTGCCATGATGTTATATAAAGCGATTTGACAAAACTGCTTTATTCCTTAAGAGTTAAACTACGACTTTTTTCACTATTTGTTACAACGTTTCCTGTCACAAATATCAAGAGCTTTTCATTCAGGTTAGCGCTAAAGACAGGCCGAAAAGTGACAGGTAATGGAACATTTTTTCAAATTTTATTGCAAAATATCGTTTTAAATGACTTCGTACTTAATAATTTATAATAATAATAATAATTTCTTAACATTACTGATAGTTTCTTTTATTTTTAATCTTCCTATAAACATTGTAATTCATAAAAATTTCGAAGCGACAAGCAGGTTGAAAGTTCCGGAGGATCGCCCATATACTTTTGTTCATTGTATGTTATTCTTAATTAATACAGGAGTTCCCACACCCCTTCTTGCAACAATTCGGTATCTTCTTATGATTTTATAATTTTAAAATATTACTTTGTGTTTATGGTTTAATTTTGTCTCATTTAATAGGACATTATCACTACCTACTTACTCTTAAAAATTTAAATATTCTTGAAGAAAGGACCAATTCTAAAAAAAATCCCATTCCTTAAAAAAACCTATTCTTCAAAAAAATATCTTCTTTTATAAAAAATACCTTTTCTTACAAAATTCCTTTTCTTAAAAGTAGCTTGTCTTAAAAATAAAATGTTAAATTTTTTTTGAAATAAATAGGCTTTCTGCAAATAATTTTTTAACCTAACCTTTTCCTAAAAACAGTACCACTTCTTTAAAAAGTACCTGTTCTTACAAAAGTACTTCTTTGTAAAAACTAAGAAAGTACTTCTTCTTAAAAGTAGCACCTTTTCTTAAAAAAAACGTTATCTTCAAGGGATAACATTATTCATACATATTTAAAATGAATGGTACTTAAGAAAAGTGTATACTTTCGCTTTGCCGTTTGTATATACCAGCAGTGTCACGACAAATTGACCAACAGTAATCAACCAACATGTGAGCTGAATTTTTCCCCGGAACAGGTTCTCCTTCATCACTAAACTCTCCTAAATTGTCAGGGGAAGAGTCCAGATGTCTGTTCAGAAAATGTATTTTCAGGGATATATTAATTCCCATTTTTCCAAAATATTCGACAAGGTTCTGAACTATACTTTTGTAGTTTTCAGATTTGGTGTTTCCCAAACAGTTATTGATTACAGCAAGGCTTCCTTTTGTACCGTCGTTAATACGTTTTGAAACCCCTTACATTTCATAAATTTTTTTAATTTTGGTCCATTGAAAACTCCAGAAAAAAACTATATGAATTAATTAATAAACCTTTTTATATCAAGTATCAATAAATCAATACATACCAGACTCAATCTTGGCATCACTAAGTTTTGGAAAAACTGTCGTCAGAAGCGCACTTGTAGAGCCAAGTGCCCGAACGAAATTTCTAATTAAACCCAGTTTAATATGAAGTGGAGGGAGGATTATTTTAGATGATGGAACAAGAGGCATATATTCTGCACTATCGGTTCCAATATGATGCCTTTGACGATGTTGCCATTGGTGCTCGGTATAATGTAATTCAGTCCTTCGACATTCCCAAAGACAAAGAAAACACTGGTGTTTAGCATAGCAAATTACCATCGATGAGTGTCATAATTTATTAACATCAGAATTTTTTCATATTGTCATAGTTCTCTTTGAGGTCGGTTCCATAAACAATAGGAACAGATGAGTATGCAATAGGATTATGGAGCAGCACTACTTTAAGGCTTTTAACTGAACCATCTATAAAAAGTCGTCATTCATCAGGTCATATGAGTTGTCTACTGTTTCAAAAAGTTGTGCTATAACAGTTGCGTATGTTATGACAGTTTCGTCGTCTGTCACAAAACATTAATCAAATGAAGTATCAAGACTCTGCTGAATGTTCACTACGGAGTAACCATATTACTGTATAGATATATTTTATTGAATTATGGGTTTGTTTAGTATTATTTGACCGCCTCTGTAACAATAATCCCACACAATTTCGGGCACGTACCATGACTTAAGTAGTTTTATTAAAAAGTATGATTCATAACAATTTACGAAACCTTCCGTTATATTTCGTTTTTTATTAGGCGGTACAAAAACACCACATAGAATACAAAACTTGTTCCGATTTGGGCACTCCATAATCACGTTTACTCACTTTTAATCACTTTTATGTTGTAAGAAAAATCGGAATGCAAAAATAATTTGAGCCTCTGGATTTTTTTTTTAAAACACGTTAAAAAAATTCAATGTATTTATTGGACAGCGAGAACAAGTATTTAAATATTGTTTTTAATGTTATCCTTTGAAGTTTTGTAGTCCTTTTAAGGGACAACAGGATGACGAAATGAAAAACTGAAAATGTCAGTTTAGTCCGATTAGCTTATAGTTGCACTCTTATATCATCTGCTTAAAGTGTAACGCCTTTTTTATTAAAAAAAATTGTATAGTGTGTTCCATATAATAAAGTACTTTTTTTGCTGGAAGAGTTTCATTTAAACTTTTATTAAAAATTAACTAATAAAGCTAGAATGTTACAGGCTATTACGATATATTTTTTTCGAATAAATTGTTGGAGATTTTCAAAATATTTTAAAGGATTTAATTTTTCAAGGACATTTTTTAAGTTTATTTTAATCCTGGAGCGGTATAATAAAAAACACCAACCCTAAAAACATAGTTTTTGACTATAAATTCTTTACATATGACCACGCCCCTTTGTCCAATCCCTCCCATATTCACAGCAGATTTTAGAATAACCAACATACCCAATTTTGTTCACATGCCGTTAATCCAAAGTTTCCTCGGCATACAGACAGGTGAAGTTAATATAAAGAATTTGAAAAATAATCAAAATAGCCCTAATTCTCTTCTTTAATTTGACACCTATATCGGTATCGTAGGGAGCGAATAAGTATTTAACTATTTGTTTTGAAAAATTGTATCGTTGAAAATTTGTAGACCTTTTATGGGGCAATAAAAATAAAAAATAAATGGTTTCCCATGACAATCACTGAGCTGTGCGCTTTCCAGTTTTCACTCACTGATTGGGACCTACAGTTTTACACCGATTCCGAACGGTAGTTTGAGAAGCTTTTTCATGGCTATATACTCGATAGTGTCGCCGTCACTATGCGAGGTGACCGCCGCCGAAAGAAATTTTAAGGTGATCAGAGCCGGGTTCGAACCCAGGATCTCATGTACAAGAGGCGCGCACACTAACCATTGTCGTACGGTATTACAAATAAAATAAAATGTGGAGTTAAATATTACTAAATTACATCTGGACGTAAGCTATTATTATGTAGACTGCCAGAATTTTTAAATTGTTTAAAGTCTGTTAGTTGTAACAAATAACAACAGTTAAATACACAAAACTCTAAGGTAAGTACAATAAGTATAGTAAACAAGGTAAGTACAAAGAGTATGGTAAATAGGTAAGTAAAATAAGTAGGGTAAATAGGTAAGTACAATAAGTATAGTAAATAGGTATGGTTGCTAACTTACATAATAGTTTTGACACGGGAATTTATATGTTTAGAATGAAAAAGGCGCCTGTATACTTTATAAAAAAGCTTTCCTTGCCTTTGAGACTATCTCCTTTATATGTTCATTAAAGTATAAGTATTAGTCCAGGTGCTCCCTGGTTTGATTTGATTCCGAATTGTTTCCAATTCCGTTTTACGTCGTTATTACATTTTCCTACTGGGGGCCGAAATACAATAGTCTCACACTTGTTAGTGTTTAGATTTAAATGCCAACCAAGGGCATACTCCTCGACAATGTCGAATGAGTTTTGAAGTCCTTCAATAATATTATCAGCATGATAAATAACAATATCATCGGCGAATGCCGACTATTTTGATTATTAGTTTTTTCATCGAAATCCTTATATGAATGTATTGATTCCAGAAAACTTCCCATTGCATCAAGCATTTCCTCTTGGTCACGTATTACAAGGTTTTCCGTATTATCAATTTCTAGATCTTGCATGTTTATTCCAGCTTTTGTTTGTATATTCCTTTCAGATTCGTACACAAATATTTTAGTTAAATTGAGTGAAATATTTTCCTACCTTGGAACATTCTTAATGGATCTCTTTGATCTAATCTCTCCAGGTTTTCCTGAAATTCTTTATTACATATTAATATAAAATTTTCATTCAATAGTTCTTTAATCAGCGTGAGTTTTGCTTTTAAGGTGTTTAATGATAATTGTGTAAGTCTTGTTTCTAATCTATTGTATTTTTATCATCGTTAATATTTTACTTTTTCCTCAGTGTAATTTTTTAATTATGCTGTTAGAAAATTTTGAAAAGGCATCTTTGTCTTTAAATTTTGGTACCGTACTTTCAATGGCCTCTGATATTAGAAAATGTAATCTAGTTATATATACATTAGGGCGGGTTTATTTTTTTTTGATCAAGCGTATAGCAAAAACGTAATCTATAGGTGATTTTGAGAAATTTTGCTCACGAGACCATAGCTCTAAGTCGGATTTGGAGCCCCCCAAAATTTCAAAATAGATATTTTTCCATATATACATAGAATAATTTAATTAAATTCGTCATAAAATCGGATGGAATTACAGTAGATTTCTCAATGTGGGCTTCTTTGAAAGGTATTTTTATCACCTTTCAGAATCTGTATTGATACCAATATTTTTTTTATTTTTAGTAGAGATATTAGGAATTTTTTGTCGAAAAATAGCATAAAATGAACTTTTAACTAATAAATTCTGAATTTTCTTCGAGATTTTTCTCTTTTTGCAGATTATGAAAGTTCAGATAATTTACGATGATTTTTTTTTTGTTTTCGAACTCCTGTTTGTAGGAAAATCGATCTGAAAAAATCAACATTTTCAAGGTTTCAACAAAAAAACACTATTAACACTAATATCTATTTTGAAAATTTGGGGGGCTCCAAATCCGACTTAGAGCTATGGTCTCTTGAGCAAAATTTCTCAGACTCACCTATAGATTACGTTTTTGCTATACGCTTCATCAAAAAAAATCGTTCCATACAATTTGACCCGCCCTAATATACATCTATTTCATCATTCGTTAAATTTCGATAGTTCGGTATAACTGTTTCTAACTTGATTTTCTGCATTACCACCTTCTCAAACCTTTTTCAATTTGTCCTTTTAAAATTCAATTTTATCGTTTCCCTTCATTAAAATTGTCATAACATTCGGCTTACCCACAATTTTCACAATTAATTCCACTGCGTTGTGGTCGCTATCGTAATCCAATGTTTTGAGGCAACTTGACACTTCGTTAACTCTCAGTATATTTAGCCAGGAATCCGTTATGTATAAATCGTGGTATGAGCCCGATCGAGGAAAGGATGGTGCTACAGAAGCATAAAGCTTGCATCTGAATTCTATTTCGATTTCCGACAACCATTCTTCTAGGCTATTGCCATTTGCGTTATTAACAGTATTACCCCATTCTGTGTGCTTGCAGTTCAAGTCCCCCGCTAGTATTTGCAATTCTACTCGTATTGAATTTATAATGCCGGGCGGATAGTATTATAACTAATAAGTTGTTGCAGTCAACGGGTATCTTTATGGCGCATGTCTCTAATGCATCTAGCGAATATATACTTTTGTTTATTGTATGTTATTCTTGATTAAATAGCAGTTCCTCCACCCCTTGTTGCATTAATTCGATATTTTCTTATGATTTTATTATTTTTAAATATTACATTGTGTCGTATTGAATTTATATTGCCGGCCGGATAGTACGCACATATAATAACTAATAAGTGGTTGCAGTCAACGGGTATATGGGCGATTCTCCAGAACCTTTAACTTGAGCTAATTGGAAAAATGAAATTTCAAATTGATAGTAAAACTGTGCCATGATGTTATATAAAGCGATTTGACAAAACTGCTTTATTCCTTAAGAGTTAAACTACGACTTTTTTCACTATTTGTTACAACGTTTCCTGTCACAAATATCAAGAGCTTTTCATTCAGGTTAGCGCTAAAGACAGGCCGAAAAGTGACAGGTAATGGAACATTTTTTCAAATTTTATTGCAAAATATCGTTTTAAATGACTTCGTACTTAATAATTTATAATAATAATAACAATTTCTTAACATTACTGATAGTTTCTTTTATTTTTAATCTTCCTATAAACATTGTAATTCATAAAAATTTCGAAGCGACAAGCAGGTTGAAAGTTCCGGAGGATCGCCCATATACTTTTGTTCATTGTATGTTATTCTTAATTAATACAGGAGTTCCCACACCCCTTCTTGCAACAATTCAGTATCTTCTTATGATTTTATAATTTTAAAATATTACTTTGTGTTTATGGTTTAATTTTGTCTCATTTAATAGGACATTATCACTACCTACTTACTCTTAAAAATTTAAATATTCTTGAAGAAAGGACCAATTCTAAAAAAAATCCCATTTCTTAAAAAAACCTATTCTTCAAAAAAATATCTTCTTTTATAAAAAATACCTTTTCTTACAAAATTCCTTTTCTTAAAAGTAGCTTGTCTTAAAAATAAAATGTTAAATTTTTTTTGAAATAAATAGGCTTTCTGCAAATAATTTTTTAACCTAACCTTTTCCTAAAAACAGTACCACTTCTTTAAAAAGTACCTGTTCTTACAAAAGTACTTCTTTGTAAAAACTAAGAAAGTACTTCTTCTTAAAAGTAGCACCTTTTCTTAAAAAAAACGTTATCTTCAAGGGATAACATTATTCATACATATTTAAAATGAATGGTACTTAAGAAAAGTGTATACTTTCGCTTTGCCGTTTGTATATACCAGCAGTGTCACGACAAATTGACCAACAGTAATCAACCAACATGTGAGCTGAATTTTTCCCCGGAACAGGTTCTCCTTCATCACTAAACTCTCCTAAATTGTCAGGGGAAGAGTCCAGATGTCTGTCCAGAAAATGTATTTTCAGGGATATATTAATTCCCATTTTTCCAAAATATTCGACAAGGTTCTGAACTATACTTTTGTAGTTTTCAGATTTGGTGTTTCCCAAACAGTTATTGATTACAGCAAGGCTTCCTTTTGTACCGTCGTTAATACGTTTTGAAACCCCTTACATTTCATAAATTTTTTTAATTTTGGTCCATTGAAAACTCCAGAAAAAAACTATATGAATTAATTAATAAACCTTTTTATATCAAGTATCAATAAATCAATACATACCAGACTTAATCTTGGCATCACTAAGTTTTGGAAAAACTGTCGTCAGAAGCGCACTTGTAGAGCCAAGTGCCCGAACGAAATTTCTAATTAAACCCAGTTTAATATGAAGTGGAGGGAGGATTATTTTAGATGATGGAACAAGAGGCATATATTCTGCACTATCGGTTCCAATATGATGCCTTTGACGATGTTGCCATTGGTGCTCGGTATAATGTAATTCAGTCCTTCGACATTCCCAAAGACAAAGAAAACACTGGTGTTTAGCATAGCAAATTACTATCGATGAGTGTCATAATTTATTAACATCAGAATTTTTTCATATTGTCATAGTTCTCTTTGAGGTCGGTTCCATAAACAATAGGAACAGATGAGTATGCAATAGGATTATGGAGCAGCACTACTTTAAGGCTTTTAACTGAACCATCTATAAAAAGTCGTCATTCATCAGGTCATATGAGTTGTCTACTGTTTCAAAAAGTTGTGCTATAACAGTTGCGTATGTTATGACAGTTTCGTCGTCTGTCACAAAACATTAATCAAATGAAGTATCAAGACTCTGCTGAATGTTCACTACGGAGTAACCATATTACTGTATAGATATATTTTATTGAATTATGGGTTTGTTTAGTATTATTTGACCGCCTCTGTAACAATAATCCCACACAATTTCGGGCACGTACCATGACTTAAGTAGTTTTATTAAAAAGTATGATTCATAACAATTTACGAAACCTTCCGTTATATTTCGTTTTTTATTAGGCGGTACAAAAACACCACATAGAATACAAAACTTGTTCCGATTTGGGCACTCCATAATCACGTTTACTCACTTTTAATCACTTTTATGTTGTAAGAAAAATCGGAATGCAAAAATAATTTGAGCCTCTGGATTTTTTTTTTTTAAAACACGTTAAAAAAATTCAATGTATTTATTGGACAGCGAGAACAAGTATTTAAATATTGTTTTTAATGTTATCCTTTGAAGTTTTGTAGTCCTTTTAAGGGACAACAGGATGACGAAATGAAAAACTGAAAATGTCAGTTTAGTCCGATTAGCTTATAGTTGCACTCTTATATCATCTGCTTAAAGTGTAACGCCTTTTTTATTAAAAAAAATTGTATAGTGTGTTCCATATAATAAAGTACTTTTTTTGCTGGAAGAGTTTCATTTAAACTTTTATTAAAAATTAACTAATAAAGCTAGAATGTTACAGGCTATTACGATATATTTTTTTCGAATAAATTGTTGGAGATTTTCAAAATATTTTAAAGGATTTAATTTTTCAAGGACATTTTTTAAGTTTATTTTAATCCTGGAGCGGTATAATAAAAAACACCAACCCTAAAAACATAGTTTTTGACTATAAATTCTTTACATATGACCACGCCCCTTTGTCCAATCCCTCCCATATTCACAGCAGATTTTAGAATAACCAACATACCCTATTTTGTTCACATGCCGTTAATCCAAAGTTTCCTCGGCATACAGACAGGTGAAGTTAATATAAAGAATTTGAAAAATAATCAAAATAGCCCTAATTCTCTTCTTTAATTTGACACCTATATCGGTATCGTAGGGTGCGAATAAGTATTTAGCTATTTGTTTTGAAAAATTGTATCGTTGAAAATTTGTAGACCTTTTATGGGGCAATAAAAATAAAAAATAAATGGTTTCCCATGACAATCACTGAGCTGTGCGCTTTCCAGTTTTCACTCACTGATTGGGACCTACAGTTTTACACCGATTCCGAACGGTAGTTTGAGAAGCTTTTTCATGGCTATATACTCGATAGTGTCGCCGTCACTATGCGAGGTGACCGCCGCCGAAAGAAATTTTAAGGTGATCAGAGCCGGGTTCGAACCCAGGATCTCATGTACAAGAGGCGCGCACACTAACCATTGTCGTACGGTATTACAAATAAAATAAAATGTGGAGTTAAATATTACTAAATTACATCTGGACGTAAGCTATTATTATGTAGACTGCCAGAATTTTTAAATTGTTTAAAGTCTGTTAGTTGTAACAAATAACAACAGTTAAATACACAAAACTCTAAGGTAAGTACAATAAGTATAGTAAACAAGGTAAGTACAAAGAGTATGGTAAATAGGTAAGTAAAATAAGTAGGGTAAATAGGTAAGTACAATAAGTATAGTAAATAGGTATGGTTGCTAACTTACATAATAGTTTTGACACGGGAATTTATATGTTTAGAATGAAAAAGGCGCCTGTATACTTTATAAAAAAGCTTTCCTTGCCTTTGAGACTATCTCCTTTATATGTTCATTAAAGTATAAGTATTAGTCCAGGTGCTCCCTGGTTTGATTTGATTCCGAATTGTTTCCAATTCCGTTTTACGTCGTTATTACATTTTCCTACTGGGGGCCGAAATACAATAGTCTCACACTTGTTAGTGTTTAGATTTAAATGCCAACCAAGGGCATACTCCTCGACAATGTCGAATGAGTTTTGAAGTCCTTCAATAATATTATCAGCATGATAAATAACAATATCATCGGCGAATGCCGACTATTTTGATTATTAGTTTTTTCATCGAAATCCTTATATGAATGTATTGATTCCAGAAAACTTCCCATTGCATCAAGCATTTCCTCTTGGTCACGTATTACAAGGTTTTCCGTATTATCAATTTCTAGATCTTGCATGTTTATTCCAGCTTTTGTTTGTATATTCCTTTCAGATTCGTACACAAATATTTTAGTTAAATTGAGTGAAATATTTTCCTACCTTGGAACATTCTTAATGGATCTCTTTGATCTAATCTCTCCAGGTTTTCCTGAAATTCTTTATTACATATTAATATAAAATTTTCATTCAATAGTTCTTTAATCAGCGTGAGTTTTGCTTTTAAGGTGTTTAATGATAATTGTGTAAGTCTTGTTTCTAATCTATTGTATTTTTATCATCGTTAATATTTTACTTTTTCCTCAGTGTAATTTTTTAATTATGCTGTTAGAAAATTTTGAAAAGGCATCTTTGTCTTTAAATTTTGGTACCGTACTTTCAATGGCCTCTGATATTAGAAAATGTAATCTAGTTATATATACATTAGGGCGGGTTTATTTTTTTTTGATCAAGCGTATAGCAAAAACGTAATCTATAGGTGATTTTGAGAAATTTTGCTCACGAGACCATAGCTCTAAGTCGGATTTGGAGCCCCCCAAAATTTCAAAATAGATATTTTTCCATATATACATAGAATAATTTAATTAAATTCGTCATAAAATCGGATGGAATTACAGTAGATTTCTCAATGTGGGCTTCTTTGAAAGGTATTTTTATCACCTTTCAGAATCTGTATTGATACCAATATTTTTTTTATTTTTAGTAGAGATATTAGGAATTTTTTGTCGAAAAATAGCATAAAATGAACTTTTAACTAATAAATTCTGAATTTTCTTCGAGATTTTTCTCTTTTTGCAGATTATGAAAGTTCAGATAATTTACGATGATTTTTTTTTTGTTTTCGAACTCCTGTTTGTAGGAAAATCGATCTGAAAAAATCAACATTTTCAAGGTTTCAACAAAAAAACACTATTAACACTAATATCTATTTTGAAAATTTGGGGGGCTCCAAATCCGACTTAGAGCTATGGTCTCTTGAGCAAAATTTCTCAGACTCACCTATAGATTACGTTTTTGCTATACGCTTCATCAAAAAAAATCGTTCCATACAATTTGACCCGCCCTAATATACATCTATTTCATCATTCGTTAAATTTCGATAGTTCGGTATAACTGTTTCTAACTTGATTTTCTGCATTACCACCTTCTCAAACCTTTTTCAATTTGTCCTTTTAAAATTCAATTTTATCGTTTCCCTTCATTAAAATTGTCATAACATTCGGCTTACCCACAATTTTCACAATTAATTCCACTGCGTTGTGGTCGCTATCGTAATCCAATGTTTTGAGGCAACTTGACACTTCGTTAACTCTCAGTATATTTAGCCAGGAATCCGTTATGTATAAATCGTGGTATGAGCCCGATCGAGGAAAGGATGGTGCTACAGAAGCATAAAGCTTGCATCTGAATTCTATTTCGATTTCCGACAACCATTCTTCTAGGCTATTGCCATTTGCGTTATTAACAGTATTACCCCATTCTGTGTGCTTGCAGTTCAAGTCCCCCGCTAGTATTTGCAATTCTACTCGTATTGAATTTATAATGCCGGGCGGATAGTATTATAACTAATAAGTTGTTGCAGTCAACGGGTATCTTTATGGCGCATGTCTCTAATGCATCTAGCGAATATATACTTTTGTTTATTGTATGTTATTCTTGATTAAATAGCAGTTCCTCCACCCCTTGTTGCATTAATTCGATATTTTCTTATGATTTTATTATTTTTAAATATTACATTGTGTCGTATTGAATTTATATTGCCGGCCGGATAGTACGCACATATAATAACTAATAAGTGGTTGCAGTCAACGGGTATATGGGCGATTCTCCAGAACCTTTAACTTGAGCTAATTGGAAAAATGAAATTTCAAATTGATAGTAAAACTGTGCCATGATGTTATATAAAGCGATTTGACAAAACTGCTTTATTCCTTAAGAGTTAAACTACGACTTTTTTCACTATTTGTTACAACGTTTCCTGTCACAAATATCAAGAGCTTTTCATTCAGGTTAGCGCTAAAGACAGGCCGAAAAGTGACAGGTAATGGAACATTTTTTCAAATTTTATTGCAAAATATCGTTTTAAATGACTTCGTACTTAATAATTTATAATAATAATAACAATTTCTTAACATTACTGATAGTTTCTTTTATTTTTAATCTTCCTATAAACATTGTAATTCATAAAAATTTCGAAGCGACAAGCAGGTTGAAAGTTCCGGAGGATCGCCCATATACTTTTGTTCATTGTATGTTATTCTTAATTAATACAGGAGTTCCCACACCCCTTCTTGCAACAATTCAGTATCTTCTTATGATTTTATAATTTTAAAATATTACTTTGTGTTTATGGTTTAATTTTGTCTCATTTAATAGGACATTATCACTACCTACTTACTCTTAAAAATTTAAATATTCTTGAAGAAAGGACCAATTCTAAAAAAAATCCCATTCCTTAAAAAAACCTATTCTTCAAAAAAATATCTTCTTTTATAAAAAATACCTTTTCTTACAAAATTCCTTTTCTTAAAAGTAGCTTGTCTTAAAAATAAAATGTTAAATTTTTTTTGAAATAAATAGGCTTTCTGCAAATAATTTTTTAACCTAACCTTTTCCTAAAAACAGTACCACTTCTTTAAAAAGTACCTGTTCTTACAAAAGTACTTCTTTGTAAAAACTAAGAAAGTACTTCTTCTTAAAAGTAGCACCTTTTCTTAAAAAAAACGTTATCTTCAAGGGATAACATTATTCATACATATTTAAAATGAATGGTACTTAAGAAAAGTGTATACTTTCGCTTTGCCGTTTGTATATACCAGCAGTGTCACGACAAATTGACCAACAGTAATCAACCAACATGTGAGCTGAATTTTTCCCCGGAACAGGTTCTCCTTCATCACTAAACTCTCCTAAATTGTCAGGGGAAGAGTCCAGATGTCTGTTCAGAAAATGTATTTTCAGGGATATATTAATTCCCATTTTTCCAAAATATTCGACAAGGTTCTGAACTATACTTTTGTAGTTTTCAGATTTGGTGTTTCCCAAACAGTTATTGATTACAGCAAGGCTTCCTTTTGTACCGTCGTTAATACGTTTTGAAACCCCTTACATTTCATAAATTTTTTTAATTTTGGTCCATTGAAAACTCCAGAAAAAAACTATATGAATTAATTAATAAACCTTTTTATATCAAGTATCAATAAATCAATACATACCAGACTCAATCTTGGCATCACTAAGTTTTGGAAAAACTGTCGTCAGAAGCGCACTTGTAGAGCCAAGTGCCCGAACGAAATTTCTAATTAAACCCAGTTTAATATGAAGTGGAGGGAGGATTATTTTAGATGATGGAACAAGAGGCATATATTCTGCACTATCGGTTCCAATATGATGCCTTTGACGATGTTGCCATTGGTGCTCGGTATAATGTAATTCAGTCCTTCGACATTCCCAAAGACAAAGAAAACACTGGTGTTTAGCATAGCAAATTACCATCGATGAGTGTCATAATTTATTAACATCAGAATTTTTTCATATTGTCATAGTTCTCTTTGAGGTCGGTTCCATAAACAATAGGAACAGATGAGTATGCAATAGGATTATGGAGCAGCACTACTTTAAGGCTTTTAACTGAACCATCTATAAAAAGTCGTCATTCATCAGGTCATATGAGTTGTCTACTGTTTCAAAAAGTTGTGCTATAACAGTTGCGTATGTTATGACAGTTTCGTCGTCTGTCACAAAACATTAATCAAATGAAGTATCAAGACTCTGCTGAATGTTCACTACGGAGTAACCATATTACTGTATAGATATATTTTATTGAATTATGGGTTTGTTTAGTATTATTTGACCGCCTCTGTAACAATAATCCCACACAATTTCGGGCACGTACCATGACTTAAGTAGTTTTATTAAAAAGTATGATTCATAACAATTTACGAAACCTTCCGTTATATTTCGTTTTTTATTAGGCGGTACAAAAACACCACATAGAATACAAAACTTGTTCCGATTTGGGCACTCCATAATCACGTTTACTCACTTTTAATCACTTTTATGTTGTAAGAAAAATCGGAATGCAAAAATAATTTGAGCCTCTGGATTTTTTTTTTAAAACACGTTAAAAAAATTCAATGTATTTATTGGACAGCGAGAACAAGTATTTAAATATTGTTTTTAATGTTATCCTTTGAAGTTTTGTAGTCCTTTTAAGGGACAACAGGATGACGAAATGAAAAACTGAAAATGTCAGTTTAGTCCGATTAGCTTATAGTTGCACTCTTATATCATCTGCTTAAAGTGTAACGCCTTTTTTATTAAAAAAAATTGTATAGTGTGTTCCATATAATAAAGTACTTTTTTTGCTGGAAGAGTTTCATTTAAACTTTTATTAAAAATTAACTAATAAAGCTAGAATGTTACAGGCTATTACGATATATTTTTTTCGAATAAATTGTTGGAGATTTTCAAAATATTTTAAAGGATTTAATTTTTCAAGGACATTTTTTAAGTTTATTTTAATCCTGGAGCGGTATAATAAAAAACACCAACCCTAAAAACATAGTTTTTGACTATAAATTCTTTACATATGACCACGCCCCTTTGTCCAATCCCTCCCATATTCACAGCAGATTTTAGAATAACCAACATACCCAATTTTGTTCACATGCCGTTAATCCAAAGTTTCCTCGGCATACAGACAGGTGAAGTTAATATAAAGAATTTGAAAAATAATCAAAATAGCCCTAATTCTCTTCTTTAATTTGACACCTATATCGGTATCGTAGGGAGCGAATAAGTATTTAACTATTTGTTTTGAAAAATTGTATCGTTGAAAATTTGTAGACCTTTTATGGGGCAATAAAAATAAAAAATAAATGGTTTCCCATGACAATCACTGAGCTGTGCGCTTTCCAGTTTTCACTCACTGATTGGGACCTACAGTTTTACACCGATTCCGAACGGTAGTTTGAGAAGCTTTTTCATGGCTATATACTCGATAGTGTCGCCGTCACTATGCGAGGTGACCGCCGCCGAAAGAAATTTTAAGGTGATCAGAGCCGGGTTCGAACCCAGGATCTCATGTACAAGAGGCGCGCACACTAACCATTGTCGTACGGTATTACAAATAAAATAAAATGTGGAGTTAAATATTACTAAATTACATCTGGACGTAAGCTATTATTATGTAGACTGCCAGAATTTTTAAATTGTTTAAAGTCTGTTAGTTGTAACAAATAACAACAGTTAAATACACAAAACTCTAAGGTAAGTACAATAAGTATAGTAAACAAGGTAAGTACAAAGAGTATGGTAAATAGGTAAGTAAAATAAGTAGGGTAAATAGGTAAGTACAATAAGTATAGTAAATAGGTATGGTTGCTAACTTACATAATAGTTTTGACACGGGAATTTATATGTTTAGAATGAAAAAGGCGCCTGTATACTTTATAAAAAAGCTTTCCTTGCCTTTGAGACTATCTCCTTTATATGTTCATTAAAGTATAAGTATTAGTCCAGGTGCTCCCTGGTTTGATTTGATTCCGAATTGTTTCCAATTCCGTTTTACGTCGTTATTACATTTTCCTACTGGGGGCCGAAATACAATAGTCTCACACTTGTTAGTGTTTAGATTTAAATGCCAACCAAGGGCATACTCCTCGACAATGTCGAATGAGTTTTGAAGTCCTTCAATAATATTATCAGCATGATAAATAACAATATCATCGGCGAATGCCGACTATTTTGATTATTAGTGTTTTCATCGAAATCCTTATATGAATGTATTGATTCCAGAAAACTTCCCATTGCATCAAGCATTTCCTCTTGGTCACGTATTACAAGGTTTTCCGTATTATCAATTTCTAGATCTTGCATGTTTATTCCAGCTTTTGTTTGTATATTCCTTTCAGATTCGTACACAAATATTTTAGTTAAATTGAGTGAAATATTTTCCTACCTTGGAACATTCTTAATGGATCTCTTTGATCTAATCTCTCCAGGTTTTCCTGAAATTCTTTATTACATATTAATATAAAATTTTCATTCAATAGTTCTTTAATCAGCGTGAGTTTTGCTTTTAAGGTGTTTAATGATAATTGTGTAAGTCTTGTTTCTAATCTATTGTATTTTTATCATCGTTAATATTTTACTTTTTCCTCAGTGTAATTTTTTAATTATGCTGTTAGAAAATTTTGAAAAGGCATCTTTGTCTTTAAATTTTGGTACCGTACTTTCAATGGCCTCTGATATTAGAAAATGTAATCTAGTTATATATACATTAGGGCGGGTTTATTTTTTTTTGATCAAGCGTATAGCAAAAACGTAATCTATAGGTGATTTTGAGAAATTTTGCTCACGAGACCATAGCTCTAAGTCGGATTTGGAGCCCCCCAAAATTTCAAAATAGATATTTTTCCATATATACATAGAATAATTTAATTAAATTCGTCATCAAATCGGATGGAATTACAGTAGATTTCTCAATGTGGGCTTCTTTGAAAGGTATTTTTATCACCTTTCAGAATCTGTATTGATACCAATATTTTTTTTATTTTTAGTAGAGATATTAGGAATTTTTTGTCGAAAAATAGCATAAAATGAACTTTTAACTAATAAATTCTGAGTTTTCTTCGAGATTTTTCTCTTTTTGCAGATTATGAAAGTTCAGATAATTTCCAACAACTTTTATTACGATGATTTTTTTTTTGTTTTCGAACTCCTTTTTGTAGGAAAATCGATCTGAAAAAATCAACATTTTCAAGGTTTCAACAAAAAAACACTATTAACACTAATATCTATTTTGAAAATTTGGGGGGCTCCAAATCCGACTTAGAGCTATGGTCTCTTGAGCAAAATTTCTCAGACTCACCTATAGATTACGTTTTTGCTATACGCTTCATCAAAAAAAATCGTTCCATACAATTTGACCCGCCCTAATATACATCTATTTCATCATTCGTTAAATTTCGATAGTTCGGTATAACTGTTTCTAACTTGATTTTCTGCATTACCACCTTCTCAAACCTTTTTCAATTTGTCCTTTTAAAATTCAATTTTATCGTTTCCCTTCATTAAAATTGTCATAACATTCGGCTTACCCACAATTTTCACAATTAATTCCACTGCGTTGTGGTCGCTATCGTAATCCAATGTTTTGAGGCAACTTGACACTTCGTTAACTCTCAGTATATTTAGCCAGGAATCCGTTATGTATAAATCGTGGTATGAGCCCGATCGAGGAAAGGATGGTGCTACAGAAGCATAAAGCTTGCATCTGAATTCTATTTCGATTTCCGACAACCATTCTTCTAGGCTATTGCCATTTGCGTTATTAACAGTATTACCCCATTCTGTGTGCTTGCAGTTCAAGTCCCCCGCTAGTATTTGCAATTCTACTCGTATTGAATTTATAATGCCGGGCGGATAGTATTATAACTAATAAGTTGTTGCAGTCAACGGGTATCTTTATGGCGCATGTCTCTAATGCATCTAGCGAATATATACTTTTGTTTATTGTATGTTATTCTTGATTAAATAGCAGTTCCTCCACCCCTTGTTGCATTAATTCGATATTTTCTTCTGATTTTATTATTTTTAAATATTACATTGTGTCGTATTGAATTTATATTGCCGGCCGGATAGTACGCACATATAATAACTAATAAGTGGTTGCAGTCAACGGGTATATGGGCGATTCTCCAGAACCTTTAACTTGAGCTAATTGGAAAAATGAAATTTCAAATTGATAGTAAAACTGTGCCATGATGTTATATAAAGCGATTTGACAAAACTGCTTTATTCCTTAAGAGTTAAACTACGACTTTTTTCACTATTTGTTACAACGTTTCCTGTCACAAATATCAAGAGCTTTTCATTCAGGTTAGCGCTAAAGACAGGCCGAAAAGTGACAGGTAATGGAACATTTTTTCAAATTTTATTGCAAAATATCGTTTTAAATGACTTCGTACTTAATAATTTATAATAATAATAATAATTTCTTAACATTACTGATAGTTTCTTTTATTTTTAATCTTCCTATAAACATTGTAATTCATAAAAATTTCGAAGCGACAAGCAGGTTGAAAGTTCCGGAGGATCGCCCATATACTTTTGTTCATTGTATGTTATTCTTAATTAATACAGGAGTTCCCACACCCCTTCTTGCAACAATTCGGTATCTTCTTATGATTTTATAATTTTAAAATATTACTTTGTGTTTATGGTTTAATTTTGTCTCATTTAATAGGACATTATCACTACCTACTTACTCTTAAAAATTTAAATATTCTTGAAGAAAGGACCAATTCTAAAAAAAATCCCATTCCTTAAAAAAACCTATTCTTCAAAAAAATATCTTCTTTTATAAAAAATACCTTTTCTTACAAAATTCCTTTTCTTAAAAGTAGCTTGTCTTAAAAATAAAATGTTAAATTTTTTTTGAAATAAATAGGCTTTCTGCAAATAATTTTTTAACCTAACCTTTTCCTAAAAACAGTACCACTTCTTTAAAAAGTACCTGTTCTTACAAAAGTACTTCTTTGTAAAAACTAAGAAAGTACTTCTTCTTAAAAGTAGCACCTTTTCTTAAAAAAAACGTTATCTTCAAGGGATAACATTATTCATACATATTTAAAATGAATGGTACTTAAGAAAAGTGTATACTTTCGCTTTGCCGTTTGTATATACCAGCAGTGTCACGACAAATTGACCAACAGTAATCAACCAACATGTGAGCTGAATTTTTCCCCGGAACAGGTTCTCCTTCATCACTAAACTCTCCTAAATTGTCAGGGGAAGAGTCCAGATGTCTGTTCAGAAAATGTATTTTCAGGGATATATTAATTCCCATTTTTCCAAAATATTCGACAAGGTTCTGAACTATACTTTTGTAGTTTTCAGATTTGGTGTTTCCCAAACAGTTATTGATTACAGCAAGGCTTCCTTTTGTACCGTCGTTAATACGTTTTGAAACCCCTTACATTTCATAAATTTTTTTAATTTTGGTCCATTGAAAACTCCAGAAAAAAACTATATGAATTAATTAATAAACCTTTTTATATCAAGTATCAATAAATCAATACATACCAGACTCAATCTTGGCATCACTAAGTTTTGGAAAAACTGTCGTCAGAAGCGCACTTGTAGAGCCAAGTGCCCGAACGAAATTTCTAATTAAACCCAGTTTAATATGAAGTGGAGGGAGGATTATTTTAGATGATGGAACAAGAGGCATATATTCTGCACTATCGGTTCCAATATGATGCCTTTGACGATGTTGCCATTGGTGCTCGGTATAATGTAATTCAGTCCTTCGACATTCCCAAAGACAAAGAAAACACTGGTGTTTAGCATAGCAAATTACCATCGATGAGTGTCATAATTTATTAACATCAGAATTTTTTCATATTGTCATAGTTCTCTTTGAGGTCGGTTCCATAAACAATAGGAACAGATGAGTATGCAATAGGATTATGGAGCAGCACTACTTTAAGGCTTTTAACTGAACCATCTATAAAAAGTCGTCATTCATCAGGTCATATGAGTTGTCTACTGTTTCAAAAAGTTGTGCTATAACAGTTGCGTATGTTATGACAGTTTCGTCGTCTGTCACAAAACATTAATCAAATGAAGTATCAAGACTCTGCTGAATGTTCACTACGGAGTAACCATATTACTGTATAGATATATTTTATTGAATTATGGGTCTGTTTAGTATTCTTTGACCGCCTCTGTAACAATAATCCCACACAATTTCGGGCACGTACCATGACTTAAGTAGTTTTATTAAAAAGTATGATTCATAACAATTTACGAAACCTTCCGTTATATTTCGTTTTTTATTAGGCGGTACAAAAACACCACATAGAATACAAAACTTGTTCCGATTTGGGCACTCCATAATCACGTTTACTCACTTTTAATCACTTTTATGTTGTAAGAAAAATCGGAATGCAAAAATAATTTGAGCCTCTGGATTTTTTTTTTTTAAAACACGTTAAAAAAATTCAATGTATTTATTGGACAGCGAGAACAAGTATTTAAATATTGTTTTTAATGTTATCCTTTGAAGTTTTGTAGTCCTTTTAAGGGACAACAGGATGACGAAATGAAAAACTGAAAATGTCAGTTTAGTCCGATTAGCTTATAGTTGCACTCTTATATCATCTGCTTAAAGTGTAACGCCTTTTTTATTAAAAAAAATTGTATAGTGTGTTCCATATAATAAAGTACTTTTTTTGCTGGAAGAGTTTCATTTAAACTTTTATTAAAAATTAACTAATAAAGCTAGAATGTTACAGGCTATTACGATATATTTTTTTCGAATAAATTGTTGGAGATTTTCAAAATATTTTAAAGGATTTAATTTTTCAAGGACATTTTTTAAGTTTATTTTAATCCTGGAGCGGTATAATAAAAAACACCAACCCTAAAAACATAGTTTTTGACTATAAATTCTTTACATATGACCACGCCCCTTTGTCCAATCCCTCCCATATTCACAGCAGATTTTAGAATAACCAACATACCCTATTTTGTTCACATGCCGTTAATCCAAAGTTTCCTCGGCATACAGACAGGTGAAGTTAATATAAAGAATTTGAAAAATAATCAAAATAGCCCTAATTCTCTTCTTTAATTTGACACCTATATCGGTATCGTAGGGTGCGAATAAGTATTTAGCTATTTGTTTTGAAAAATTGTATCGTTGAAAATTTGTAGACCTTTTATGGGGCAATAAAAATAAAAAATAAATGGTTTCCCATGACAATCACTGAGCTGTGCGCTTTCCAGTTTTCACTCACTGATTGGGACCTACAGTTTTACACCGATTCCGAACGGTAGTTTGAGAAGCTTTTTCATGGCTATATACTCGATAGTGTCGCCGTCACTATGCGAGGTGACCGCCGCCGAAAGAAATTTTAAGGTGATCAGAGCCGGGTTCGAACCCAGGATCTCATGTACAAGAGGCGCGCACACTAACCATTGTCGTACGGTATTACAAATAAAATAAAATGTGGAGTTAAATATTACTAAATTACATCTGGACGTAAGCTATTATTATGTAGACTGCCAGAATTTTTAAATTGTTTAAAGTCTGTTAGTTGTAACAAATAAGCTGGTAGCGATATTTTAGGAGCGGTGATTTAATATCCGATATTTAAAAATCACTGGTAACTGCAGTCACCGAATGTGTCAAGTAGCCCAGCAAAAAAAGTGGAAACCAATCACCAGAATTTCCACCATAACTACGCGGCAAGATGTAGTGCAAATTTGGGTGCTGCACCGTTGCTTTTTACATTGTATTCTCCTTGGAGGGTAGTACTCCCAACATGGATACTTTTAAATAGAATAAATTCTGATCCTTAGCGCTACGATTCAGCACAAAAATTAGCACGATGGTAGCATGTCCGACTAGAAAACGGCAGCCGGTGAAGGTCTTGGGTTCAGATCTCAACAAATCAAACTTTGTTTTTATTATTTTTTTTTGAGGCGATTTGCAACGCGTCGATTAAATTTTTAGTCATTTAAAAACAAATTGACCAATGTGGCAGTACACCGAACGAACATTTGTTGCTAAAATTTTCGGAATCAAATTGTATTCGCCTGAAAGTGTACCATACAAATTACGGGGTTGTGAAGCGAGGGTTTACTAATTCTTAATTTTTCTGTAACAATTTTCACCGACCACGACCGGGATTCGAAATCAAACGTTTTGATTGCCAGCCGCGCATCTCACCGTCGAGCTATCGAAGACATTGAACTTGGACGAACAATAACAGCATTAGTAGCAGATAATCTCTATCTTCTCAGAAACACCATAATATCTGTAATGCAATTTTCGCATTTTTTTTGCAAATTTTGGATTTGTTTATGCCGAAAATCCGCACATAGTACTTCGTTGGTCGTACTGAAAGGGGTAGAGCCGTTAGAAGTACTCCATTATATCTTTGCTGCTTTCAATGTCGTCGTTCTTTCATCGTTGTCGTTCTTTTATTTCTGACGTTCTTGCAGTGTTTTTTTATTGTTGTCGTTCAAGATGTATTTGAAAGGTAGACAGTAAACACAGCAAGAAAGGTAACAGTAAATACAGCAAGGTAAACATAAATGAAAGCAAGCAAAAATGCCAACGAATTACAAAAATTAAATCTGCTGTTCTAGTGCTTCCTCATTCTCAACACATTTTGGTGGCCCTTCTATCAATGCGTTTTTTTTTGTTTTCACTGTTTAGTGTCGAGGGGTCGTGACAGATAGAAAAAAATACATGATATTTCCATATAGCTCTCTCTCATAGAATTGAGTGACACCGAACGATGAAATTTAACGAACTCGCCTGAATGCCAAACAAATGAAAATGATGCATTTCTAAACACAATTCATACATATCTGTGGCCTTTTGACAAAACAACCTCTTTCAAAAACTGCAATTTTACAGGAGAAAGAAAAATCTGTTAAAATATCTAACAACTTTGATTTTGAAATATTTGGTGAAAAGGTGAAAGTGTAATATTAAATTTAAATACTAAATTGAAGTGCAGATATCAATAATTCTATTCTAATGCCAACAGATTTTCAGAAAAATTAAGAATAAAAAGATAGGATGTTTTGTCGAAATTGTTTTCAACAAAATAATTAACTTACATTACACAAGTTGTTTTGTGAAAATGGTTTTAAACAAAAACGTGATTCATATTTTGCGCTTATCTCAAGGCAAGTTTTTTTTGTTAAAATGGAACTAATAAAAAAAGTCGAAATAGGTTATTTTAAAAAATATTATTATATTTAGTATAACATAAATACTTGAATTCAATTAGACAATATTGGTACAAAATTATATTTCTGTAGGGAAAACAAATTTTAAGTTTAACATAAAAGTATTCCAAAGGAAGGAAATAAAAACTGTAACTGTACACATTTTAAAAGCATAATTATATTATTGAATACATTCATCTTCGTCAAGGTCTGGGTGAACTTCAATGGGGATATCACCTTCCGCCTTAATATTGTTATAAAAACTGTGGTAATTTGTACCAATTAATGGCAGCATATCTAATAAATCTTTCTTTTTATTTTGTGATACAGGCAAAGGGGAATTGTAGCTTCTGGCCAATTGGGGAGATGATTCTTTACGGCGACGCGAGTTTATATCTAGCATCTGAAATGACTCTTCTGGGTGTAATGAAAATTTGTACTGCAAAACTCCTGGCTGGCTTTTTTCGTATCTTATCCATCGAACGTTTTTCCACTCAAACTTCTCACCTAAAAATCAGAAGATTAAAAAAATAATATGGTGTTGAAAAGAATGTAGGTATTTAAAATTATACCTGAAATGCTATGTGACCTCCATGTGTATTTGTCCTTTAGTAGTGCACGAAAATCGAAGAAATCCTCTTGTCTTAATTCATGAACAATATAAATTTTATTGGTCGACGATATTAAGTTTGCCCAATCGTGTGAATGTTCAATAGATCCGACGAATTTTTTTCTTTTCTTTTCTATTTGCGCATGCATAGTATCACATTCAAGATGCGTATGACCCACGACAAGAAATTTGTGATCAATAAGTTGAATACTTGCGTGATCTTCCAAAACTTTCTCAAACATTGCGCAAAGATATGAGTCGCGGTTCTGACCAGGACAAGAATCACTATATAAAACAATATGACGAACTGAATTTGGTAAATCCAGCAGACATTTAAATATGCAAGACCCAATATCGTTTGCACCCCGCAAACATGGCAATGGTGCTAACTAATAAAAACGGCAAACACTTGAAATTGTTTAACTGGAAATGTAGCAGAATAGTTCCAAAAAAAAAAAGAAAAAAACTGGTGTATTTGTGATTTGTTAGTTGGCAAAAATGCAGTTGTTTTGTGTTTCTGAAACGTGGTATGCAAAACAATATTAACTACAATTTAGATGTTTTGTCAAAAGGATATAAGAATTTTATTTCTTGCAGTTTAGAAAATTTTTAAGCTCTTTCAGATAAGATATTTTATCACATATTTTTTCGAAATATAATGAAACAAGTTGATTTGGCAAGAACTGTAGATTTTTAACCAAATGGCGTAGAAATGCAAGGATTACGCCAAAAGAACCGTCTTAAAAATTTATATTTAATATAAAAATCTTGCAAAAATTTCTTATTTCGAGAGAAGTTGTTTTGTCAAAAGTCCACAGTCTGTAGCCTTTTGACAAAACAACCTCTTTCAAATACTGCCATTTTACAGGAGAACGAAAAAACTGTTAAAATCTAACAACTTTGATTTTGAAATATTTGGTGAAAAGGTGAAAGTGTAATATTAAATTTAAATACTAAATTGAAGTGAAGATATCAATAATTATATTCTAGTGCCAACAGATTTTCAGAAAAATTAAGAATAAAAAGATAGGATGTTTTGTCGAAATTGTTTTCAACAAAATAATTAACTTACATTACACAAGTTGTTTTGTGAAAATGGTTTTAAACAAAAACGTGATTCATATTTTGCGCTTATCTCAAGGCAAGTTTTTTTGTTAAAATGGAACTAATAAAAAAAGTCAAAATAGGTTATTTTAAAAAATATTATTATATTTAATATAACATAAATACTTGAATTCAATTAGACAATATTGGTACAAAATTATATTTCCGTAGGGAAAACAAATTTTAAGTTTAACAAAAAAGTATTCCAAAGGAAGGAAATAAAAACTGTAACTGTACACATTTTAAAAGCTTAATTATATTATTGAATACATTCATCTTCGTCAAGGTCTGGGTGAACTTCAATGGGGATATCACCTTCCGCCTTAATATTGTGATAAAAACTGTGGTAATTTGTACCAATTAATGGCAGCATATCTAATAAATCTTTCTTTTTATTTTGTGATACAGGCAAAGGGGAATTGTAGCTTCTGGCCAATTGGGGAGATGGTTCTTTACGGCGACGCGAGTTTATATCTAGCATCTGAAATGACTCTTCTGGGTGTAATGAAAATTTGTACTGCAAAACTCCTGGCTTGCTTTTTTCGTATCTTATCCATCGAACGTTTTTCCACTCAAACTTCTCACCTAAAAATCAGAAGATTAAAAAAATAATATGGTGTTGAAAAGAATGTAGGTATTTCAAATTATACCTGAAATGCTATGTGACCTCCATGTGTATTTGTCCTTTAGTAGTGCACGAAAATCGAAGAAATCCTCTTGTCTTAATTCATGAACAATATAATTTTTATTGGTCGACGATATTAAGTTTGCCCAATCGTGTGAATGTTCAATAGATCCGAAGAAATTTTTTCTTTTCTTTTCTATTTGCGCATGCACAGTATCACATTCAAGATGCGTATGACCCACGACAAGAAATTTGTGATCAATAAGTTGAATACTTGCGTGATCTTCCAAAACTTTCTCAAACATTGCGCAAAGATATGAGTTGCGGTTCTGACCAGGACAAGAATCACCATATAAAACAATATGACGAACTGAATTTGGTAAATCCAGCAGACATTTAAATATGCAAGACCCAATATCGTTTGCACCCCGCAAACATGGCAATGGTGCTAACTAATAAAAACGGCAAACACATTGAAAGTGTTTAACTGGAAATGTAGCAGAATAGTTCCAAAAAAAAAGAAAAAAACTGGTGTATTTGTGATTTGTTAGTTGGCAAAAATGCAGTTGTTTTGTGTTTCTTAAACGTGGTGTTTGGCTGCCAAATTTATACCTCGCATGAACTCCAAATCAACTTCTTTTGATCAATATATTTATTTTCAAGTCCACAAAAACACTTCTTTGCAAACAATATTTTACTTTTTATCAGTTTTTGTTTTCACATAATAACTTCTTTTCACACAAGTCGTTTAGTCAAAATTAATGTTCTCTATAAACCATTTAAAAATGTATCTTGTTTCAAGCAAGTTACATATTTTCTGAATTTCAGTTTTGGTAAAACAACATCTTTGAAGAGAAGTTGTTTTGTTAAAACAAAATGTATATATGCAAAACAATATTAACTACAATTTAGATGTTTTGTCAAAAGGATATAAAAATTTTATTTCTTGCAGTTTAGAAAATTTTTAAACTCTTCCAGATAAGATATTTTATCAAATATTTTTTCCAAATATAATGAAACAAGTTGATTTGGCAAGAACTGTAGATTTTTAACCAAATGGCGTAGAAATGCAAGGATTACACCAAAAGAACCGTCTTAAAAATTTATATTTAATATAAAAATCTTGCAAAAATTTCTTATTTCGAGAGAAGTTGTTTTGTCAAAAGTCCACAGATATTTTTATTCAATAAAAAATTTATATTTATTCTAAATAAAAATGTTCGAGCGTTTGGTCGTTCTTGTAAATACGTCGGTGGTGCAATGGTAGTGTGCGCGGCTCTTGTGCATGAGATCGTGGGTTCGACCCCGCTCTGACCACCTTAAATTTCTTTCGACCGCGGTCACCTCGCTTAGTGACGGCGACACTATCGAGTATATTTAGCCATGAACAGACTTGTCAAAAAAACCGTTCGGAACCGGTGTAAAACCGTAGGTCCCTATCAGCTAACTGGTTGTGAGAAGCTCTCCCTAATCCCTACATGGGTTGTAACGGGAAACCATTTATTTATTTGAATTTTATTCTTTGATATTTTGCTGACCTTTGGGTATACATGTATATACACATGTATCAAATATACATACCGTCGCGTTTCTTCCTAGACCGCTCAAAATTCAATTTGTAGAACATTTCATGTTCCTTATATTTCAAACATTTTACATTTGCGGATCACCAGTTTTTATTCCAGGTCTTATGGATTGATAAAATTTAATTTTTGTAAGACCTTGAAAAAATTATGTTCTATACAGTGAATGTAAGGCGACGGATCAACTATGGCGTTTTCTATTAACTGAACAAAATCTGTCGGAACAAAAAGTTATTTATTTTTTTTTTCGTTCTTTTTTGTTTGTGACCTACGCACAAATACTTTTGAAATATGTCGATGTGATTTTTTAAGTAAGGTATTTGCTAACGTAGTATTTCTGTTTTGGGCCCCACAGCCATCGCTCTATAAGACTGTAGGCAAAGACAGATTTACGTATCTTTGAACAAATCAAGAACACATGAAGCAAATAGTATATTAAAGTTCAAAGCCCTTCACCTTCGTGCCATACATAACAATGCACTTACAAGTTTTCAACATTGAAAATAGTGAACTGGTGTACTGCTAGCTTTTGTTTGAAGTATATAGCTCTGGCAGGAATTTCCGGTAACAATTGGACGTCTTGAATGTCAACGTGAACATATTTACTTCATGGGCCTAGACTTTTCTTCTCGAGCTTGTGTTTTTTCAAAAAAAAATGTTTCTCGTCGCGGTCTTTTTCAATATTTCCCTTTGTGTGAGCAAAACATACATCAAGCTGATCTTTCTTTGGTTTAAAAAGGTCAATGTTTAGAACATGAACAACTTTTAAAAATATTTCATAAGAAGCTTTTGCTCTAGAAGCGTCACCATTATTTAAGTGGTTTTCGTAAAGCCTGTAAAATTTCTTTAATTGACGCATGCGTCAAGTCAAAATATTGTTTGTTTGTTGAAGCTCTGCAGAAATCTCTTTCCATTTTTGGCAGGGTCAAAATGAAGCGCTCAGCACTTTCCTGCTTTTCTAAACGATTGTTTTGTATACTATTTTATATTTATTATACTGATTACATAAAACTTATGTTTCAAAACATACGTTATTTCTTGCAAATTCTTACTGGCAACCATTTCTCCAGTAAAAACTTGCATGTTCTCTATCATTGAACTGTCAAAATAATCTCTCTTACTATCTGGTTACTGGCTTTTTGGTGTAAACAGACAACATCCAGTAACAATTTGTTCAAATTCTTACACATTATCAGTAGGCAGACAGACCTATTACCAAACGTATGTGTACCCCGGAATACCGGGGCTTCATGTGCAAGAGCTTGTATTTTGTAAACTACAATTAAAACCACAACGTCAATTATTTTCTACTTTAATTAACAATTCGTCTTTCTCTCTTTAAATGTCTTTACCTATACCAAGGACGTTCTTTAATAGGCGATTTTAGAATTTAGTGATATTTTTTAACCGAAATATCAAGTTGGGCCTCCCCCCGAAATAAAATCTTGCGTACGTTACTGACCTATTTTTGGGCTCAGAACTGCTTTTTCCCAAAGACAAAGAAAACACTGGTGTTTAGCATAGCGCATTTTTAACCCCATGAGAATGACTACTACTAGGTCGCAAGAAATTACCATCGATGAGTGTCATAATTTATTAACATCAGAATTTTTTCATATTGTCATAGTTCTCTTTGAGGTCGGTTCCATAAACAATAGGAACAGATGATAATGCATTAGCATTATGGAGCAGCACTACTGAACTTTTAACTGAACCATCTATAAAAAGTCGCCATTCATCAGGTCATATGAGTTGTCTACTACTGTTTCAAAAAGTTGTGCTATATCAGTTGCGTATGTTATGACAGTTTCGTCGTCTGTCACAAAACATTAATCCAATGAAGTATCAAGACTCTGCTGAATGTTCACTACGGAGTAACCATATTACTGTATAGATATATTTTATTGAATTATGGGTCTGTTTAGTATTCTTTGACCGCCTCTGTAACAATAATCCCACACAATTTCGGGCACGTACCATGACTTAAGTAGTTTTATTAAAAAGTATTTACGAAACCTTCCGTTATATTACGTTTTTTATTAGGCGGTACAAAAACACCACATAGAATACAAAACTTGTTCCGATTTGGGCACTCCATAATCACGTTTACTCACTTTTTTGTTGTAAGAAAAATCGGAATGCAAAAATAATTTGAGCCTCTGAATTTTTTAACTTGTCAAGACCTTCTACAGAAATATGGCTATAAAACACGTTAAATAAATTCAATGTATTTATTGGACAGTGAGAACAAGTATTTAAATGTTGTTTTTAATGTTATCCTTTGAAGTTTTGTAGTCCTTTTAAGGGACAACAGGATGACGAAATGAAAAACTGAAAATGTTAGTTTAGTCCGATTAGCTTATAGTTGCACTCTTATATCATCTGCTTAAAGTGTAACGCCTTTTTTATTAAAAAAAAATTGTATAGCGTGTTCCATATAATAAAGTACTTTTTTTGTTGGAAGAGTTTCATTTAAACTTTTATTAAAAATTAACTAATAAAGCTAGAATGTTACAGGCTATTACGATATATTTTTTTCGAATAAATTGTTGGAGATTTTCAAAATATTTTAAAGGATTTAATTTTTCAAGGACATTTTTTAAGTTTATTTTAATCCTGGAGCGGTATAATAAAAAACACCAACCCTAAAAACATAGTTTTTGACTATAAATTCTTTACATATGACCACGCCCCTTTGTCCAATCCCGCCCATATTTACAGCAGATTTTAGAATAACCAACATACCCAATTTTGTTCACATGCCGTTAATCCAAAGTTTCCTCGGCATACAGACAGGTGAAGTTAATATAAAGAATTTGAAAAATAATAAAAATAGCCCTAATTCTCTTCTTTAATTTGACACCTATATCGGTATCGTAGGGTGCGAATAAGTATTTAACTATTTGTTTTGAAAAATTGTATCGTTGAAAATTTGTAGACCTTTTATGGGGCAATAAAAATAAAAAATAAATGGTTTCCCATGACAATCACTGAGCTGTGCGCTTTCCAGTTTTCACTCACTGATTGGGACCTACAGTTTTACACCGATTCCGAACGGTAGTTTGAGAAGCTTTTTCATGGCTATATACTCGATAGTGTCGCCGTCACTATGCGAGGTGACCGCCGCCGAATGAAATTTTAAGGTGATCAGAGCAGGGTTCGAACCCAGGATCTCATGTACAAGAGGCGCGCACACTAACCATTGTCGTACGGTGTTATAAATAAAATAAAATGTGGAGTTAAATATTACTAAATTACATCTGGACGTAAGCTATTATTATGTAGACTGCCAGAATTTTTAAATTGTTTAAAGTCTGTTAGTTGTAACAAATAAGCTGGTAGCGATATTTTAGGAGCGGTGATTTAATATCCGATATTTAAAAATCACTGGTAACTGCAGTCACCGAATGTGTCAAGTAGCCCAGCAAAAAAAGTGGAAACCAATCACCAGAATTTCCACCATAACTACGCGGCAAGATGTTGTGCAAATTTGGGTGCTGCACCGTTGCTTTTTACATTGTATTCTCCTTGGAGGGTAGTACTCCCAACATGGATACTTTTAAGTAGAATAAATTCTGATCCTTAGCACTACGATTCAGCACAAAAATTAGCACGATGGTAGCATGTCCGACTAGAAAACGGCAGCCGGTGAAGGTCTTGGGTTCAGATTGATCGTCGTTACTTGATTTCCAATACATACCAAGGACCTTTTCAACAGCTCCAAATGAGTTTTCTGTGACTTGGCTGTAGCCACACAGTGATCGCCTTACGAAGTCCGAATTAGTTTCTCATGTGAAAACCACCGTCAGCATGAATATTTTTAACTTGCATTGCTAGTTCCAATGCCTCTTCTTCGGTGTCCACGCTGTCAATGAAGTCGTCCATATAGTGGTCGTTTTGAATAGCTTTAACGGCGCGAGGATATTTTTGGGCGAACTCTTCAGCATTTTTGTTTCTGACAAAATGAGCGATACAGGGTGCGCAAGTTATTCCAAATGTAAGAGCCTTCATCACGTATACACTTGGTATTTGATTTAAATCAGCATTTTCGAACCACAGAAATCGTTGAGCGTGCATATCTTCGTCTTTGACATTGATACGATGAAACATTTCGGCTATGTCACCACACACTGCAATTTGCCCCACGCGAAATTCGATTAAGATGTTGAAAAGTGATGTTAGCAGGTCAGGGCCACTTAGCAGAAAATCGTTAAGAGACTTGTCGGTGGACTTGGCTGCTGCATCCCATACTAGACAAACTTTACCAGGTTTGTTAGGGTTGATGGCCACGAAAATTGGGAGGTACCATGTCCGACGAGAATAGGAGTATAATTCTGTGTCCAAAACCCGTCTAGCGTATCCCTTAAGTTGAAGTTTGTCGATTTCCGTCTGCATAGTTTGCATTAGTTGAGGATCTTTCTTAAACTTCTTCTGGAGACACTTTAATCTATGGCACGCGACATCATAAGTGTTTGGTAATTGTGGATCGTCATCCTTCCACAGTAAACTTACTTCGTACTGTTGGCTTTTCTTGGTGGCTGTATTTTCGAGGATTTGTATTGCCTTTTGGTTTTTCGATGATAAAATATTCTTCTCCTGGGCCACTTCTAGGGCGAAATATTGCTTCACTTCATCGTGTAAAGTAGTGTAACGATTTTCACACCCACATGTGTGAACATTTAATGATGCTGAGGATACCAAGTCGGAGCTACTGCCTTGAAGTGTCCACCCTAGACGAGTTTTTGTTGCAATAAGTTGATTGCGATCACCTTCTCGAATCTTCGTAGGGACGGCCACTCTCCAATTGTTGAGTCCAATTAAAATCATCGGCTTGGCATTCGTGAAAGATTCGATGGGCAGTCCTTTCAGATGTGGATTTTCTTCGGCGATGTGCTCGAAATTAATCGTTTGTGTGGGCAGACCAAGGTTATTCACGGTACGCACATTGTGGAGTTCAAATCTGGATTGACTTTGTACACCTGACACTTCCAAATTAAGTTTCACCGATTCTTCTTCTGTTCTTGTTGCGTCACCTGTCCAGCGTAGTTCTAGGGGCTCCTTGCTTCCGCTTAAACCCAGCTTGTTGAAGAACTTTTGCTCCATTAGTGTCACTGAAGAGCCCTCGTCTAGAAAGGCCAATGTTTTCACTGAACCACCATTGAAGAAAACACGAATCGGCAAAATTCTAAAACACGGCTTTTCTTGGTCAGCATTATTATGTGCGTTTACACTTCCACTGCGTTCGAATGTTGATACTGCCCTTGTACTTGGACCGGTATTTGCTGTATATTTGTGTAGTAACGGATGATGCTTAGCTGTACAGCCACTGATATCACACTGCTTTTTAGACAAACACTTTCGACGATGCAGATTCAAGCACTGTCGACACAATTTCTTTTCTTTAACCACCTTCCACTTGGCGTCCAAATTCATGGATTGAAACTCACCACAGTTCTGGATTTTATGAACCTCACTTTTACACACAAAACAAAGCGGTCTATTTGAGCCACTTTTTTGATGAGTGTTCACAGAAGCTCATTTCTTACTGGTTATAGGGGACACGACTTGGCTGGCTGCGTCTGCTAATGCATAAATCCAATCACTAAACACCTTCACTATTGGAGCCTTTTCATCTTTTTCATGCATAGCCCAGCTTAACTTATGATTATTTGGCAGCTTTGCGACCAAAGTCATCACCAGCATGGGGTTATTTAAATGAGCCACCATATCGCAGGCCTCCATCGTTGAGCAAATATTTCGCACACTGAGGGCATATTCTATTAATGAATCGAGTCTGTCTTTTAGCGGTGGAAATCTGGTCGCTTTCTCTATCATGTTGTTTAAAATATGCTTAGGTCGGCCGAAACACATTTCTAAAGTTTCAATTATTTCGTTGACCATCGACGGCAGCATTAATTTACTCCTCACTAACTCCTTAGCACGACCACGTAGACACGACTGTAAGCGCATTAAGTTTTCCCCGTCAGTGTAACCCGCTAATTCAGTGCTATTTTTGTAATTGCTAATGAATAGGGGCCAGTCTTCTGGGTTTCCGTCGAAATTGGGCAACTCTTTCGGAATTACTTGCCTTGCAGCTATTTGTGATGTTGTAGGCTGTAACGATGAAAAGGTTGTTGAAAAAGAACGCCCAGTCTGAGCCACATCGCCTTCAGAAAGGATTTTATATTTCCTCTCTAAATATTGGCGTTGAAGTTCTTTTTCTTCTTCTAACATTTGAAGTTGTAATTGCGTTTGCGACGAAATGTTGCGCGCAGACGAGTTCGGGACACTGTTCACAAAATGGCGCGGCATGTTTTGCGCAGTATCTGTTGCAGTTGGAAGCGTCATTGTTGTTATTGTCGGCTGAATTACTGTTGTTTGGGACATTGTTGTTGCCGCTGGAGTCACAATATCGGCGCCGCCATAATTACTAAAACTGCGGTTAGATGCGTCTTTATATGCATCTCTTCTATGACCAGAAGACAAAATTACTTGTGGTCCAACATCTTCTACTGCAATTTTCGCGGTCACTTGTATCTCTGGGGATGAAGAACCTTGCGTTCCTGCAGAAAATTCGGCGGTGCTATTGATGCGCGACATATGTTGAGGCACGGTGGATGTATTTTTCAGAGCAACGGGTTGATCACGTCCACACGGCCAACACCAGCTTACATTCGCTACGTCGCTATTTACTCCAGCACACTCAAAATGATACCATTTGTCGCACTGATCACATTGCACCATACGTTCAGTGTCTTTTAACTCACACTTGTTACAATTAAAATCGATATTCGACATTGTTTTGCAACTTTGAATTTTTTTTTCTTACTTTGAACGACTTTTGTTCTAATAAGCGGCACGCACAGTTTAATTTTATTATCATTTTTTCTTTTTGTTTAAGACTTTATTTTAACCTTTTTTATTTGTTAAAATTGTCTTCGCGATTACTTTTTTGGTTTCCCACGGCTTTATATTGGTTCACTTCGAACCACTTTGTTTTGTTTTATTTAACAACAAATTTATATTGCCGAAATCGCGATTAATTTAAAATTGTTTTCAAGAATGTTGAGTTCGATTTGGTCAAACAAACTTTCCACAGCAGCCCTTTTATTAAAACTTCGAATTTATTTTCATTTAAGTATTTATTGAAGGGCGTCGCGCTTGAAAACAATTTGTCTACTCAGTTATTAAAATCGAACTGATTTTGCATTGGTCTTCGTTGCCCTTTTGGAGTTGTTTGTTATTTGCAGAGAATCGCTGCCGTTATTAAGCTATTCAAATCAAAGGGCCACTGACACACATGTATGTATGTACATATGGGCACAAATTGATAAACAAACAAAGAGCAACGAAGGAATAGAAAATATATGAATGCCAAAGTGTAATGACTACATAAGCGACTTAGAATTTGGTAAATGGTTTACACAATTTGCAATGTACAGTACTTGTGCATAATAATAGGCTTGATAATTTCTAATTCTAATTTTTCTAATTTTTGTTAATTAAAACGTTAATCCATTTTTTATGTTAAATTTTGTTATTTTTTTGATTTTATACTCATGTGTTTATAATTGTAAAATAATCCATTTGTGTTAACAAATTTAAGACTAATTAATATAAATCATGACTACCACTTATTTGTTTTACCCTTTGAACTATAAAATAATTGTATTCTTATTGTTCGTATAATGATAATAAATAAATACTTGCATTGCTGCAGTGCTTTGTGGTGAGTTTTAATCTATGTATATCGTTGGCGTTTGTCAAAACATATGGGTTAATCAAGCAAATTTTCTTGATTTCTGCTTAAAATCAACAAAAGTGACAAAATCAAGAAAATCGATGCCAGTTGCAATGCTGTATTATTTTTTGACGTAGAATACGTCTTACCTTACGGTATGAGGAGTCATGTCAGGTTTTTATTGTTGTAATCTTTATTTCATTGAATTTGAGAAAACGGCTAGATGCATTTTTTAAAATTTTTTTGTAGGTAAATGAAGATGTTATCTTTCGTTTGATATACATTTCATATTGGTTGATATATTTCTAGCATTTTAATTTCTCAAATGAAAATTGTTTAAACACATACACTCAAACATATGTGAGGTGTTTGGTTGAGTGTTTTTGGTTGCTTAACATTGCTTAGGAACATGTATCTAGTAAAAAGTGAAACGAACAGCAAGCTAATGTTGCTTGGCAACATGTATCTAGTAAAAAGTGAAACAAACAGTAAGCTAACGTAATAAAGCTTTTTTTGCGAAAGCTTCAATAAAGCTGTTGTAACATTAATTTTGAATTGTAAAGCGTAAAGCTTTCACACAACGCTCGAATGCTAATGCGAAGACTCGATAAGGTAAACCTTTTTTAATATTAGGGCGGCCCTCTCAACATTCGCAGAACTTATTTCAATAAAAATATTAATTAAAATACATAAATTAAATTAAGTTTAAAAAAATTTAACATAATATTTTTTTTTAAACGGACTTGAATCAAATGCCGTTGGCAAATATAAAAATTACAGCAGACAGTTGTCCGAGGCCTTCGGCCACATTAATCAAATGAAGTATCAAGACTCTGCTGAATGTTCACTACGGAGTAACCATATTACTGTATAGATATATTTTATTGAATTATGGGTTTGTTTAGTATTATTTGACCGCCTCTGTAACAATAATCCCACACAATTTCGGGCACGTACCATGACTTAAGTAGTTTTATTAAAAAGTATGATTCATAACAATTTACGAAACCTTCCGTTATATTACGTTTTTTATTAGGCGGTACAAAAACACCACATAGAATACAAAACTTGTTCCGATTTGGGCACTCCATAATCACGTTTACTCACTTTTAATCACTTTTATGTTCTAAGAAAAATCGGAATGCAAAAATAATTTGAGCCTCTGAATTTTTTAACTTGTCAAGACCTACTACAGAAATATGGCTATAAAACACGTTAAATAAATTCAATGTATTTATTGAACAGTGAGAACAAGTATTTAAATTTTGTTTTTAATGTTATCCTTTGAAGTTTTGTAGTCCTTTTAAGGGACAACAGGATGACGAAATGAAAAACTGAAAATGTCAGTTAAGTCCGATTAGCTCATAGTTGCACTCTTATATCATCTGCTTAAAGTGTAACGCCTTTTTTTAATAAAAAATTGTATAGTGTGTTCCATATAACAAAGTACTTTTTCTGCTGGAAGAGTTTTATTTAAACTTTTATTAAAAATTAACTAATAAAGCTAGAATGTTGACATTTTGGGGACTATTACACTATATACAGGCTATTACGATATATTTTTTTCGAATAAATTGTTGGAGATTTTCAAAATATTTTAAAGGATTTAATTTTTCAAGGACATTTTTTAAGTTTATTTTAATCCTGGAGCGGTATAATAAAAAACACCAACCCTAAAAAACATAGTTTTTGACTATAAATTCTTTACATATGACCACGCCCCTTTGTCCAATCCCGCCCATATTTGCAGCAGATTTTAGAATATCCAACATACCCAATTTTGTTCACATGCCGTTAATCCCAAGTTTCCTCGGCATACAGACAGGTGAAGTTAATATAAAGAATTTAAAAATAATAAAAATAGCCCTAATTCTCTTCTTTAATTTGACACCTATATCGGTATCGTAGGGTGCGAATAAGTATTTAACTATTTGTTTTGAAAAAATGTATCGCTTGAAAATTTGTAGACCTTTTATGGGCAATAAAAATAAAAAATAAATGGTTTCCCATGACAATCACTGAGTTGTGCGCTTTCCAGTTTTCACTCACTGATTGGGACCTACAGTTTTACACCGATTCCGAACGGTAGTCACTATGCGAGGTGACCGCCGCCGAAAGAAATTTTAAGGTGATCAGAGCAGGGTTCGAACCCAGGATCTCATGTACAAGAGGCGCGCACACTAACCATTGTCGTACGGTGTTATAAATAAAATAAAATGTGGAGTTAAATATTACTAAATTACATCTGGACGTAAGCTATTATTATGTAGACTGCCAGAATTTTTAAATTGTTTAAAGTCTGTTAGTTGTAACAAATAAGCTGGTAGCGATATTTTAGGAGCGGTGATTTAATATCCGATATTTAAAAATCACTGGTAACTGCAGTCACCGAATGTGTCAAGTAGCCCAGCAAAAAAAGTGGAAACCAATCACCAGAATTTCCACCATAACTACGCGGCAAGATGTAGTGCAAATTTGGGTGCTGCACCGTTGCTTTTTACATTGTATTCTCCTTGGAGGGTAGTACTCCCAACATGGATACTTTTAAATAGAATAAATTCTGATCCTTAGCGCTACGATTCAGCACAAAAATTAGCACGATGGTAGCATGTCCGACTAGAAAACGGCAGCCGGTGAAGGTCTTGGGTTCAGATCTCAACAAATCAAACTTTGTTTTTATTATTTTTTTTTGAGGCGATTTGCAACGCGTCGATTAAATTTTTAGTCATTTAAAAACAAATTGACCAATGTGGCAGTACACCGAACGAACATTTGTTGCTAAAATTTTCGGAATCAAATTGTATTCGCCTGAAAGTGTACCATACAAATTACGGGGTTGTGAAGCGAGGGTTTACTAATTCTTAATTTTTCTGTAACAATTTTCACCGACTACGACCGGGATTCGAAATCAAACGTTTTGATTGCCAGCCGCGCATCTCACCGTCGAGCTATCGAAGACATTGAACTTGGACGAACAATAACAGCATTAGTAGCAGATAATCTCTATCTTCTCAGAAACACCATAATATCTGTAATGCAATTTTCGCATTTTTTTTTGCAAATTTTGGATTTGTTTATGCCGAAAATCCGCACATAGTACTTCGTTGGTCGTACTGAAAGGGGTAGAGCCGTTAGAAGTACTCCATTATATCTTTGCTGCTTTCAATGTCGTCGTTCTTTCATCGTTGTCGTTCTTTTATTTCTGACGTTCTTGCAGTGTTTTTTTATTGTTGTCGTTCAAGATGTATTTGAAAGGTAGAAGCACTTTAACAGTAAATACAGCAAGGTAAACATAAATGAAAGCAAGCAAAAATGCCAACGAATTACAAAAATTAAATCTGCTGTTCTAGTGCTTCCCCATTCTCAATACATTTTGTTGACCGTTCTATCAATGCGTTTGTTTTGTTTTCACTGTTTAGTGTCGAGGGGTCATGACAGATAGAAAAAAATATATGATATTTCCATATAGCTGTCTCTCATAGAATTGAGTGACACCGAACGATGAAATTTAACGAACTCGCCTGAATGACAAACAAATGAAAATGATGCATTTTTAAACACAATTCATACATATATTTATTCAATAAAAAATTTATATTTATTCTAAATAAAAATGTTCGAGCCTTTGGTCGTTCTTTTAAATACGTCGGTGGAGTAATGGTAGTGTGCGCCATGAGATCGTGGGTTCGACCCTGCTCTGACCACCTTAAATTTCTTTCGACGGCGCACATTGGCAAAAACTTACCCAAAACGCTCGCATTGCCTATTTTAAACGCTAGCATCTATACCGTTAGACCTAGATATTTGAATTTTAGATATCATTTTTAGAATTCTTCACAGAATTGTCCGATATATTAGATTTTATACTACCTGTCCCAGGGGCTGATACCCTACAGCCGGAAGTTAAGTTTTTTAAAGATTGCGCTATGTGAAACCAAACTAAAATATCAACGTTATGATAACAGATTATCGAAGAAAGACAAAAAAAAAAGCCACGTGTATCAGCATTTGTACAATTTAAGTCTAGATACTGCATAAATCTCTACAAATATATAAAAAATTAAGCCTTTTTTTGTACGCGATTCACGCAAAAACTACCAAACCGTTTTTGATAGTTTTTTTTTGTTTTCAAAGCTTAACTTTATAAGATCATTTCAAACTTAATACATTTATACTAACTTGGTCAAAATACATTTTTTATTAGCCAAAACTATTATTTTTCTTGGCCAAAATCATTTTATTTTGGAATAATAATAATTTATAATAATTTCGATATGAAATACGTAAATATACACTTGGCCGGTAACCTAACTTGTTATCTAATCGAATGGAATTGGTTTTGGTGCTCAAATCCGGTATGACAACTTTACCAAAATATTTTTTTTTGTTTAATCCACTTTTTTTGCGTTTTTTGATGGATTTTGATATGGAATGCTAACTTGGACAAAAGTCTCATTATTGCCTAAACTACTTCATAATGACATTAGAAACAAAATGCAATGAAACGGATTTTGGTGCTGTTGATATTAAAGCTTTTTATTTAAGCATTGCCTGCACTTCTAGAGGCAGCTCTTTGTTGTTGTTTTTTAGTTTGTTGGAAGCGCGTAGAGCACTTATTTTTGGATCTGACATAACCAAAAATTTTTGAAAAATGTCTGTCAGATTTTTTACTCTAGAACATCTGCGCGCATACTGGCTCCTATAAACTTTAAAGTTTTTGTTGCAGTGCTCTTGTGCTTCTTCGGACAACATACCTGCAAAGAAATCCAAGATATTGATTTATAACATATAAAAAAAAATGTTAGTTCACACACACCTAATGGTAATATTGAATAAGATATCATCTCTCCACCATGTAACAAAACTTTGTGTACTGTTGGAGACATGTACCACCAGCCGTACTTTGAAACAAGCAATTGAGCTGTTTCTCTCGCATATTCATAGGAGGTGTTGATGGCAATTAAAATAATCGCAAATCGATGTATTACATTTTCATCAACTCCGGTGATGGCTGATGATATTTGGGATTTTTCAAAAAAATTTTTGGCAGTATTTCCATTGTTGGATGAACCAACCCCTGTATTAAACAAACATAAATATTTAAATTTTTTTTTTTACAAATTTTGTTAAATACATGGCTTAGGCACATCAACAATCAAGCCTAACTTTTCTCGAAATTGATTTTGAATGTATGTTTTTCGCTCAAGGATACACTGATGCTCTTCGACAGTTTTTCTAGTGCCTTTTTTCTTAGCTGAGTCTGGTAAATTAAGTCTAAACAATTTATATTTTTGAAATAATTACGACTGCAACAAAATATATACATATGTACTAGTCACTAGTTATATACCTGTAAGACAAGTGTAAAATGAACTCAAAAAATTTTATGCGCGCGTGCAGAGGAGAGCCATTTTTCTGAACTTTTGACAAGATCTCTGCGATTTCTTCCATATTTCGCCCATCTCTTGTTCCAATTTGTGAGGAATGCTCGTATATGCTCAGTAGGTGGTAAGGTTGCTCGATTACACTCCAAATATCTTCGAATCTCCCGCTCTTTTTCGCAAAAGTTGTGATATCTTCCGAGCAAGAACTCTTCGCATATGACTCGATTAGATATATCTACATTCGAATGTGGGTTAAGTTATATAGGGTTTCCAGTAAGTATTGGTCAGAAAAAGCAGGCTGTATGGGCGGGGGGACACTTCCAACCTGTTACCATTCCATTTTTTGTGTGTCTGGATCCCACTAACAGCCTCCTTTCAAATTGACACCCTGTATATGCGTTATGTACTAACTTGATCCAGGCATGGTAAGAAGGGAATTATTTCACTAACACACTCCCGACTTTAACAAAAACCGATTATTTTTTAGCAATTGCTTCAACTATTAACTCGAAGCCTACTCATTCACATTAACGAAAATAAGCATTTTACCGTAATACAGTTCTGTGCACTAGAGAGTTCCAAAATCGTTATTATTTCTTCGTTCTTGTTTGCGAGACATTATTCGAACATACCGAGAGCGATCACATCGAGTATGTCGCTACGTGGAAACAACGTGCAGTTTGGCAAATTCAGCAGAAAGACCACAATTTCATAATTTAATTTTCAATTTCATGTTTTGTTCTTGCTAATTCGTAAGAAATACGCAAACAATTTTGTCTTCACCAAGTTCATAGCAACAACACTTTCATTCGCTTAGCACATGGGTCGGCAACCTGCGGCCCGCGAGGTATCTTGTTGCGGCCCGTTTTTTTCCACGTAGGTACAAGCATATTTTTTGGGGGTGAACTCCTTTAAATTCTCACAAATGAATCCATTGAATCATAGGTACACAATTTTTCATAAATATACTCACTTGAGTTGAAATCTTGAAAATTACCTCACGCAGAGCCCCGCTGATAAGTTTGGTATCTGCGTATAGGTAAGATGTCCTTCTACAGGGAAAACATAAAACTGTAAGGAATGGGGTGGAATTAAAACAGTTCTGGTCCATAGAAAAAACAATTTTTTTTTCTTAATAAAAAATAATACGTAACTTCATGACCCGCGTACCCCCGTAAATAGACATATCTGAAAAAATTTTTTTTTGCCAAATTACGTACATGAATATCCCAACTCAACCCACAAAAACTGATCAGATTCCATTCAAAGACACTGATTCTGGAGGTATATCTGTAGACAGCACTGATAGAGATATTTTTCAGAATACAGATAATATTAATAAAAGCTCCACTTTAAATAACCGTACAGCAATGGCCAAATGACTTGCAAAATTGGTTTTGTACACACTGGATGTGTCTAAATTACGGAAAGTAAAAAAAAAAAAGACTGATGACTTTGTAATTACTTCCAATGCGAGCGTTTTGGGTAAGTTTTTCCCAATGTGCGGCGGTCACCTCGCTTAGTGACGGCGACACTATCGAGTATATTTAGCCATGAAAAGGCTTCTCAAAAATACCGTTCGGAACCGGTGTAAAACCGTAGGTCCCCATCAGCTAACTGGTTGTGA
This sequence comes from Phaonia tiefii, assembly GCA_963931995.1. Lineage (NCBI taxonomy): Eukaryota > Metazoa > Arthropoda > Insecta > Diptera > Muscidae > Phaonia > Phaonia tiefii. Next base: position 241,090,145 of record OZ008367.1, read on the forward strand.
GAAGCTCTCCCTAATCCCTACATGGGTTGTAACGGGAAACCATTTATTTATTTGAATTTTATTCTTCGATATTTTGCTGCCCTTTGGGTATACATGTATATACACAAGTATCAAATATACATACCGTCGCGTTTCTTCCTAGACCGCTCAAAATTCAATTTGTAGAACATGTCATGTTCATTATATTTCAAACATTTTACATTTGCGGATCACCAGTTTTTATTCCCGGTCTTATGGATTGATAAAATTTAATTTTTGTAAGACCTTGAAAAAATTATGTTCCATACAGTGAATGTAAGGCGACGGATCAACTCTGCCGTTTTCTATTAACTGAACAAAATCTGTCGGAACAAAAAGTTATTTATTTTTTTTCGTTCTTTTTTGTTTGTGACCTACGCACAAATACTTTTGAAATATGTCGATGTGATTTTTTAAGTAAGGTATTTGCTAACGTAGTATTTCTGTTTTGGGCCCCACAGCCATCGCTCTATAAGACTGTAGGCAAAGACAGATTTACGTATCTTTGAAAAAATCAAGAACACATGAAGCAAAGAACACATCGAGCTTGTGTTTTTTCTAAAAAAATGTTTCTCGTCGCGCTCTTTTTCAATATTTCCCTTTGTGTGAGCAAAACATACATCAAGCTGATCTTTCTTTGGTTTAAAAAGGTCAATGTTTAGAACATGAACAACTTTTAAAAATATTTCATAAGAAGCTTTTGCTCTAGAAGCGTCACCATTATTTAAGTGGTTTTCGTAAAGCCTGTAAAATTTCATTAATTGACGCATGCGACACGTCAAAATATTGTTTGTTTGTTTTGTTTGTTGAAGCTCTGCAGAAATGGGTTTCCATTTTTGGCAGGGTCAAAATGAAGCGCTCAGCACTTTCCTGCTTTTCTAAACGATTTTTTTATATGCTATTTTATATTTATTATACTGATTACATAAAACTTATGTTTCAAAACAAGCGTTATTTCTTGCAAATTCTTACTGGCAACCATTTCTCCAGTAAAAACTTGCATGTTCTCTATCATTGAACTGTCAAAATAATCTCTCTTACTATCTGGTTACTGGCGTTTTGGTGTAAACAGACAGCATCCAGTAACAATTTGTTCAAATTCTTACACATTATCAGTAGGCAGACAGACCTATTACCAAACGTATGTGTACCCCGGAATACCGGGGCTTCATGTGCAAGAGCTTGTATTTTGTAAACTACAATTAAAACCACAACGTCAATTATTTTCTACTTTAATTAACAAATCGTCTTTCTCTCTTTAAATGTCTTTACCTATACCAAGGACATTCTTTAATAGGCGATTTTAGAATTTAGTGATATTTTTTAACCGAAATATCAAGTTGGGCCTCCCCCCGAAATAAAATCTTGCGTACGTTACTGACCTATTTTTGGGCTCAGAACTGCTTTTTCCCAAAGACAAAGAAAACACTGGTGTTTAGCATAGCGCATTTTTAACCCCATGAGAATGCCTACTACTAGGTCGCAAGAAATTACCATCGATGAGTGTCAAAATTTATTAACATCAGAATTTTTTCATATTGTCATAGTTCTCTTTGAGGTCGGTTCCATAAACAATAGGAACAGATGAGTATGCATTAGCATTATGGAGCAGCACTACTGAACTTTTAACTGAACCATCTATAAAAAGTCGCCATTCATCAGGTCATATGAGTTGTCTACTACTGTTTCAAAAAGTTGTGCTATATCAGTTGCGTATGTTATGACAGTTTCGTCGTCTGTCACAAAACATTAATCAAATGAAGTATCAAGACTCTGCTGAATGTTCACTACGGAGTAACCATATTACTGTATAGATATATTTTATTGAATTATGGGTTTGTTTAGTATTCTTTGACCGCCTCTGTAACAATAATCCCACACAATTTCGGGCACGTACCATGACTAAAGTAGTTTTATTAAAAAGTATGATTCATAACAATTTTCGAAAACGTTTTTTATTTGGCGGTACAAAAACACCACATAGAATACAAAACTTGTTCCGATTTGGGCACTCCATAATCACGTTTACTCACTTTTAAGCACTTTTTTGTTGTAAGAAAAATCGGAATGCAAAAATAATTTGAGCCTCTGAATTTTTTAACTTGTCAAGACCTTCTACAGAAATATGGCTATAAAACACGTTAAATAAATTCAATGTGTTTATTGGACAGTGAGAACAAGTTTTTTTTTTTTATCAAACCAACACTCAGGGGATGCCCCCCTATAAATGCAGTGCATTGTGTTGGCGAAGGAAAATTGAGGTAGTAGAGGGTGGAAAGAGGGAGTAGTGTCTGTTGATATTTGTCTTGAATGTTTGTATGTCACAATTGGTGGGAAATACACTAGCCGGAAGTTTATTCCACATACGGACTGTACGGCTGAAGAACGAATTTTCTCTATAGTGTGTAGTGCGGTCAATCGGCCACTCGATAAAAAACGGATGAGAGTTCGTGGAAAGCCTCGTACTTCGGCTAAATATCCTCACGTCCGGCATAAGTTGACGGATGTCCGAGGAACACATACCGTGGAAATATCGATAGAACAGTGACACGCAACCCACATTTCGACGATGCTCAAGGGAGGCAATAGAGTTGGATACCCTACTGTCCCCTATTAACACCGTCGCTCTCCTCTGGACACGGTCGAGAAGCTCCAAAGAAGTCCTAGGAGCACCTGCCCATATATGAGAGTTATACTCCATCTTTGGCCTGATGTAGGTGGTGTAGATATTGAGAAGATCAGATGGAGTGAAGTATTTCTTGCACCGCTTCAAAAAGCCTAGACACTTGAATGCATCTTTCGACACTTCAAATACATGTTTTGCCCAACGGACATCACATTGTATTTTCATGCCCAGAACATCAAGAGCGTCTGATTCATCAATATCCACACCGTCCATAGACAATGACGACACACCTGGGTCAGCAATACGTTTATGCGACAACAAACAACACTGGGTCTTACTCGCATTAAAATCTACTCTATTCCTTCGACCCCATTCAACAATGGACACCAGATCGCGGTCGAGTGTTTCATTCATTGTCCGGCGTTTGACTTCAATCTCTTGAAGACTTGGCCTACGATCGAATGAATAAGAATGGCAGAGATTACTGTCATCGGCAAAAGAGTAGATTGGATTCACAGTCTGACCCAGGAGATCGTCAATGAAAATAAGAAAAAGAGAAGGAGAAAGAACAGAGCCCTGTGGTACACCTGCAGTCAATTTATGCTCGTCGGATGAAACCCCATCTACAACAACTCGTATAGTGCGATCTCTGAGAAAACTCGATATAAATCGAGTGAAGTTATCACCGACACCAAAAGCAGCGAGCTTTGACAAGAGTGCATCGTGCCATACTCTGTCAAAGGCCTTGGAAATATCAAGAGCCACTACCTTACTCTCACCAAGCCGGTGGATGGATCGACTCCACTGTTCCGAAAGGAACGCCATCAGGTCTCCAGTAGATCTCATTCTACGGAAGCCATACTGCCGATCATTAAGAAGGTCATTGGACTCAAGATACTTCACTAGATGGTGGTTAACCATACTCTCCATAACCTTCGAGAGCGCAGAACAAATTGCAATTGGGCAGTAATTTGCAGGGTTACTTGCATCACCTTTTTTAGGGATTGGCTGGACATTAGCAATCTTCCAACGCGCCGGAAAGACTCCGGCACGGTATGCAAGGTTGAAAAGATTGCGCAGTGGACACGCCAGTGTCGAAGAGCACCTACTCAAGACCAGTGCAGATATGCCATCCGGGCCCGGGGATTTACCTACGACGAGATTCGCAAGAACCTTTTTAACTCCTCGCGTTCGAAAAAATATCTTGGGCATGGAACAAGATACGTAATTGATCACGGGGAGTGGTTGATTGCTATCCGGCAAGGAAGAGTTCCTTGCAAACATTTCAGCCAAGAGGTTAGCTTTATCAACCGGTTCAGTGAATGTTATGTCATCTTTAAGAAGAGTTGGGATAGAGGAAGAACTATTCTTTATTCTTCTTGCAAATGACCAAAAGTTCTTACTTCCACTAGGGAAAGAAAGAACTTTAGTACGAATACGCTGTTCGTGAAGAAACTTTTCGCGTCGAAGTACTTTGGCACACTTGGATCTTGCCTGTTTGCGTAGCAGTTCAGTATCAACGTTTTTATTAGAACGCCAGTCTCTGAACGCGTCCTCTTTGGATCTGACAGCATTCTTGCATGTCTGGTTACACCAACTTTTTTCCGATGGTTTAACCGAAATAATTTTCGTCGGAATGAATGAATTCATACCAATCAAAATTATCTTCTCGATCATTTCAGCAGCAGCATCTATGTCATTGTCCAGAAAACAAAGCTTCCAGTTAAAATGCTGATAAAAATTGTTGAGCTCAGCCCAACGTGCCTCTTCGTAGGTAAAAATTGTTCGCTTCGGGACTGTGTTTGAAGCGAGACGAAGAGCTGAATACGAAAAGGACGCTGAAATGATACAGTGATCCGAATTACCCAGAGGTGCAAGCGTGTTAACTTCGTACTTTTCAGGGTGCGAAGTTAAGAAGAGGTCAAGTAAATTTTGGTTGTGCCCTTGAACACACGGAATGTGCGTCGGTTCATTCACCAATTGCGTTAAGTTATTATGAGCGGCGAAGAGCTCAGCGTATTGGCCCTCCGTAGTTGTATGGCTCGAATGCATTAACCAGGAGGAATTATGGACATTGAAATCACCAGCAACAACGATTTCACTGTCTGGATAATTTCCCAATATCTCAGAAATGGAATCGGAAAGGGTGTCAAATCCATTAAAGGATGCCTCCCTTCCCGCATTAGGACTTCTATAAAGAAATCCGAAATGTAGGACATGTGTTCCAATCTTGAATTTTACCCAAAGAGAGTTAAATTCTGGATCTTGTGAGTCGAAATGTCGCTGACTCTGAAACACTATGCCATTTTTTACATAAACCACAAGGCCTCTGTGGGAAATAAAAAGGGATAGAGTGTGGTACCCAGGAACGTGAAAATCCTGTGGATCAGAATCCTCGCGCACCTGGGTTTCACATAGAGCAAGAACATCAGGCCGATGAATATTAATATGAGAGTACACACCGAAAAAATTCGTTCTCAACCCTCGTATGTTACCATAATGTATAACAAAATTACACACCATTGCGACATACAAACACACAGAACAAATTCACAGCAGTAAACACAAACAGTGAGTCCCCCGCCTTCCCGCTGATATCCACACAATGCTTAGTGTTGTGCCTTAAGCACTGAGCAGCAACGAGAAGACGAAGAAAACACAGTCTATGCTGTACTGTATAGGAGAGGGAGCGGGGGACAACAAATGCACCACACAGAGAGGGGCATAAAAGCCCTTCGTGCGGTTGACGTAAACAGCCTTAGTTGATGTTGTTATTGTTTCCTTCTTTTCGTTTTGCACATATTGTTGTTTTGTTTATTGTTTGTATTATCGTTTAGGTATTTAACAATTTTATTGTCTCGATTTTGTAAAGTTATTTAGTTTGGTTTGTTGACGGTTATTTATTAAATTTTATTTATTTATTTTTCTTATTTAGTTTAACACGGATTTGCACACGGATTGACACGGATAAGAATTTAAAACGCTATTGGACGCGGAATTAAACAGAAACACGTCCGTACGGACGGCAGACAGACACCACGTTTCTCATGAATTTTGTTTTTAATGTTATCCTTTGAAGTTTTGTAGTCCTTTTAAGGGACAACAGGATGACGAAATGAAAAACTGAAAATGTCAGTTTAGTCCGATTAGCTTATAGTTGCACTTCCTATTGCATGATGCATTTCCTCTTGGTCACGTATTACAAGGTTCTCCGTATTATCAATTTCTAGATCTTGCATGTTTATTCCAGCGTTTGTTTGTATATTCCTTTCAGATTCGTACACAAATATTTTAGTTAAATTGAGTGAAATATTTTCCTACCTTGGAACATTCTTACTGGATCTCTTTGATCTAATCTCTCCAGGTTTTCCTGAAATTCTTTATTACATATTAATATAAAATTTTGATTCAATAGTTCTTTAATCAGCTTGAGTTTTGCTTTTAAGGTGTAAGTCTTGTTTCTAATCTATTGTGTTTTTATCATCGTTAATATTTTACTTTTTCCTCAGTGTAATTTTTTAATTATGCTGTTAGAAAATTTTGAAAAGGCATCTTTGTCTTTAAATTTTGGTACCGTACTTTCAATGGCCTCTGATATTAGAAAATGTAATCTAGTTATATATACAATAGGGCGGGTTAATTTTTTTTTGATCAAGCGTATAGCAAAAACGTAATCTATAGGTGATTTTGAGAAATTTTGCTCACGAGACCATAGCTCTAAGTCGGATTTGGAGCCCCCAAAATTTCAAAATAGATATTTTTCCACATATACATAGAATAATTTAATGAAATTCGTCATAAAATCGGATGGAATTACAGTAGATTTCTCAATGTGGGCTTCTTTGAAAGGTATTTTTATCACCTTTCAGAATCTGTATTGATACCAATATTTTTTTATTTTTGAACTTTAAGCTAATAAATTCTGAATTTTCTTCGAGATTTTTGCTTTTTTTGCAGATTATGAAAGTTCAGATAATTTCCAACAACTTTTATTACGATGAATTTTTTTGTTTTCGAACTCCTGTTTGTGGAAAATCGATCTGAAAAAATCAACATTTTCAAGGTTTCAACAAAAAAACACTATTAACACAAATATCTATTTTGAAAATTTGGGGGGGCTCCAAATCCGACTTAGAGCTATGGTCTCTTGAGCAAAATTTCTCAGAATCACCTATAGATAACGTTTTTGCTATACGCTTCATCAAAAAAAATCGTTCCATACAATTTGACCCGCCCTAATATACATCTATTTCATCATTCGTTAAATTTCGATAGTTCGGTATAACTGTTTCTAACTTGATTTTCTGCATTATCACCTTCTCAAACCTTTTTCAATTTGTCTTTTTAAATTTCAATTTTAACGTTTTCCCTTCATTAAAGTTGTCATAACATTCGGCTCACTCACAATTTTCTCAATTAATTCCACTGCGTTGTGGTCGCTATCGTAATCCAATGTTTTGAGGCAACTTGACACTTCGTTAACTCTCAGTATATTTAGCCAGGAATCCGTTATGTATAAATCGTGGTATGAGCCCGATCGAGGAAAGGATGGTGTTACAGAAGCATAAAGCTTGCATCTGAATTCTATTTCGATTTCCGACAACCATTCTTCTAGGCTATTGCCATTTGCGTTATTAACAGTATTACCCCATTCTGTGTGCTTGCAGTTCAAGTCCCCGCTAGTACGTAGTAATTATTTGTATTTTGAAGATTTATAGAGAGAAGTAGTGTTTGCAATTCTACTCGTATTGAATTTATAATGCCGGGCGGATAGTATAATAACTAATAAGTTGTTGCAGTCAACGGGTATCTTTATGGCGCATGTCTCTAAAGCATCTAGCGAATATATACTTTTGTTTATTGTATGTTATTCTTGATTAATATAGCAGTTCCTCCACCCCTTGTTGCATTAATTCGATATTTTCTTATGATTTTATAATTTTTAAATATTACATTGTGTCGTATTGAATTTATATAAAGTACTTCTTCTTCTACATTTTCTTAGAAAAACGTTATCTTCAAGGGATAACATTATTCATACATATTTAAAATGAATGGTACTTAAGAAAAGTGTATACTTTCGCTTTGCCGTTTGTATATACCAGCAGTGTCACGACAAATTGACCAACAGTAATCACCCAACATGTGAGCTGAATTTTTCCCCGGAACCGGTTCTCCATCATCACTAAACTCTCCTAAATTGTCAGGGGAAGAGTCCAGATGTCTGTCCAGAAAATGTATTTTCAGGGATATATTAATTCCCATTTTTCCAAAATATTCGACAAGGTTCTGAACTATACTTTTGTAGTTTTCAGATTTGGTGTTTCCCAAACAGTTAGGCTTCCTTTTGTACCGTCGTTAATACGTTTTGAAACCCCTTACATTTCATAAATTTTTTTAATTTTGGTCCATTGAAAACTCCTGGAAAAAATTATATGAAATAATTAATAAACCTTTTAATATCAAGTATCAATAAATCAATACATACCAGACTCAATCTTGGCATCACTAAGTTTTGGAAAAACAGTCGTCAGAAGCGCACTTTTAGAGCCAAGTGCCCGAACGAAATTTCTAATTAAACCCAGTTTAATATGAAGTGGAGGGAGGATTATTTTAGATGACGGAACAAGAGGCATATATTCTGCACTATCGGTTCCAATATTATGCCTTTGACGATGTTGCCATTGGTGCTCGGTATAATGTAATTCAGTCCTTCGACCTTCCCAAAGACAAAGAGAACACTGGTGTTTAGCATAGCAAATTACCATCGATGAGTGTCATAATTTATTAACATCAGAATTTTTTCATATTGTCATAGTTCTCTTTGAGGTCGGTTCCATAAACAATAGGAACAGATGAGTATGCATTAGCATTATGGAGCAGCACTACTTTAAGGCTTTTAACTGAACCATCTATAAAAAGTCGCCATTCATCAGGTCATATGAGTTGTTTACTGTTTCAAAAAGTTGTGCTATATCAATTGCGTATGTTATGACAGTTTCGTCGTCTGTCACAAAACATTAATCAAATGAAGTATCAAGACTCTGCTGAATGTTCACTACGGAGTAACCATATTACTATATAGATATATTTTATTGAATTATGGGTCTGTTTAGTATTCTTTGACCGCCTCTGTAACAATAATCCCACACAATTTCGGGCACGTACCATGACTTAAGTAGTTTTATTAAAAAGTATGATTCATAACAATTTACGAGACCTTCCGTTATATTACGTTTTTTATTAGGCGGTACAAAAACACCACATAGAATACAAAACTTGTTCCAATTTGGGCACTCCATAATCACGTTTACTCACTTTTTTGTTGTAAGAAAAATCGGAATGCAAAAATAATTTGAGCCTCTGAATTTTTTAACTTGTCAAGACCTTCTACAGAAATATGGCTATAAAACACGTTAAATAAATTCAATGTATTTATTGGACAGTGAGAACAAATATTTAGATTTTGTTTTTAATGTTATCCTTTAAAGTTTTGTAGTCCTTTTTAGGGACAACAGGATGACGAAATGAAAAACTGAAAATGTCAGTTTAGTCCGATTAGCTTATAGTTGCACTCTTATATCATCTGCTTAAAGTGTAACGCCTTTTTTATTAAAAAAAATTGTATAAAAATTAACTAATAAAGCTAGAATGTTACAGGCTATTACGATATATTTTTTTCGAATAAATTGTTGGAGATTTTCAAAAATATTTTAAAGGATTTAATTTTTCAAGGACATTTTTTAAGTTTATTTTAATCCTGGAGCGGTATAATAAAAAACACCAACCCTAAAAAACATAGTTTTTGAATATAAATTCTTTACATATTACCACGCCCCTTTGTCCAATCCCGCCCATATTTGCAGCAGATTTTAGAATAACCAACATATCCAATTTTGTTCACATGCCGTTAATCCAAAGTTTCCTCGGCATACAGACAGGTGAAGTTAATATACAGAATTTGAAAAATAATAAAAATAGCCCTAATTCTCTTCTTTAATTTGACACCTATATCGGTATCGTAGGGTGCGAATAAGTAGTTAACTATTTGTTTTGAAAAATTGTATCGCTTGAAAATTTGTAGACCTTTTATGGGGCAATAAAAATAAAAAATAAATGGTTTCCCATGATAATCACTGAGCTGTGCGCTTTCCAGTTTTCACTCACTGATTGGGACCTACAGTTTTACACCGATTCCGAACGGTAGTTTGAGAAGCTTTTTCATGGCTATATACTCGATAGTGTCGCCGTCACTATGCGAGGTGACCGCCGCCGAAAGAAATTTTAAGGTGATCAGAGCAGGGTTCGAACCCAGGATCTCATGTACAAGAGGCGCGCACACTAACCATTGTCGTACGGTGTTATAAATAAAATAAAATGTGGAGTTAAATATTACTAAATTACATCTGGACGTAAGCTATTATTATGTAGACTGCCAGAATTTTTAAATTGTTTGAAGTCTGTTAGCTGTAACAAATAAGCTGGTAGCGATATTTTAGGAGCGGTGATTTAATATCCGATATTTAAAAATCACTGGTAACTGCAGTCACCGAATGTGTCAAGTAGCCCAGCAAAAAAAGTGGAAACCAATCACCAGAATTTCCACCATAACTACGCGGCAAGATGTAGTGCAAATTTGGGTGCTGCACCGTTGCTTTTTACATTCTATTCTCCTTGGAGGGTAGTACTCCCAACATGGATACTTTTAAGTAGAATAAATTCTGATCCTTAGCGCTACGATTCAGCACAAAAATTAGCACGATGGTAGCATGTCCGACTAGAAAACGGCAGCCGGTGAAGGTCTTGGGTTCAGATCTCAACAAATCAAACTTTGTTTTTATTATTTTTTTTGAGGCGATTTGCAACGCGTCGATTAAATTTTTAGTCATTTAAAAACAAATTGACCAATGTGGCAGTACACCGAACGAACATTTGTTGCTAAAATTTTCGGAATCAATTTGTATTCGCCTGAAAGTGTACCATACAAATTACGGGGTTGTGAAGCGAGGGTTTACTAATTATTAATTTTTCTGTAACAATTTTCACCGACCACGACCGGGATTCGAAATCAAACGTTTTGATTGCCAGCCGCGCATCTCACCGTCGAGCTATCGAAGACATTGAACTTGGACGAACAATAACAGCATTAGTAGCAGATAATCTATTTCTTCTGAGAAACACCATAATATCGGTAATGCAATTTTCGCATTTTTTTGCAAATTTTGGATTCGTTTATGCCGAAAATCCGCACATAGTACTTCGTTGGTCGTACTGAAAGGGGTAGAGCCGTTAGAAGTACTCCATTATATCTTTGCTGCTTTCAATGTCGTCGTTCTTTCATCGTTGTCGTTCTTTTATTTCTGACGTTCTTGCAGTGTTTTTTTATTGTTGTCGTTCAAGATGTATTTGAAAGGTAGAAGCACTTTAACAGTAAATACAGCAAGGTAAACATAAATGAAAGCAAGCAAAAATGCCAACGAATTACAAAAATTAAATCTGCTGTTCTAGTGCTTCCCCATTCTCAATACATTTTGGTGGCCGTTCTATCAATGCGTTTGTTTTGTTTTCACTGTTTAGTGTCGAGGGGTCATGACAGATAGAAAAAGTACATGATATTTCCATATAGCTCTCTCTCATAGAATTGAGTGACACCGAACGATGAAATTTAACGAACTCAGTGTGTTCCATATAATAAAGTACTTTTTTTGCTGGAAGAGTTTCATTTAAACTTTTATTAAAAATTAACTAATAAAGCTAGAATGTTGACATTTTGGGGACTATTACACTATATACGATATATTTTTTTCGAATAAATTGTTGGAGATTTTCAAAATATTTTAAAGGATTTAATTTTTCAAGGACATTTTTTAAGTTTATTTTAATCCTGGAGCGGTATAATAAAAAACACCAACCCTAAAAAACATAGTTTTTGACTATAAAGTCTTTACATATGACCACGCCCCTTTGTCCAATCCCGCCCATATTTGCAGCAGATTTTAGAATAACCAACATACCCAATTTTATTCACTTGCCGTTAATCCAAAGTTTCCTCGGCATACAGACAGGTGAAGTTAATATAAAGAATTTAAAAATAATAAAAATAGCCCTAATTCTCTTCTTTAATTTGACACCCATATCGGTATCGTAGGGTGCTAATAAGTATTTAACTAACAAGTATTTAAGAAAATTTGTAGCCCTTTTATGGAGCAATAAAAATAAAAAATAAATGGTTTCCCATGACAATCACTGAGCTGTGCGCTTTCCAGTTTTCACTCACTGATTGGGACCTACAGTTTTACACCGATTCCGAACGGTAGTTTGAGAAGCTTTTTCATGGCTATATACTCGATAGTGTCGCCGTCACTATGCGAGGTGACCGCCGCCGAAAGAAATTTTAAGGTGATCAGAGCAGGGTTTGAACCCAGGATCTCATGTACAAGAGGCGCGCCCACTAACCATTGTCGTACGGTGTTATAAATAAAATAAAATGTGGAGTTAAATATTACTAAATTACATCTGGACGTAAGCTATTATTATGTAGACTGCCAGAATTTTTAAATTGTTTAAAGTCTGTTAGCTGTAACAAATAAGCTGGTAGCGATATTTTAGGAGCGGTGATTTAATATCCGATATTTAAAAATCACTGGTAACTGCAGTCACCGAATGTGCCAAGTAGCCCAGCAAAAAAAGTGGAAACCAATCACCAGAATTTCCACCATAACTACGCGGCAAGATGTAGTGCAAATTTGGGTGCTGCACCGTTGCTTTTTACATTCTATTCTCCTTGGAGGGTAGTACTCCCAACATGGATACTTTTAAGTAGAATAAATTCTGATCCTTAGCGCTACGATTCAGCACAAAAATTAGCACGATGGTAGCATGTCCGACTAGAAAACGGCAGCCGGTGAAGGTCTTGGGTTCAGATCTCAACAAATCAAACTTTGTTTTTATTATTTTTTTTGAGGCGATTTGCAACGCGTCGATTAAATTTTTAGTCATTTAAAAACAAATTGACCAATGTGGCAGTACACCGAACGAACATTTGTTGCTAAAATTTCCGGAATCAATTTGTATTCGCCTGAAAGTGTACCATACAAATTACGGGGTTGTGAAGCGAGGGTTTACTAATTCTTAATTTTTCTGTAACAATTTTCACCGACCACGACCGGGATTCGAAATCAAACGTTTTGATTGCCAGCCGCGCATCTCACCGTCGAGCTATCGAAGACATTGAACTTGGACGAACAATAACAGCATTAGTAGCAGATAATCTATTTCTTCTGAGAAACACCATAATATCTGTAATGCAATTTTCGCATTTTTTTTGCAAATTTTGGATTCGTTTATGCCGAAAATCCGCACATAGTACTTCGTTGGTCGTACTGAAAGGGGTAGAGCCGTTAGAAGTACTCCATTATATCTTTGCTGCTTTCAATGTCGTCGTTCTTTCATCGTTGTCGTTCTTTTATTTCTGACGTTCTTGCAGTGTTTTTTTATTGTTGTCGTTCAAGATGTATTTGAAAGGTAGACAGTAAACACAGCAAGAAAGGTAACAGTAAATACAGCAAGTTAAACATAAATGAAAGCAAGCAAAAATGCCAACGAATTACAAAAAATAAATCTGCTGTTCTAGTGCTTCCCCATTCTCAATACATTTTGGTGGCCGTTCTATCAATGCGTTTGTTTTGTTTTCACTGTTTAGTGTCGAGGGGTCATGACAGATAGAAAAAAATACATAATATTTCCATATAGCTCTCTCTCATAGAATTGAGTGACACCGAACGATGAAATTTAACGAACTCGCCTGAATGACAAACAAATGAAAATGATGCATTTTTAAACACAATTCATACATATATTTATTCAATAAAAAATTTATATTTATTCTAAATAAAAATGTTCGAGCCTTTGGTCGTTCTTTTAAATACGTCGGTGGAGTAATGGTAGTGTGCGCCATGAGATCGTGGGTTCGACCCTGCTCTGACCACCTTAAATTTCTTTCGACGGCGCACATTGGCAAAAACTTACCCAAAACGCTCGCATTGCCTATTTTAAACGCTAGCATCTATACCGTTAGACCTAGATATTTGAATTTTAGATATCATTTTTTATCATATTAGATTTTATACTTCCTGTCCCATATTAGATTTTATACTTCCTGTCCCAGGGGCTGATACCCTACAGCCGGAAGTTAAGTTTTTTAAAGATTGCGCTATGTGAAACCAAACTAAAATATCAACGTTATGATAACAGATTATCGAAGAAAGACAAACAAAAAGCCACGTGTATCAGCATTTGTACAATTTAAGTCTAGATACTGTATAAATCTCTACATATATATAAAAAATTAAGCCTTTTTTTGTACGCGATTCACGCAAAAACTACCAAACCGTTTTTGATAATTTTTTTTTGTTTTCAAAGCTTAACTTTATAAGATCATTTCAAACTTAATACATTTATACTAACTTGGTCAAAATACATTTTTTATTAGCCGAAACTATTATTTTTCTTGGAATAATAATAATTTCGATATGAAATACGTAAATATACACTTGGCCGGTAACCTAACTTGTTATCTAATCGAATGGAATTGGTTTTGGTGCTCAGATCCGGTATGACAACTTTACCAAAATATTTTTTTTTGTTTAAACCACTTTTTTTTGCGTTTTTTGATGGATTTTGATATGGAATGCTAACTTGGACAAAAGTCTCATTATTGCCTAAACTACTTCATAATGAAATTAGAAACAAAATGCAATGAAACGGATTTTGGTGCTGTTGATATTAAAGCTTTTTATTTAAGCATTGCCTGCACTTCTAGAGGCAGCTCTTTGTTGTTGTTTTTTAGTTTGTTGGAAGCGCGTAGAGCACTTATTTTTGGATCAGACATAACCAAAAATTTTTGAAAAATGTCTGTCAGATTTTTTACTCTAGAACATCTGCGCGCATACTGGCTCCTATAAACTTTAAAGTTTTTGTTGCAGTGCTCTTGTGCTTCTTCGGACAACATACCTGCAAAGAAATTCAAGATATTGATTTATAACATATAAAAAGAAATGTTAGTTCACACACACCTAATGGTAATAATGAATAAGATATCATCTCTCCACCATGTAACAAAACTTTGTGTACTGTTGGAGACATGTACCACCAGCCGTACTTTGAAACAAGCAATTGAGCTGTTTCTCTCGCATATTCATAAAATTTCTTCGCATCAACTGCTTCGGAGGTGTTGATGGCAATTAAAATAATCGCAAATCGATGTATTACATTTTCATCAACTCCGGTGATGGCTGATGATATTTGGGATTTTTCAAAAAAATTTTTGGCAATATTTCCATTGTTGGATGTATTAAACAAACATAAATATTTAAATTTTTTTTTACAAATTTTGTTAAATACATGGCTTAGGCACATCAACAATCAAGCCTAACTTTTCTCGAAATTGATTTTGAATGTATGTTTTTCGCTCAAGGATACACTGATCCTCTTCGACAGTTTTTCTAGTGCCTTTTTTCTTATCTGATTCTGGTAAATTAAGTCTAAACAATTTATATTATTGAAACAATTACGACTGCAACAAAATATATACATATGTACTAGTAACTAGTTATATACCTGTAAGACAAGTATAAAATAAACTCAAAAAATTTTATGCGCGCGTGCAGAGGAGAAATTCTGTACTTAAGCTCACTCTGTGCGCAAATTCAGTTGTAGCTGTCATATTGCTCAGATTGTTCAGCTCTTTAGAACCGTAGCTACTCTTACCGTTGTTGCTTTGTTACCTGTTTAAACATTTATACTTTTGCCATCAATCATTGTCATGAAAAATGTATGATGAACAATCATTGGATCGCCATTCAATGTTTCTACAGAGTTAGACAAATTAGCTATTTCAGCTTCAACGCGTATATACTCCTTTAGAATAGTGTCCTCGGTTTCCTTTTCATAGGCTATTCGTATTGGACGGCAATATATTTACATCATATATTGAAACCATAACTCTTTAATAACGTCAACATAAACATCTTTTTAAAAAACTTACCGTGTCGACGAGCAACTTAAATTTTGCCATACAATTCTTCTGTTAATGTATAAAACTTGAACAGGTACCAAAGATGTAATTATGACTGATGAGTCAGAAATTGATTGAAGGCTTTCAAAAGGTTGTCGAAATTCTGCATGCCCTGAGCTACCGTCGAAGCCTCATTTATATAAAATGGTGACTTCACTTGCATCTGTTAATAGCGCATTATTTATCGTTGGAATAGACGGGATGCCGTGTGATTCACAATATTCTGCAAATCTACATAAGCTTCCTGCTCTGTCACCGTTATGCCATTGGGATAACACAATAATTTCGCACTCTGCAATGAAGGATAGCTTGCGTATATGCCAGCCCCTACTACGACAATGAAAATAAATGTATATTAACTTAGAATTACCCAGAATAGAAGCACTTAGTTACCTAATTTTTTGTGGTTTCTTGCAAGTATTTCATATTGATGCTTCGAGAGGCCGCAGTCACTTAAAGTAGCAAGTGCTAACTCTACATCTATCTTAATGCAAGCAGCTTTGATTGTTGTGCATGCTTGCAATGCTAACGCGGATTCTTTGGAAGAAGAACCCAATTTTTGCAACAATTTGGAGGGCTCCAGATTGCCTTCTTTACGGACACTAGATGAAGCAGCAAAAGACAGCATCTGTGGCTCTATTTGTCTTAACTCTGTTAAAAGTATATGACATCACATAACTCTAAAAATATTTTAACTACAGAGCATTACTATAAAAAAATAAATATTTGGCGCTACATTTTTCTGAACTTTTGACAAGATCTCTGCGATTTCTTCCATATTTCGCCCATCTCTTGTTCCAATTTGTGAGGAATGCTCGTATATGCTCAGTAGGTGGTAAGGTTGCTCGATTACACTCCAAATATCTTCTAATCTCCCGCTCTTTTTCGCAAAAGTTGTGACATCTTCCGAGGAAGAACTCTTCGCATATTGCTTTGCATTCTTCGTCTGTTGCTTTGCATTCTTTGACTTTTGTGGGAATAAAACAAAAAGTATTGAGCAAGAAAATAATGACACATGTGCTTGCACTGGGTCTTTAAATAATTGTAAGTATTAATATTATTTAACTGTAACGTCATCATATGATTGAACGCTGTTTTTGATATGTAAACATCTATACGCTGGGGGTAAAAATCTTTTTCACAATACAATCACAAATTTAGAGTAAGATGCATAGAGTAAATATGGGTAGAGAAAATCTTTCACTCACCAAATTTCTGACATTTGTCCTCGTGTGATGTATACGTTTGATGTTGAAAAGAATTGCTTTACTAATACCAGACAGAGGCAATGGTTCAAAACAACGAACAAAATAACAACAACGGTATTTCGTTTTGTGTATTAAAATTATTGTGTTAAATACAACACAAATGTATGCTAACAATAACAGTCAATAAAAAAGTTTAAAACACATTTAAATTTCACAGTTTTTCACCAAAATGGCATGAAAAATTAAAGCAAGAAGTTATTGTAATTCCACCTGGTGTATATCACTTTTCGTCAAACATCTCTCTATCACACCGACCGCATCACGAAGAGTGTATACTATAAAGAGTGTACTATAAATTTACTCTATGGTAAGATGTGCGATGTAATCGTTAACCAATCGTAAAGCGTTATCAAATCGGTGTGAGCTATGTATGAGTGTATTAGTGTAATCATACGCTGCATACAGTATACTCAAAACTGCAATAGTAGCTACTAATTTTCATTAATTGTCGCACATTATGTTATCGTAGGCAAATGAAAACAAATAAATAAAACGAATACAAAAACATTTAATTTTAACAACTTTTAAAAAGATTTTTTGATCATTTAATAAGAAATTTACTAAAACAAAGCAAAATAAGGAAAACTAAAAACTAAACTTGTCAAACTATAAAGGCTCGTTCACAATGATTGCAACAAATTCAACAGGCGTTCACAATGCAAGTAACAAATTTGTTCGAAAAAGTTCGGAAAAACAGCTGACTGGCAACATTGTTTACATTATACAGCAGTATACATATTTGGGGATTGAAAACCATGGAGAATTGCATACAAACGAAAAAGCAAACAGTAAAAAATAGAAAAATTAAATGTGAGACACGGACCTCAGATTTGTACCACTTCCCGGGGCAAAAAGTATTAAGTGTTTTTCTTTAGAAAACTTTTCAAATTTTTCTATAGAAGAGTTTTAAAATTTTTCTATAGAAAAGTTGTCAAATTTTTCTATAGAAATGTTTTAAAATTTTTCTTTAGAAAAGTTTTAAAATTTTTCTATAGAAATGTTTTAAAATTTTTCTATAGAAAAACTGTAAAATTTTATAGAAATCTTTTAAAATTTTTATATAGAATTGTTTTAAAATTATTCTATATAAATTTTTTGAAATTTTTCTTAGAAATGTTCTCAAATTTTTCTATAGAAAAGTTTTAAACTTTTTCTATAGAAATGTTTTAAAATATTTCTTTAGAAAAGTTTTAAAATTGTTATATAGAAATGTTTTACAATTTTTCTATAGAAATATTTTCAAATTTTTTTTTACAAATGTTTTCAAATTTTTCTATAGAAATGTTTAGAAACTTATGTTCCATAATATGTCATGGCCTTGGACGGTTTCGATAAACCTGAAAATGTCAGCTTTTTTTAAACTTTTTTCTTTTGTTTATTAATAAAATTGGCGCGAACTACACTTACTACAAACAACTACACATTTCACATTTGCATCAGCTGATTTGTTCGAAAGCCAGCGGCAGTGTTGTATTCTTGGTAATAAAAAATTATAATTATATGTGAAATTATTGTTATTGTGCAGATTCTACAGATAATATTATTTATTAAAATGTTTGTTTTGATACAAAATGTTTACATTTTCATTCATACTTTCAAGTTTTAAAACAAAATTCGAAGTAGAGCGCCCCTAGCGGTCAGTAGAATAAACTGATTCGACCAAATTCCAATTTGAATTAGAAGTAGAACCTACTTCTATGACAAATTTGAATTCCAATTTCACGAAAAACATGAGAGGGCATTATATGCAATACTGTGAGTGGGAACGAGAAGACTTGAATTACAAATTCGTGGCTGCCATTGTGAACGCTATTTAAATCTTCTTCGTCTTTGAGATTGTCATTCATACTTAACAGCTGCATATAAGCACCATCTAGTGTGCAATAGTAGCTACTTATTTTCGAAAACCATTGCTGTAAAATAACTACATGCATTACATTTCAGTAAACAGCTGATTAATAACTTGTCAACCGCAACAAATACAAAATAATAAAATATTTTACAAAACACCAAAAAAAAATATAACTCAGAACATAAAACAACACAAAGTGTATCAAAGCTGAATGGAGGTAATGTTAATTCTATCAAAATTTCTATTAGATTCCAATATAAATTAAGATTATAACATATCTTCATTACGTACTGTTGCCTTACACTGAAGCTGGTGCACGACAATTGGGTAACAATCTCCATCTCCTACCAATTATTATGGGTGGAGATTTTAATACAAATTTTGCAAACCCACAGTCGCAAGCTTTATCAAAATTTTTATTTGACGTTTTCCACTTGCATATGAGCAATTCTCCACAAACCCCCACAACTAACAATTCCACTACTATAGATGCAATTTTCCATAGATTTTTAAATACAATCGGGTCAAAAATTTAAATATGTATCTTATTTTAGTTACCATAAGCCAATATTAACTATTTGTACTTAAGGCATTTACCATAGATGGGCACTTTGCAGTACTACTAAAATTTCAGTGAAAATAAGTCTTTAACTAGTAAATTTTTACTGATTACTAAAATTTTTTTCAGCAATTTTTATAAAGTGCAATTTTCAGAATTTTCAGTAATCAGTACTGCCCGATTTCTGATTATTATGAATACGGCCCTATGATTTTACTGGTAATGGAAATTAAATTTCATTATAAGTAAAAATTTACTGAATTTTTTCAGTAATCAGTAAATTTACTGCTTACTGTAATTTTTAATGCAGTACATATATACTGCAGTGTGCCCATTTACTAACCAAATGAGTTAAATAAAACAAACAAAAACCAGCAAATTCCTATGTATTTACAATATTCAAAGTTTTGCTACTTTTAATTGATTAATTAAAAACATATACTAAAAGCAAAAGTACTTCCAACTTAAAAAAAAACAGCAGACAGTTGTCCGAGGCCTTCTTCCACGAACTGTCCCTGCAGGCTGTGTCAGAGACACGGCCATTAAGTTTAACGTAGAATACGCCATCCGATAAGACAGAAAACATATATGTGGGTCATTCCACGTAAAAGAGGAAAACGGTGTAAATTTTAAAATTCGATTACACTGTGTGTAATTTTTTAAGTCATGGCAAAACAACCATATACGGACACCACTACGTGATAAAAGACTAAAAAAAAAAGACCCGTGTTTCCCAATTTTTCCCAAAGTCATGCACTTTTTTTTTTATGGGCCGCCAAAGATTTGGGGCCTCGGTATCATTTTCGTAAAAATGTGATCATTTTCTCAGGCTCATATCTTGCAAACCGTTCAGAATTTCGATTTACTCTCTGAGGCAAAGTTGTAGCTCTTGTCATAAAGAACAAAAATTGCGAACATATAAAAAAAAACTTCACCTTCCAGATCAAAATCGCAAAAAACTTAAAAAAAATCGATTTTTTTTTACCTTTTTTCCCGTGTTCAGGTCCATAGGTAGCAAGCAAACCGTTCCAAATTCAAGGAAACAATCAACTACAAAAATTTACCTAAGATCTCAATAAACAAATTCCTAGAACATATAAACTTCCTAGAGATGATTCTTAACACTGTTTAGGTAGCACGCAAAAGTGAAAAATTTGCCGAAAATTTTTTAATTTCATTTTTTTTCCTTTTTCTCCTGTTCAGGTCCATAGGTAGCAAAAAATGAAATATGCCTGGCCAGAACCATGTGCATTCTTCAGTCTATGTTGTTGTATTTGTTCATCCACACTTCCTCTTGGCCTCCACGAGTTACATTGGAATTGATTCAGAGGTGAGCGTGAATCCCAATTACAAAGAAAACAAAAGAATTTTGGGAAGCCGCCCTTATCGATGATCCCTTGCAAAATGTTGATGACCTTCAAATCACAGCAAATCTTCCATTTATTTTCGTAATATTTGATTTTTTCCATTATATCTTTCAATGTTTCATAGCTTTCTTTCATGTTGATACCCATTGCTAGCGGAATGGAAGGTTTTCGGTTCGACACATGCAACAACACTGCTTTCAAGCTTGAAACAGAACCATCAATAAATAATCTCCACTCACTAGCGATGTAGTTCATTCCCATTTTTACCACCAAAGCTTTTATATCGTTGCAGTAAGCGAACGAATTGTCATCATTTAGAGTGTAGAGCATCTGAAATTCAGCTTGTCGTTTGCGGTACGCCGTAGAGTTAACATTAGCATGTGTGAGTTTTCTTTGCTTTAAAAAAGCTGTCAAACATATTGCAAGTCGCTGCGATAATCCCAATATGGCCACAATGAAATTCATTTCCATTTGTGTTATTAGTTGTGGTCCATCTCTTCCCTGTTGAGGCTCATAATCGGTATCAAATGGATCTTCATAAGTAACACCACTTGCTGTACTCATTGCTGTAAATTCTGTAGTACGATCTGGAGTTGGCGGCTTTGGTGATACAAAATTTTCAGGTGCAAGCACTGGTAGTGTGGCTGTTGCAGTTGCTTTATAAATTTTGTTCTTCTCAGAATGTCGATTTAGACGACATGTGTAATTTACGCATGCATAGCAACTGGTTGCATCATGATCACCTGGGCGATTAATCCAGTTTACCGGCTTACAATACTTCATAGTACCTCTGCCTCCACTCAACCATGCCATGAGATTGTTATAACATTGGCGACACACTGTATTAGGTGTGTAATTTTCACCGGTCAAGTCCACTTCGTCGAAAAACAATGTATATGCTCTTTTGAATTCACTAGTTAAAAGATTCTTTTCCTTCTGAAATCTTGTAGATGTTTTTTTCTGGTTTGATGACCGCAAACGTAGCAAAATAAATCAATATTTTCACACTGCATATTGAAATTGTCAGTTGCCAATGTTGTGTGCGAATTATACTGTAGCACTTTCACTTTTTTTACTTTCACTTTATAACTTTCACCGCTGAGCTCTCGTTGACGTCGCGCTGTGTAATGCCTCAATGTGAGCGTCGTGTCGCTTTTATATTGTGTGCTGCGTCCCTTGTTGCGTGTGCTGAGCTTACTGCATTGCCTGTGCTGCTACTGTCGGTGCATGATCGCGTGATACCTAAGCGCTACCTAAACGGTGTTAACCCTTGGACAAACACATGGTTCTGGCCAGGCATATTTCATTTTTTGCTACCTATGGACCTGAACAGGAGAAAAAGGTAAAAAAAAATTAAATTAAAAAATTTTCGGCAAATTTTTCACTTTTGCGTGCTACCTAAACAGTGTTAAGAATCATCTCTAGGAAGTTTATATGTTCTAGAAATTCTTAGGTAAATTTTTGTAGTTGATTGTTTCCTTGAATTTTGAACGGTTTGCTACCTATGGACCTGAACACGGGAAAAAAGAGAGTAAATCGAAATTCAGAGAGTAAATCGAAATTCTGAACGGTTTGCAAGATATGAGCCTGAGAAAATGATCACATTTTACGAAAATGATACCGAGGCCCCAAATCTTTGGCGGCCCGTAAAAAAAAGTGCCTGACTTTGGGAAAAATTGGGAGACAGGGGTCTTTTTTTTTAGTCTTTTATCACGTAGTGGTGTCCGTATATGGTTATTTTTTTTCGTGTTGCACTGTGTTATTTAAACCAATTTTAGTGGTATCCTATAGCTTAAAGACTGCATTTCAACAAACTGTTAAAAAATATTATATAATCATAAAAAACACTGTAATTTTTGTATATGAAAACATTTACTTTGTGTATAATTACTATTGCGACAAATTATGATTAGGTTAACATAGTTGTTGTAGGTTTTCTGTCAGTTGTCGAAAGCCGCTACGCGTATTTTACATAAAACCGGAAAAAAGTAAAATTGTGCATTAAAAAAAAATTAAAAGGTTTGTAAGTTTTTGAGTATTTCTTCTCTGAATATATGCATTTCATATGTCGTACCAGTCACGAAAAAAGATGTAAAAATTGTTTTGCCTAGCTCTCATATAACAAAATGGACTCAGTTGTCTTTAGAAGTAACAATAGTTTGGTAATGTACCATTTCAACATCATTCGAATTTCAATGGCGTTATATTGCGATTTTGAGAAGGTTTTGAAATGCGTCCTACCAGTCACTTCTGACTGAACTTAAATGTGGGCTTTTGCATAAATTAAACTTAATTTTGGTTATTTTTTCTTTATTTAGATGAATGCAGCAGAAAGGAAAAGAAAATCTCGGCAAAAGATGAAAGAGGATGCTGACAAATAATAAACGTGAACTGGAGCAAAATGCAGAAATGAGAAAAAGTCGAAGAGAAAGTTAGTGGCATTACAAAGTCATGAGGTGAACAACATAACACTAGGATCATACAAATCCACAAATACTTTGAAAAAAGCAGTTGTCAAAGCTAAGAAGGCTCTACCTCAAAGTCCTTCTAAACAGAAAGCAGTTCTGTGGCATATGGTAAAAGATATTTGGCCGCAAATGGCATGAGTTGATTGAGAAACCTAAAACTATTAGAAGCACGGCTACTACAGAAGAGGTCAAAATCAAAGTTAAAGCATTCTACGAAAAGGATGACATCAGCCGTTGTTCTCCAAATAGAAAAGACACAATGTCTGTAAAAGACTTGCCATCAGGTAAACGTATAGAGGCTTGATAGAGGCTTTAAGTAAGACTGTAGCAACAGTTCCACACTCTTCTACTGAGTTTTTGAAAAAAATTCCTCGTGACGTTTCAAACGAGCAGTGTATGACTGGTGAATGTGGGAAATGTTACCTAATTTCTGATATTCTTCCGCTAACTTTAGACACAACATTGGCAGTAACATGGAAACAGTGGCAATCTATCGCAAATAGATTCCAAATAATAGAGTCTGTTGGAACTGTATCAGATCTGTTAAAAGAACTCGATAGTAAAACCCCCAAATTCATGTATTTATAAAAAACGAACAATCAAATTACTTTGCCACAGAAATTAAAGAAAGTACACAGGATGAAGTGGTACTTCAAATCGACTTTGCAGAAAATTTCGCTATTTTAAATCAGGATGAAATACAATCTGCACACTGGAGGCATCATCAAGTCACTCTGTTTACAGGGTGTGCATGCGCTAAACAAGGTGAAGAAAAGCATTCATATGTAATTGTGAGCAACGAATTAAATAAACCACGACAAGTACTCCGTTTTGTTGTTCATAAAAAAAATTATCGATAACTTAAAAACTCGGTTTGAGAACCTCAAAAAAATAACAATTTATTCTGATGGATGTGCTGAACAATTTAAGAATCGATTTATATTGTCAACCCTGTGCTACTCTGTTTTGGACTAGTTGGAGTTTTTTTTGCCTCTGGCCATGGCAAGGGGGCAGTTGATGGCATCGGAGCAATAGTTAAAAGAGCCCTTTGGTCTGCTATAATGACAAGGAAAGCTGCAATAAAAAATAGCTGGGACTGTTATGAGTACTTAGTATCAAAAGATAACAATCGAATCCATGTCATCTTTGCAGCAATTGATGATATAAAAGTTAATCAAAAAAATCTTGATGAGAGATGGCAACACATTAAACCGATTCCATATATACAGAGGCACCACCATTTTGAACCTCAAGGAAACAAAGTCATCATATATGCCCTGACTGCAACCTTTTCTCAATATAAAAAGATTTTAATGATACCTGGCCGACGGTTAAGTTACTCCAATGTATTTTCCAGTGACAGTGAACAAGAGCAAACCATCATTAAATATTAAAAATAGTCTTAATGATATTTTTCATAACTCAATATTATTTTATTTTACATAACTAACTTTCCATATTCTGCTTTTTATAAATTGAGTTAACTGCAGTTCAGTTATAAACTTCTTTATTTTCTTTATATGCATTACCCTTGCTAAGAGTTGCTGGTATAATTAATAAATAAAAATGATAAATAAACAATCTTTTTTGTACTCTTTTTTTACTTGTCCTACCAGTCACAAAGTTCTGTCTCACCAGTCACAAGTATAATAAATTTTGAATACTTCTTCCAAGATTGTAATAGACTAAATTCATATCAAAACGAAAGCGCCTACTGTATTAGTCATAACATAAAAAAAACAGACTGAAATTTACTACTTCGGCTAAAATTCATCATTTAGTTCACAAAGGTAGAGCAAAGGGATTTTCAGTGTCTACCCAGTCACATATTTTCAAATAATTATTATTAAAAATGTAAAAAATTTTTCGATTTTTTTTCAAGTACTTTAACACATTAGATATTAGTCTATTTTAAAAAATATACATCAACATTTTAAAATTTCCGACTACATACTTATAACTCAGAATTGATAAAATCCTGGAGTGAAATGTCTCATCAGTCACGATGGAATGCCCCATGTATAACAATAATGGCCGTTTGTGGTGAAATGGTAGTGTGCGCGGCTCTTGTGCATGAGGACGTGGGTTCAATCCCTACTCTGACCACCTAAAAAAATTCTTTCGACGGCGGTCACCTCGCTTAGTGACGGCGACACTATCGAGTATTTAGCCATGAAAAAGCTTTTCAAAATACCGTTCGGAACCGGTGTAAAACTGTAGGTCCCAATCAGTGAGTATAAAACTGGAACGCGCACAGCTCACTGGTTGTGAGAAGCTCTCCCTAATCCCTTCATGGGATGTAACGGGAAACCATTTATTTTATTTTTTATAACAATAAATAACATAAGCAAATTAATTTATTTATTTGATAGTTACTTTTGATAATATACATATGCTTATGATAGGAAAAATAGGATAAATATGTTTATAAATTAAAAGAGTAAGGATAAATGATAAATAACAAACGTCAATCAATTTGATTATTTGAAAGTTACTTTTGATAATATGATAGGAAAAATAGGATAAATATGTTTTTAAATTAACATTCAAATTTCTCGCAAAAACTAAGTCAATGGTTGTGTTATCAATAGTTGTGGGAGCACCGTTTCGAATATAATCCAAATTAAATGTATTGGATTATACTCGAAATCCAATAGAATAGTTTTTATTTTAATTTACTAAACGTCAACTGTCAGCTGCTGTCAAACAGCATCACGCAGCATTGTTATTTTGCTTACTTGGCAGCACTTTCATTTAACATAAAAATGTATATTTTCATATATTTTTTATAATTATCTATCCATGTTAAATTCAAATTCACATTGAACATTTTGTTTCACTTAAATACATAAGTAAATATACGAAATTTCAATATTTCATCAATCAAAACACAGCCGAAGGTTTGTGTCCACACTGAAACAGCTGCATAGTTTTTGTTCACGCTACTCAAACACTCAACCAAACACCACACATATGTTTGAGTGTATGTGTTTAAACAATTTTCATTTGAGAAATTTAAATATTAGGAAGATATCAACCAATATGAAATGTATATCAAACGAAATATAACATCTTCATTTACCTACCAAAAATTTTTTAAAAAAAGTTATCTCGCCGTTTGCTCATAATCAATGAAATAAAGATTACAACAATAACAATCTGACATGACTCCCTATACCGTAAGGTAAGACGTATTCTACGTCAAAATTGTTCATTACTAGATGTTTACACATCTCCCCTGTGATCGGACTCACATTAATTTTTTTTTTATTTTCCAACGTAACATTTACGAATGTGTTCAGAGAAATCGAACAGGTACCGTGTAGCAAAAAGGTGTTAACACATCGCCCGTGAGTTCGAACACTCATTGGATTTTTTTCAACTATTAACTCGAAGCCTACTCATTTACATTAACGAAAATAAGCATTTTACCGTAATACAGTTCTGTGCACTAGAGAGTTCCAAAATCGTTAATATTTCTTCGTTCTTGTTTGCGAGACATTATTCGAACATACCGAGAGCGATCACATCGAGTATGTCGCTACGTGGAAACAACGTGCAGTTTGGCAAATTCAACAGAAATACCACAATTTCATAATTTCATGTTTTGTTCTTGCTAATTCGTAAGAAATACGCAAACAATTTTGTCTTCACCAAGTTCATAGCAACAACCAGCGATGCCAACTTGGTGCTTTTCGCACTATTTATGGTGCTTTTTAGACCCTCCAAAACGCGAAAATAGGGTCCATAGTGCCAAAAGAAAAAAAAGCGTACGCATTTTCATGTTTTCCGTTGGTGCTTTTAGCGCTTTTTGGCTTTTCAAATGTGGCAACGTGTATACATTCGAATATTTATTGCTATTGCAAGTTTTTACATACATACATATGTATGTAAGTCTCTTTCATTCCTTCAGTCTGTCTTAAGCACCCCATATACTCGTACTGCTACTGCTATGGTATAATTATTTATATGGTATAAGACGAGTTGTTGTAATTTGTATACATGTTTGTTGTTTTAACAGCACTGACGAAATGTCATCCTCTTGTGCTTTTATGTTTTCACCGAAAGAACAAATGAAAAAAAGTTTTAATTATTTAAAAGATCCTATTGAAAATTGTTTAGGCGAATTTTGCTATCTTGGGCATTGTTTTGAAAAAGCGTGCAAGGATTCACTGATTTCAGAACACGAAAAGAAAGGAATGAAGGAAAAATGTATTATATTCACTAAACATCTTATATACGAAATCCGATGTAAACTTCCAACCAACTTTGGAACACTACAAAAAATATCATTGTTTAGTGTAAATACCATTCTCTATAACAGCTATAGAGACGAAATACTGGCATTTATTAAATCGTATATTAGAGAAGCGGATGTCATTTCTAATATGGAACTAAGTATTGATAATATTAGAAACTGTGTATAGAAGAACAAATATCGAACAGATATTTTTTGGATAGAACTAAATGAGTTCAAAGATTCCGTAGGGCAAATTCCATTTCGAGAACAGTATTTAGTTTTAAAAAATGTGCTCTATTGAAAATTTAGTCATTTTGAGTAGAAATAAAGCCAAACGCTTTTTACGCTTTTTTAAGGAAATTTTTACCCTTTTTTACGCTTTTCTGGTTTTTAATTACGCCTTTAGCTCACAAAATGTTGGCAACACTGGCAACAACACTTTCATTTGCTTAGCACATGGGTCGGCAACCTGCGGCCCGCGAGGTATCTTGTTGCGGCCCGTTTTTTTCCACGTAGTTACAAGCATATGTTTTGGGGGTGAACTCCTTTAAATTCTCACAAATGAATCCATTGTATCATAGGTACACAATTTTTCATAAATATACTCACTTGAGTTGAAATCTTGAAAATTACCTCACGTTGAGCCCCGCAGAGCCCCGTTGATAAGTTTGGTATCTGCGTATAGGTAAGATGTCCTTCTACAGGGAAAACATAAAACTGTAAGGATTAATTCTGGTCCATAGAAAAAACTATTTTTTTTTCTTAATAAAAAATAATACGTAACTTCATGACCCGCGTACCCCCGTAAATAGACACATCTGAAAAAATTTTTTTTGCCAAATTACTTACATGAATATCCCAACTCAACCCACAAAAACTGATCAGATTCCATTCAAAGACACTGATTCTGGAGGTATATCTGTAGACAGCACTGATAGAGATATTTTTCTGAATACAAATAATATTAATAAAAGCTCCACTTTAAATAACCGTACAGCAATGGCCAAATGACTTGCAAAATTGGTTTTGTACACGCTGGATGTGTCTAAATTACGGAAAGTAAAAAAAAAAACAGACTGATGACTTTGTAATTACTTCCAATGCGAGCGTTTTGGGTAAGTTTTTCCCAATGTGCGGCGGTCACCTCGCTTAGTGACGGCGACACTATCGAGTATATTTAGCCATGAAAAGGCTTCTCAAAAATACCGTTCGGAACCGGTGTAAAACCGTAGGTCCCCATCAGCTAACTGGTTGTGAGAAGCTCTCCCTAATCCCTACATGGGTTGTAACGGGAAACCATTTATTTATTTGAATTTTATTCTTCGATATTTTGCTGCCCTTTGGGTATACATGTATATACACAAGTATCAAATATACATACCGTCGCGTTTCTTCCTAGACCGCTCAAAATTCAATTTGTAGAACATGTCATGTTCATTATATTTCAAACATTTAACATTTGCGGATCACCAGTTTTTATTCCAGGTCTTATGGATTGATAAAATTTAATTTTTGTAAGACCTTGAAAAAATTATGTTCCATACAGTGAATGTAAGGCGACGGATCAACTCTGCCGTTTTCTATTAACTGAACAAAATCTGTCGGAACAAAAAGTTATTTATTTTTTTTCGTTCTTTTTTGTTTGTGACCTACGCACAAATACTTTTGAAATATGTCGATGTGATTTTTTAAGTAAGGTATTTGCTAACGTAGTATTTCTGTTTTGGGCCCCACAGCCATCGCTCTATAAGACTGTAGGCAAAGACAGATTTACGTATCTTTGAAAAAATCAAGAACACATGAAGCAAATAGTATATTAAAGTTCAAAGCCCCTTCACCTTCGTGCCATACATAACAATGCACTTACAAGTTTTCAACATTGAAAATAGTTAACTGGTGTACTTCTAGCTTTTGTTTGAAGTATATAGCCCCGGCAGAAATTTCCGGTAACAATTGGACGTATTGAATGTCAACGTGAAGATATTTACTTCATGAGCCTAGACTTTTCTTCTCGAGCTTGTGTTTTTTCTAAAAAAATGTTTCTCGTCGCGCTCTTTTTCAATATTTCCCTTTGTGTGAGCAAAACATACATCAAGCTGATCTTTCTTTGGTTTAAAAAGGTCAATGTTTAGAACATGAACAACTTTTAAAAATATTTCATAAGAAGCTTTTGCTCTAGAAGCGTCACCATTATTTAAGTGGTTTTCGTAAAGCCTGTAAAATTTCTTTAATTTACGCATGCTTTCTATTTTTGGCAGGGTCAAAATGAAGCACTCAGCACTTTCCTGCTTTTCTAAACGATTTTTTTTATATACTATTTTATATTTATTATTGATTACATAAAACTTATGTTTCAAAACACGTTATTTCTTGCAAATTCTTACTGGCAACCATTTCTCCAGTAAAAACTTGCATGTTCTCTATCATTGAACTGTCAAAATAATCTCTCTTACTATCTGGTTACTGGCTTTTTGGTGTAAACAGACAACATCCAGTAACAATTTGTTCAAATTCTTACACATTATCAGTAGGCAGACAGACCTATTACCAAACGTATGTATACCCCGGAATACCGGAGCTTCAAGTGCAAGAGCTTGTATTTTGTAAACTACAATTAAAACCACAACGTCAATTATTTTGTACTTTAATTAACAAATCGTCTTTCTCTCTTTAAATGTCTTTACCTATACCAAGGACGTTCTTTAATAGGTGATTTTAGAATTTAGTGCTATTTTTTAACCGAAATATCAAGTTGGGCCTCCCCCCGAAATAAAATCTTGCGTACGTTACTGACCTATTTTTGGGCTCAGAACTGCTTTTAGTACGGGATCTAGGCTTAGAAATCAAGATAGAGCTGTTGCACACAGGAAAAAAGTTGTATTTTATTAAAATTAATGATTCTCGAGGAACATTTGTGCTTCTAACCATTTTTCACGTTCATCAGATTTCATTGCTTCGTTATAAGTGCAGGGTTCTGCCGTGGATGTCAAAAATGCGCAGATGTTATTTATTATATGTGCACCCGAAATTTAGTTAGAGCATAAACGACGACCCTCTAAAATATTTGATGCAGTTGCATCAGAAAAATTTCGAAATTCTTCAAGAATCGTGTCGTCTGCCTCTTCAACAATCGTGTCATTTGCCTCACCGCTACCCCCGCTGCCACAAGAAACACTAGAAGCTGATTGGACTGACAAATCCCTGCACACGCCATCAGCCGCCCTTTGCTCGCCTACTTCGCACCGTTGTGTATTTTTATCGCCATTGCCACGCTCTAGACGAACCATCACTTCACTTTCCTCAGGCTTGTTTTGAAGTCTCTTGTGCACTTGTTGTTTTATGTTAACGGGAACTTTCTGTTCTCTTTCGTTTTCCTTCAATGCCATTTTAACAAAGGACAAGTCGCAGACAACTCTGACGGTACTTTGCAAATTATACACTCTATAGCCCTTGATATTTTTACTGTAGGCTACAAACAAACACTTTTCGGCTTTCTGATCGAGTTTTTTTCTACTATACTTTGATATATGTGCATGAGCCATTGTACCAAACTCTCTGAAGTGAATTAAACTTTAATTGCTTTTTATACCAAAGCTCTTATGGCGATTGCTGTGGAATTGATTTGGTAACTGTGCCCACAGTTTTATATCCAAATTATTCTCATGTAGCATTGTACGCGTTGCTTCCATAATGGTACGATTTTCACGTTGAATTGAACCATTTTGCTCAGGAGTATAACCGACTGTGAGTTCATGTTTAATACCTTTCTTTTGAAAATAAGTCTGCAACTCTCGATTTATGAATTCAGTACCGTTGTCTGAACGTATATATAGCTTAGAGTTTATACTTCATTTGGTTGTTAACAAACTCCACCAAAAATTTAATTTTCGTTGCCACCTCAGTTTTGGCTTTTAGAAACAAACCGCATATGCGAGTAATCATCCTTTATTACCAAAAAATAGCATGTTCCACCAATAGAGTTGACCTGCATTGGACCGCATACATCTGCATGAAACAACTCACCACACTTTGTTGTTGTTTGATTGTGGCCTTGATATGGTAGTCTGTGTTGCTTGCCTATTACACATGCATCGCACTGAAAACCGGGAGCATCCACAAATTCCACATCATTTCTACGCAGAAAACGTTTAACATGCATTATGTTTGGATGTGCAAATGGTGTGTGCCATTCTTGAAGAGATTCCCCCTTCACCGCAGACACAGCAGAACTTTTTGGAATTTTTACTTTGATTAGCATTTTATATAGAGCCGTGCCGTTTGGCGCACACCCATAGCTACACTATCTCTCGCTTGTTATCTCGAAACTCACAAATTGACGAATTTGATACCACCTTGTGGCCCTTATCCAAACATCGGCCTTGCGAAAATAAGTTCATTTGTAATGAGGGAACATGCATTACATTTGACAAATATTTATCGACCCATTTTTCGTCATCAAAAACCACGAAATTTATTTTTCCAGCACCAGTTCCTCATAGAATTTTACCATTGCCGATTGTGACTGGATGCGAAACTGCGAACTCTTCATAATCGAAAAACAGATCTCGACGATTTGATATGTGCTCAGTTGCGCCTAAGTCTAAAAACCAAGAGTCAATTCGGTAATTCCAATCAATGCATCACAACACAATGCTTCTGAATTTTCCTTGAATTTGCTTCTATTAGGGCAGTCCTTTTTCAAATGAGTGCTACTGGCAATTTTATACCATTTTGAGCATATTTTCTTTGCCTTTTTTCTTCGACTTACCCGAAGTTTTAGCAAACAATGCACCCGTTTCACCTTGTGACCTTGACGCCATGAGTCTTTCCTCAATCATCAACCGATTGCGAAACTCATTTAAGCTTTTCTTGTCGTCATCAGTTGACTCCCACGCGCTGTGAAATTGGATAAGTTCTGGAGGTAAAGCCATCAATATTTTTGTTACCACTGGTATTTTCTCGTCTAAGCCCGACAATTGCTGAACAATTTCCTCAAGCTTGAAAATGAATTGGTCGTCTGGCTCCTCCTCAAAACCGAAAAATTTCTCTTGAAGAAAATGAATGCCTGTCTCCGACTTTTGCTCAAATACGCTGTGCCGCTTTAACCACATTTCACGAGCCGTAATACAGATTAATACATGAACCGACGTTTGAGTTCCAACACTGGTAAGAATTAAGCTCTGCGCTTTCACGTCCTTATTTTCCCATGCTTCGTAAATTTTATTATACGCATTTATTTCCTATTGACTGGCGATTTCCTCCAATATGGGACATTTTTCACTCCCATTCACCACCTCGAACACTTCCAGGGACCTAGAACAACTCGCGTCTGCAATTTCCACAGCGTCCAGTCCTTAGCCTCCTTCAACTTGTTAATTTTTATTTCCGTGCTCATGATTAATTGAAAACGAACGACCGCGCAAGAGTAGATTCCAGAAGAAAAAAAGTGACTTTTGCGTTTTACTTATTAATTCTTAATTCCCTTTTATGTATTCCTAGGTGAAGGCAGGAATCGAGGTTAAAGAAAAAATAGCGTGTATATACGATGAGTGTTGTAAAGGGACTAACTTTATTTCAGTATGCTTATGAGCTTACAATATTTTGGGCTTAAGTTCAGTTTATGGGCCACTCTCGTATCGCGTCCAAATTATCGTCACTTCATAGACCTTATCATCCAGAGTAAAACCGTATTTTTTTTGAGGGGAAACCCATACTTCCCGAATTACGGGCCTCCAAAGTTTGAACATATATCCCCCCATATATTCCACATGTATTGACGGACTGCGACAATATGGGTATCATTGGAAAGCTTATGAAAATACCTTCAAAACTCCATAAATTTCCGATTTATTAACCCATTGCGAGCCTATATCCAATATTCGACTTTTATAACCTCACTTTTTGAGTAAAAAGCCTATTATCTCAGAATAGTACGGTACCAATATACATAAAATATTGCATAGGTTAGACATTACACTAAAAAATAAGATATCATTTGTTCCTTTAAGCCATTAATGACCGACGATATCAAAGGTCAAAGTTCATGTAAACAAAAAATAGAAAATTATTTTCAAAAAATCGCCCGATATTTTTCCGACAAAAAATAAAAAATTTCCGACAAAATAAAAAAACCAGTTGCCCCCTAATTAGGGGCAATAGGGTATTGCGGCTCCTGTCTGCAACTGGCAGTATAAACGCCTTTCCGCTCGATCGTTCTACACCACCAAATACCCATTGGCCTTCCACTCTGTGGCCCCTATTATATTTTCTTTTACCTAGCTTCGATTCATCGATTTCTACTACAATACCGGGTCCACCTATGACAAGGTTTGTTTGGAAGGCCCCGTATATTACCACTTCCCGGCAAAAATTATTCCAATCCACAGCACTTGTTTTGCTTATTTCTATTGACTGCTGTATGTATGCCAATTGTATATTGTTAGTCCACATTTGCGCAAAAACTAAAATTTTAGCAATTGGCAAATGGGATTTGTCGAAGAATGTGTTTTTCCTTATGGAAACCCGCACGTTGCACCGGCTGTTTTTTTTTGTGGGTTCCCTTTATGGTCTCCCTACACCTAAAATAATAATAATCTTAATTTTTAAAATATTTTACTTACTTTTGCACTTACCTCCATACCCATCCATCACAATTTGTATAACTAATTAGTTTCATAGGGTGGCCTATAGGACATAAATATGGCCCTCTTGGAATCAAACCCCAATCTTGTAAAGCCTGGATGCCTCTTTCAGGTACGGGCCCGTCTAAAGATTCGAAAATCTCATAAATTTTAAAAACACTTGTTATCTCCATTGCACTTCTTTAATGAATAAGACGCTCGCGAGATAATATAATGCATAATGTACTTAAACGGTAATTCCCCTTATTCGAAGAAATGTTGACATATTGACCGAAAAAGTACTTACCACAAAAATTAAATTCAATGAACTTTCAACACTTTCAAACTTCAAATTCATCATTCGATAACTAAGCGAGTTATCGAAAAAGTTTATTTAATATTTTTCGCTTATTTCTTCATTTCCTACTAGAAACATATTTTGTTTTGTCAAAATTTAAAAAAAAAATTATTTATCGATAACTCGATAACTAACCGAGTTATCGAAAAAATTTATTTAATCTTTTTTTTATTACGCCTTATTTTACATAAAAAGTTGGTTAAATCGGACCCATAAGACGAAACCACTCTCGTAATACCCTCCCGCATGTCTGAAATTTGGGGACCCATAACTCCGAAAATAGGGGTTTCCCAGAATTTTTTATTTGACATTTTTTGCTTAAAACAACGTATTTTACACCCCCCCCCCCCAAAAAAAAAAAATTTTACAGTGGCCCATAAAGTTGACCTGTTCCATTTCATCATTATTTGTGTTTGTGATAAATATTGTATTTTGTTGTGAAAAATCTTATCTTTTGTTGTGAAAAATTTTATCTCACAGTCATATACTATTTTTGAACATTTTCTTTAAAGTTGATTGCAAATTTTTAGGCCACATCATTCAAATTTTCGTTTTTAAAGTTGTTTAATTGTTTGATCAATGTTATTTGTTTGTTTCCCAATTATTTCATTTATGAGTATCCATGCTCCTCTCATATTATTTCTATTTTTTATAAATTAATTTTTAGCATGTAAGTTAAATAAAGCTACTTCTGTGCTCGAGCTCCGTTGATAAACTGAATTATTTATTGTTTTTTCCAATCCATAACATTTCAAAAACCTAACTTAAAACTACAGCCTTCTCTGCACACAACTATTGTTGATTATTTGCTAAGTGGGTCCCATTAGAGTGGAATAATAGAGATGCGTTAACTCCTCCCTTACTTAAGTGTGGACCGTCCTCGGACCATTCAAAGTTATTCATAACGGCATCGACATCGTGGTAATTTATTGCGCAGCCTTGCATTGGTTATCATCATACCATCTTTTACAATTTGTAATGATTAGGGGTGACTGGCCTCATGCTGCAGTGGGCCGTTATACTTGCGTGAAGCTACGGGGATAACTGTTGTAATGATGCTTTCTATATTTTCCATAACGGCAGTGTTATCGTAAATAATGTGCACGATAAAAGATGGATGTCAGGAAATAGCTTATCATCTAAATGAACAAATAATAAT
Source organism: Phaonia tiefii (assembly GCA_963931995.1). Classification (NCBI taxonomy): domain Eukaryota; kingdom Metazoa; phylum Arthropoda; class Insecta; order Diptera; family Muscidae; genus Phaonia; species Phaonia tiefii. The sequence goes on from OZ008367.1 coordinate 241,125,755, forward strand.
CTAATGATACATGTAACTGTTACATTTGTAAAATTGAATTACGATGTGTGTTGTGACTTGATGTACAAGATTTATTATGCCAATTTCTTCGAAGGTGACTGCAAGCCATAGTGTTTAAATTACCACAATTACTATCCTATTTCCGATCAGCAGTATCTTAAATAAGTGACCTGTGGCAATCTGCCAAATAACAACACAGCTATCAATCAAATTAATTCATTCTTTAACCAATTTCACAGCTATTGGTCCAATAAAAGTTATCACCAAAATCCTAAATGAAGAAAATATGACGGAAAAGGCCATTGAGAAGACCTGTAATGGGAAAGAAAATTATCTTAAATTGTCTTTGTGGACCACCCTCCCTTTTATAAGAACTGTGGTTCCTAAGTCTGCTTCTACTACTTCCTCTGAATAAAGAGGGGTAAGTTTATTTCCCAATCTTTTATTATTCTTGACAAATACAGATTCGCCCACGTCGAATGTTCTATTCTGCCTAGAAGTATTGTTTCTTTCTAACGATGTTTGCTGCGCTTTTGTTATTTTCTCCCGTACCCTTTCCCTAACTCCGGAGGACGAGGAGTGAATGACGTCTATTGGTCTACCGTTTGTCACAGAATGGATTGTCCTGTTATATTTTATAGCTGCCAGTAAAATAAGATCGCTAGTGTCATTTGATTTTCCCTCTAATTTGAGACATCTTGCAATTTCAGACAGAGTGCTATGGAAGCGCTCAACTTGTCCATTTGAGGTGCTGTGGAGAGGAGGCGCGTTTGCAATTATAACACCAAATTGGTCTCGTAAAAAAGATTTTATTGTTTCAGATTTTAGTGATGGTTCATTGTCATAGTAGATAGTTTTTGTGTTCGGAAAAAAGTTCATTAATTGCATGATTGGACCTTTTAAATCCAAAATAGTGCGAGATGGTATTGACTGGACCACTGCGAATTTAGAAAACTTATCGACACAGGTAAGGAAGTGCTTCCTATCCGTAGAAAATATATCAATATGCAGCATCTCGCCTACATAAGATGGTAACGGTGTTGTACCCATTTCCTGTTTTTTAGGGTGCCTATCATACTTGGCTCTTGCGCAGATTCTACAGTTAGCAACTATTTCATTTGTCAACCTGACCATCTTTGGGAAATAATAATCAATGAGAATCTGCTTGACGTTCTCTCGAGCCGCTCTATTGGCACGGTTGTGTTCAGTGACAACAACATTCTTATCAAAAATGTCTTGTACCATGCTCTTACAATGCCGGAACTTAGTGGAAGGGAAATACTTTACTAATTCATGTTGGATGCGTGCCAGCGTCGGGAGATCACAATGTACTGCGTTTACAACACTCACAAGTTTAATCTCATCAATCAGAATATTATGATCAGTAAATTCAATAATGTGGCGAGTTTTTTCTGAATAGATTATAAAATTACGATGTGCAGGGTAGTTTGCTTCGCGTAAGACAATTTGGGTTTTAAAGCAATTGACTGGCTTTTCAGTGTACTCGACTGCATGAGTCCAAGATATTTCGCTATGAATCGTAGCAACATCCGAGTATGGTGTTTCTTCTAAGACATGACAGAACTGCGGACAAAAAGGATTAGTGACACACTGTGTCTCTGCCGTTAGTGCATGAATATTGTGCCGGGAAAGCGCATCTGCGACATAATTCTCTTTCCCTGGTTTATGGAAAATTTTCGCATTGTGCTCATCTACAAATACCATCCAACGTTTAATTTTAGCATTTGGGTTTCCACCCGAAACGGAAAAAGTTAGCGGTTGGTGGTCGGTATAAATATTTAGGTTTCTCACACCGTATAAATAATTTCTTAGCTTTTGAAGAGCCCAAACGATAGCCAGCAATCCACGCTCGTTCGTCGCGTAGTTCAGTTCTCTGTCTTTCAATGTCCGAGATATCATCGTTATGGGTCTACCGCCTTGGGATAAAACCGCTCCCAACCCGAATGCGGACGCATCTGTTGTCAGATCGAATGGTCTTTTAAAGTCCGGGTATAGCAACATAACCTCTTCGGAGGCAAGTATTTTCTTTAGTTTTTCGAAGGATTGAAAATGTTTTTCATTCATGTTTACTTTAATTTTCCTTGATTGAGAGGCGCTGACTTTTCCATTTTCTTCTTTCAAGATATCGGTTAACTTAGTGGAAGGGAAATACTTTACTAATTCATGTTGGATGCGTGCCAGCGTCGGGAGATCACAATGTACTGCGTTTACAACACTCACAAGTTTAATCTCATCAATCAGAATATTACGATCAGTAAATTCAATAATGTGGCGAGTTTTTTCTGAATAGATTATAAAATTACGATGTGCAGGGTAGTTTGCTTCGCGTAAGACAATTTGGGTTTTAAAGCAATTGACTGGCTTTTCAGTGTACTCGACTGCGTGAGTCCAAGATATTTCGCTATGAATCGTAGCAACATCCGAGTATGGTGTTTCTTCTAAGACATGACAGAACTGCGGACAAAAAGGATTAGTGACACACTGTGTCTCTGCCGTTAGCTATAATAAGCTACCAGACCCAAAAATGATCTGACATTAAAAAGTGTTGTTGGTTGTTCATAGTTGCGGATTGCTTCAACCTTTTCTGGGCTCGTTTTGATTCCCCCTCTGGACACAATGAATCCCAGGTATTCTACACTTTCTTTAAAAAAGTGCGATTTTTCCCGAGAAACTCTCATGTTAGCTTGGTACAGTCTTTCTAAGACCCAAGAGATGTGCCTAACATGATCTTCTTCATTCTCTGAGAAAATAATTACATCATCTACATAAACGTAGCACGTTTTGCCAATTTGCTCCCTCTAATCATCATCTATGGCCCTCTGGAAGATGCTAGGAGCATTTTTCAGGCCAAAAGGTAGCCGGCAAAATTCATATTTCCCATTTCCAACCGAGAAAGCCGTTTTCTCTCTGTCTCGCTCAGTAAGTGAGATCTGATGAAAGCCTGACTTGAGATCCAGTGCTGTGAAAAATCTTGCTTTACCTAGATTTGAAAGAATCATTGTCACCTGTGGGATGGGATATTTATCCTCAATGGTTATACTATTTAATTTTCTAAAATCTATTACTAAACGTTTCTTCGTGTTTCCATGTTCATCCTTGCCTTTTTATCCACAACCCAAATTGGGTTGTTGTATGGGGATCTGGACGGTCTTATCACGTCATTCTTTAGTAGATCACTAATTTCATTATTGACAAAATCAGTTACACCCATAGGATATGGATATAGTTTTGAATACACTGGATCATTACTGTTGGTGCGAATAGTGACAATGATCCTAGTGTTGAAGGGGAGTAATTCATTGGAGTTTGAAAAAACACCCCATAAATTCTTGAGAACTACCCTAAATTTCTTGGTTATTACCGGAGGCACTTCTATATCCTTTTTCGTGAAATTCACGTCGGCGCATTTTAGAAATAGCAACCGTTCTATTCCTGAAGTTGTCTTTATCTCTTTGTTTTTTAAGTCTAATGTAGCACCTGTCTGTCTTAACAGATCAAGGCCGATAATACCATCAAACGTTGAGAGTGATGGAAGAATGAAAAGAATGCCATCGACATCGAAAATATTAGCGACACATTTTTCCTTGAAGGTAGTGAACCCATGAATAGATTTCACTACAAAGGGGGAATCTACTGGGACCACATGTTTCAAACCTTTTATAGGTTGTATGTAATTTTTCGAGGCACCAGTGTCTATTAATAACTTTATTTTCCTCCCCGCTATAACCCTCTCTATGAATGGTAGCATGGAGCTATTTCAAAAAGTGAATCTGATCGAATTCATCCGCAGCGTCAATGTCAACACCGTCTGCCTCTGAATCTGCCAGTGCATAATACTCCAACTCTGGCCTGGGAAAGTGTATTAACTCTCTGTAGTTTTGGCCCAGTAGACCTAGCCGAACCACTATCCACTCTCTTTATCGTTTGCATATTCCTCTGACTACTAAATTGTTGCATTGAATTTTGTTTGTCTTTGTATTGTCCACTATTTCGTTGGTATCCTGTCGATTGCATAAATCGGGCTGATTCATCCACGTCATTGGTTCATCTGTGTTGCGTCTTTGTTGATTTATTTTACTGCCAAATCCTTGGCGTTTGACAAAATAAGGATTTTTGTTCGGTATATCAGTTGGTGCTTGTGATTCACTTCGCTGCTTCTCTTTATCCTCGCGGGACTTGGGGTAACCAGTAGCAAACAAGTATCTCTCACGATTAGACCCAACTTCCTGAGCCAATGCCAGAGCTGACGGCAAATCACTTGGCCGTGCTGAAAAAAGTATGTTACTTAACTCCTTTTTGGTACCCGAAACGAACACTCTAAGCGCATCCATTCTATATTTCTCATTAATCGATGTAGCAATAATTCCATCATATGTCATCATAGTTTTGTTTGTAAGAAGGGTCAGTTTTTTCTCTACCTCATCATAAAATTGTAATAATGTCAAGTTCCCTTGGCGAAGGGTGGAAAGCTCTTGCTCTATAAGATAAATTGGACGCTTGTCCGAATAAGTAAAATCAAGACGGGTTATTATGGCTTTAAAATTAAGGACCGTGTTAAAAGAAGACAATACCATGTCTGCCGGTCCTTTTACCTTATTCCTTATGATAGCAACGGCTTGATAATGCTTGGAGCTTCCCTGATACGATTCAAAAATTTTATATGCTGTGTGTGCCTGGCGCCATGAAATATAATATTCATGCTTGCCTTCAATGTCCGGCAAGGACTTCACGACGTCAAGGGATTCGTCACACTGACATTCCGGAATTATTTCTATTTCTTTATATGATTCAACTTCGGGAGTTCTGACTGAAAAACTGTCAAATCTATGCTTTAATTCTTCGATTTCTTTCTCAAACGTTTCTTTTTGTATATTCAGAGCAGATATGACGGCGGTGTCTAGAAGTACACGCAATTTTTCTGCAGTTGCTGCCATTATATCGATTTCTGACCTTTTATTAACCGTAATTTCGCTAAAGCACTTGACCAAGTAATCTATTTCTTGATCCCATTCACACATATATCAAAGTATTAGCAAAGACACTGCTGTTTTCAAAAATTGTCTTTAAAGAATGGACTCTTTGGTCGCAGTCACCCGCAAAAGTTATAATTACGCACACTTATGATTAATAAGTTCAAAATAAACTTAAATAAATAAAAATATTTCTACTTATGCTATTGTTGCCGGGATGGTAACGTTGCTGTTGTTAAAGCTGTTCAAGCTCTGGTGAATTTTTAACATCGTTTAGGGAATACCTTCTCGTTTGTTGTGTTTGCCGCTGTTGTTGTAGTTTTATATACTTTTCCTTCCGTAGCCCAGGCTACTTCGAAGCTCTGGTGAGTTTTAATTGTGGTTGAGTTTCCTGTTGTAGTTTTATATCCTTTTTCTTCCGCAGCCCAGGCTATTTCGAAGCTCTGGTGACTTTTGATTGTGGTTGAGTTTCCTTAGTTAATGGTAGATTTTTGCTCTTTATACGAGAGTTTAAATAATTGTGTTTTTTCCATTAGAGTTTTTTTCACAAACTTCAATCAGGAAAATTCAAAATTTTTTTTAAAAAAAATTTTATTTTCTGCCTTCCTTTTTTACGTTGGGCGCCAGTTAAATAAAGCTACTTCTGTGCTCGACCTCCGTTGATAAACTGAATTATTTATTGTTTTTTTCCAATCCATAACATTTCAAAAACCTTACTTAAAACTACAGCCTTCCCTGCACACAACTATTGTTGATTATTTGCTAAGTGAGTCCCATTGGAGTGGAATAAGAGTGATGCGTTAACTTGTATGCACCTTCAGTAGACACCTTCGGATCTCGCCCAAATCTGCGGATTTGCAGACGCTTCAAAAGCGGCTTATTGCGCATGCGTATACGTGGCGTGTCAGTCTTCCACCTTTATTCAATATTGCAACTTAGTAAGGTTGCTCCACTTAACACCGAATCTTTGCCCAGACTAGAGCTCAACGGTGCAGTATTGCTTGCAAAACTTGTATATTATGTAACTGCAACCATGAAGTTCAACGTGACCGACACCATATTATGGACAGACTCGTCCATTGTTCTCGGATGGCTGTATAAGTCCCCATGCTCATGGGAAACGTATGTTGCAAACCGTATGGCTCAAATTCATTCCCTTGTACCCCACGTAACATGGAGACATGTTCTTACACATGACAATCCAGCTGATATTGGCACTCGGGGATATAGACCACTGGATTTAGCCAACTTTAAAAAATGTTAGTACACCAACTGATAGACCCTTTCAGAGAATATTATACCAACCAGATGCCAAAGGCCCCATTAAAGACTACCAATTGAGTACGGATACTTTCGGTGTAGATTGCGCGCCGTTTCTTGCAATCCGCACCCTACTACAATTAGCTTCGGATATTGAATCGAGTTATCCAAAGGGGGCGTCTATGTTGAAAAATGAGACATGCATACGTGGACGATATACTCTAGTGGCTCCTCAATTGAAGAAACTCCCGAGGCACAGCTAGAATTTATATCCGTTCTTAAGTCTGCTCGACTTCCACTGAAAAAGATAACTGCAAGTGACACTCAGCTACTGCATCATTTGCCACCCGACGATTTATATGATTCCCAATTTTTGCGTTTTCATGACACTAGCTCCACTAAAACTTTGGGGATTATGTGGAATGCGTTAGCTGATACCTTCATGCATCACTTCGCCATCACCTCTTCAAACATTGTTACGAAAAGAGAGGTCCTCTCAATCGTGACACAGTTATTCGACCCAGCAGGGTGGATAACACCTATTGTCATAATTGCAAACATTTTTATGCAACAGCTTTGGCTCGAGGGTGCTACTTGGAATGAACCTCTAAGCCAAGAATCCAGTGATAGGTGGAAAAATCATTCTCTCTGAATTACCACAGATCGATACGATCTAGTTCCCCGGTGGATTCAGTATACACCTTCGGATCTCGTCCAAATCTACGGATTTGCAGACGCTTCAAAAGCGGCTTATTGCGCATGCGTATACGTGGCGTGTCAGTCTGCCACCTTTATTAAATATTGCAACTTATTGATAGAGAAAAGTAAGGTTGCTCCACTTAACACCGTATCTTTGCCCAGACTAGAGTGACCGACACCATATTGTGGACAGACTCGTCCATTGTTCTCGGATGGCTGTATAAGCCCCATGAAACGTATGTTGCAAACCGTATGGCTCAAATTGATTCCCTTGTACCCCACGTAACATGAAGACATGTTCTTACACATGACAATCAAGCTGATATTGGCACTCGGGGATGTAGACCACAGGATTTAGCCAATTCCCCTATGTGGTGGCATGGCCCTAACTGGCTTACAAAACCACAAGCTACGTGGCCTAAATCCAACTCTATATCTACTCCTGATCCGCCTGTCAGGGTACAAAGTTTTCAAGTCGCATCAGAGCAAACAGAAATTTTAGCCAGATTCTCTTCATATCCCAATGCTTTGAAAGTTTTATATTACGTATTCCGATTTTTTTCCGCACACACCGAGCACACAAAATTGTACTATGGAGAAGAATATAAGGCTCTGTTAAGCTCGCAATCAATATCAGGCAAAAGTCCTTTGAGCCGCTCAACCCCATATTGGATGACCATAAAGTTCTTCGCGTCAACGGTCGACTCTCGGACTCGTCGCTTCCATAAAACGAGCGGTTTCCGATAATTGTTCCCGGCAAGTCTCGACTTTCAACGCTCTATCTTTCTCACCTACATACTTTCCTGGTACACGCAGAGTGCAATCAAATGTGTCGAATGGTACAAACGGAGTTCTACATATCGCGCCTCAAGCCGCGAATTAAGTCGATCATTCGTAAATGTTAAGTGTGTGTTATATTCAAGCAAAGGCCATGTTTTCAACTGGTGGCACCCTTACCACTCGATAGGTGTACACTTTCACCACCTTTTCATGTCACTGGTATTGAAATGCACCACTTACAAAAGATTACGTTTGCGTATTCGTATGCTTCGCAACAAAGGCCGTACACCTAGAAGTCTGCTCAGACTTGTCTTCAGAGAAATTTCAAGCTACTTTCGCTTGGTTTGTGGGGAGGCGGGGACTGCCCCATCGGGCGTTATCTGATAACGGCCGTAACTTCGTTGGTGCTAGTAGAGTGCTCTTCAGAGTATTCGATAAATTTCTAAGGTCCGCATCGAGTGAGCTTGCTGATAAATATGCAACGCACGGATTTGAATGGAATTTTATCCCACCTCATGCTCCTCACCGCCGTCAATAGTTTCAAAAGAATCGCTTGTTCCCATAAATTCACATTCGAGGAAATCGCTACTGTTCTGGCGCGGATAGAGGAAGTATTGAATTCCCGCCCAAACTCCGCAGTGTCTGAAAATACAGAAGACCTGACCGCATTAGCACCTGATCATTTTCTAAGAGGTGCTCCAATAATGGCTATGCCAGAGCTGCAACCCTCAAACTTATCCCTCAGTAATCGCTGGGTAAAACTCAAAGCTTTGCATCATCAGTTTGCGATAAAATGGAAGGAGGATTATCTCAAATCCCTTCACAAGCGTTACAAATGGGAAAATGTCATGTCAGATCTCAATATTGGCGATTTGATTGTTGTACTGGATGACCTTTTACCCCCAAACGAATGGCGTTTAGGTCCCGTTGAAAAGGTTCACAGGGGTTCTAATAGTAAAGTTCGCATAGCAGACGTTAGTGTTGCTTGCGGAATTATAACTCGGCCGATAGTACAGTTATGTTACTTGCCATATGAAAACGATACTTCGAATATATGAAACTCATTTCATAACTTCATTTAATTAACATTATTAGGCTATCACTAATAACGTGCGTTCTCGTTTTTTCTCTCGTTTTATATATTTTATATCTCACCTATTTAGACCTTCAAGACAAAGCAACCAATGGGAGTTAACCATCGCCAGACGAAGAAACAGAAGGGTACTCTGATACATACCAGTGCGGGCTATGCGAGCACTTCCACTCTATCCGGTACTGAAGGAACTTCCTCAAAATGAGTCCCAAGGAGCGGAATGTTGTCATCCGCAAGCACCAATATTGCTTGAACTGTCTGGCGAAGAGCCACACCGCACACGATTGCCAATCGAGGGGTACATGCCGAAAGTGCAACCGCTACCACCACAGGGTTAGAGGTCCGGCGAGGTCTAGGTTGACAACCCCAATACAGCCACAGCGGAAGAAGAAGATGTCAGAAAGGAGACCGAAGGTAGTCCCTCCAGACCAAACCATAATCTCTGAGGCTATCAGGTCATTGGCTACTGTCTTGTGTGCCTGCACAGCTGCGACATCTAAGCACCCGATAAGATAATTTATGGTCAACCCGTAGTTTATACTTAATTGCAACCAGATATACCATGAAAATTCAACTTATAATTCTTATGTCTTAATTTGAATATCATTCATCGTCGCTCTTTTTTAATATTAATTTGCACCCGCATAGGGTTAAACACAAACATATTGTGAATTGTCTTATGATCGTTAAATATGCTGAATTATTAACATAAGAACACATATAAGTTAGATACATAAGTATGCGTAAGCAGAAGTACGGCTATGTGCACAAAAGGCTTTTTGCTTCGGTCGCCTTTTCACCATACACATCAACAGTTGGCACTTAAAGCCAAGAAGTTTTAAACTACTTATGTACATCTAAATTTTAAACCTAATTTCTAACCTAAGTCTTAATCATGAAACATGAAATATTATAACGTTTTTAAAACGCACCGTGTATTATTCCTCCCAATCAACTAATTATCAGCGATATTCCTGACGAAGGTAATATTCTTCCATTGGTGCTCTCTCTCTCTAAACCCTAACGCTAATTCATCTCTGTAACTTTCTTCCTCTTTTAAACACAATCGTCATATTCGATATTCTCCGAGGAGAAATCGTATAACTCCCTGAAAGTTATTATTTGATACAGTCCACACATCTACCCTTAAGATTAGCCGTGACGGGCTTATTCAACTTTCATGTATAGGATTAATTGCATTTTCCTTAAATTTTTTATAAAGTTTTTTTTTATAAAGTATCTACAGTTTAGTAGATCATCCAGGGTTTTGACTTTCTTCTCCTTTTTCTGAGCGCTTGTTTGGACATATGGTAAATCTCATCGAATCGTTTGTATATGCTATTGAATAAATCATCTGTACAATTACATTTACTTAATATATTGTACCAATCCGTTTCAATTACAATTCTATTAACTTTAAACGTGTTTTTTCCGCACCCTCACAGTCAGTATTTTCTGTATTAATATTTTGTTTATTTTCCCCTTTATTTTCACCTTCGCTTTCAATACATCCAAAAAGAGTATAATGGTCCGATGTTGTTGTTGTGATTGTCGCAGAATGTGTGGTTGATTTTGCTTCGTTGGTTTTCATAAACAAGTGATATATGCACGATTTTGTGTTGTTGTTTACATTCTCTGTTGTTCTTTCTGTAACCAAGCATTGCAAACCATTCCAGAAACCATATGCAGATATTTTGTTGTTGTTGTATTCTCTTTGGATGTATCAATGTTCATGTCACCGACGACAATTATTTCTTGTTTTTTGTTTACACTGCTTATGCATCGGTCAAGCTCTGTTATGAACGCATTGCCATTCAGGTGTGGGGGACGATAGATAGGAAAAAGTGAGATTATTTTGTTATTGATAACCATATGTATCTATCTGCATTGATTCGTATGCGAGAGTATTGACCGGTGTTGTGGAGAACATGATATTTTCTCTAACATAGACAGCAATTCCCCTCATCTTCCTTCTCTGCTCAAGAATAATGAATTGTAGCCTTGTATACCTGTTCTCATCACATATCTTCGTTTCAACTAAGATGATGGTATGCATTTTATTTAGTATTTTGTGAATGCCTGCCAAGAATGGAGTGAAATTTTTACGAAGTGATCGAATATCCATAAACACTATAGATGTGGGATAACTTAGAAGTTTTCAGCTATATTTTCGTAACTAATAAACGTTTTATTTGTGGTAATTTTTTTTTCAATAAAAAAAGAGACAATTTTGAAGGGGTGTTTTTTTGAAATTATTTATACGATATGTATATTATTATTATTATTTTTTTTTTGTTTTTCTTGAAGTTGAAATTGCCGATAATAATTTTACATTAAGGGTTGGTTTATTGACTCAATGCCAGTAGCATTTGTAATTATGATAAGACGAGAAGCTTAATTTTTACGGACAAATGAAGTACCATTTCTGACCAATACAAATTTCCAATTAGACTCCTTAGCTTTAGTTTTGGCCAGCCAGAAGCTTGCGATAGTAAGAAGTCATTTGGCACAAACATATTTATTATTTATTCGTTTTGGTTGTTGCTAATTGGTTTTGCTTCAAGTCTGTCTTTTAATTTTGCTCATTAACTCTCTTTTTTTAGATAGAGAACAAAATTCAACAACAATCTTCTCGTCGTGTCCGACTGCTAGTAAGTATCTGCATCGATGATCTCAACATTAACACTATCGTTTTAATCACATCGGAAGCACATAACTCTTTGTTTTGGACATTATTTAGTTCGATGTTTTTCTCCAATAGTTGTTGTTCCAATTTGTTTATGCGTGTGCCCATTTCACCAATTTTTTTTTCTTTTTGCTTGTCTTTCTCTGTCGCTGATGCTCATGTTTGTTATTGTATTTACTTATATTTTTGATTCTATTCATTTGCCTTTTTTTGTCATATTATTAGCATTTGGTTTGTTTATGATCATTAATTTGTTATTATTGTTTGCCTGTAATGATCGCTTGCTTGGGTTTTTTTAAGTCCCTTTCTTGTCGTCATTTGTTTACGACTTACCGCAGTTCCCTCTTTGTCCTTACATTGTACTTTTTGTGTTGGAAAGGAACTGTTAAGTTTTGTAAATAAGTACAATGTAGGGCTCCAGCAAAGCAGTTCTTAAATCAGTTTGTTGGGGATAAAGACTGTGGTAAGTAGTGTTGGTTTTTATATTTGTTTTAATTTTATTATAATAAAATTATTTTATAAACCCTAACCTTATTTTATAAAACTGCCCTCCTCAGTAAATACATTCAACAGTTCCATGCCTGCCGGAACAAATGAAATTGTGAATGTGGCCCACATGTCGCCGGAGCCCAATACAAGTTCCTCTACTGCCGGAACATCATCCGTGTTCTTCACCACAGCCGAGACGATTCAGACGGCGCCAGGTAAACATAATCCTGGCCCTAATTTGTTGCTGTCGCATATACCACCACCGTTGACTCCAGCGCCAGGTGTAATGGCCTCTAGCTCCAATTTAGTTGCCCAGCCAGCCATGGAAAGCCTTCAGCATCAGGCGCAACTTTAAATGCACAACGAGCCCTGAAAGCAGCTTCAACTACAAATAATTTGAGCATTTCAACAAGTATGACGACATCGAGTAGCACAGCACCAGTTATGTCGGTTAACAGTGTCGACGGTAGTTCCAATAGCAGTGGACCTGAGGACATTTTAGATCGTCGGGATACATCGCCATTTTCCTTTGCAAGTAATGGCGCCACAGTGGCTCCATGCTATGGAAATCAGCAACATCGGTTAGCAGCGCAGTCGCTAAATGTGCAGCAGCCGACAGCGACGTATCAGATGCTGCCAGCGCCGTATCAGATGCAGAATTCAGTGCCGATAGCGAGGAAAATTGTTGATCTACCGGAATTTAATGGCACCCCAGAAGATTGGCCGATGTTTTCATCAGCCTTTGATCACTCAACGGCCGCATATTTGTACAGCAATTTTGAAAATTGTTTGCGTTTGCAAAAGGTGGTGAAAGTTTAGGCCCGGGAGTGCGACAAGTCTCTGCTTATCCATCCAAATAACGTTCCCACTGTTATTGAGCAACTGAAATTACATGGTCGCCCGGAATTCCTGATAAGATGCCAGCTGCAACAAGTACGAGAAATTTTGCCAATTGGGGAGAATGCTGTGGATAAGCTGATACCATTTGCTGTCAAGGTGAGAAATTTAGCCGCCTTTTTGGAAAATGCAAATGGGCATTTGTCAAACCCAACTTTGATGGAGGAGTTGGTGCAGAAACTCCCCATGAGCCGCCGTTTAGATTGGGCCCAATATGCAGCGAATATGCGCCAGTGGCCCACTGTTATGGATTTTAGCAATTGGCTCCAAGTTGTAGATAGTTTGGTACGGAGTATTCAAACGACCAGTGTAAGTACCAGTCGCTCAAACAACAGTGAGTCAAAAAAGAAGGTGGTTCTTTATAAATCAGGTGTTCAACGGAAAGAGATACAGTGTCCCCATTGCCGAGGACAACATAGAACATTTGAGTGTAAGAAATTTTTATCACTGAGTGTGCAGAACAGATGGAGTGAAGTGAAAAAGTTGAAGTTATGTTTCTCATGCCTTAATGAAGGACATTGAAGCAGAGATTGCCGCCGGCGTAAAGAGTGTCAAGTGAATAATTGCCGAAGGAAACATAACAAGTTATTGCATGAAGATCAGTCTAAAGCTTCAAGTGAAAATAATACCTCAAATGTATTATCAGCTGATAGTGGTCCGATTAGTGAACCAGTTTTGCTGTTTAGAATGCTACAAGTGAAACTTTATGGGCCAAATTGTGTTGTGGAGACTTATGCTCTTGTGGATGAAGGCTCATCGGTTCACTGGTGAGACAACTTGGACTTCAGGGAAGACAAAACAAATTAAATTTGAGCTGGTATGGTAATCGTCTCAAGAGGTAGCCACAGTCGACGATCTTCATGTGAGTGGTGTAAATAAGCAACGGAAATATGCTTTAAAATGTGTTTATGGTGTTTCAAATATGAAGTTTCCCAATCAGAGTTTCAATGCGGACTTGATAAAGAATCATGGCATTCCTATAGCCTCATATGGCGATGTGGCTCCAAAATTGCTCATTGGATTGGACCATTGCCATTTAGGATTGCCCGATGAGATAGTTCCGTTGGAGGAAGCTGGTCCATATGCTGCCAACACTCCTTTAGGGTGGATCGTTTTCGGGAAAATAGATGGAGGTCACCCTACAGCCCGCACTTGTTTGCTAACAGCACAGCCGGACAATTTAAATGATTTGGTGGCAAGTTATTTTGAGACAGAGAATTTTGGCGTCAAGGCTCTACCAGTTATTGAGTCGAAGGACAATGCACGTGCTCGGAAGACTTTGGAAAGTTCTAAAAAGAGGGTTGCCGGAAGATTTCAATCCAGACTACTGTGGTGCCAAGACGACGTAGTCTTGCCGGATAGCTATTCTATGGCCCTCAATCGCCTTTATGGCATGTAGCGAAAAATGAAGAAAAAGCCAGAGTTTGGCGTGGCATATAAAAATATAGTTGCTGAATATGAGAAGAAAGGGTATGTACGGAAATTGTCAGCAAATGAGGTGCAAGCTTATAACCCGAGGACTTGCCCCATTTTGGAGTTGTTAATCCCAATAAGCCAGGGAAAATTCGTTTGGTATTTGATGCTGCTGCCAAGGTAGAAGGAGTCTCATTAAATTCAAAATTATTGAAAGGCCCTCAACAATATAAGTCGTTGCCTTCAGTACTATTCAATTTCGGGTTGGAGCAGCAGATGTTTGTGGAGACATAAAAGAAATGTTCCATCAAATCATCGTGGCTCCAGAAGATCGATGTTCCCGGAGATTTTTGTGGTGTGAAAATGAAATTCGTCAACCAAATATTTATGAAATGGTCGTAATGACTTTCGGAGCTGCCTGTTCGCCGTGTGTTGGCCAATATGTGAAGGAGAAAAATGCTCTAGAATATCGAGATCGTTTCCCAAGAGCCGTGAAGTCAATATTGGATCACCATTATGTTGACGATTTTGTGGATAGTTTTGACAACGCATCAAAAGCTATCGAAATATCGAAGCAAGTTCGTGATATACATAGTCTGCTGGTTTGGAAATGCGTCGTTTACATCAAAGGAGCTTTAAATGAATTTGAGTCATCCGTAGAAAAAATTCTGGGCATGTATTGGCATCCGGGAGACGACGCATTCAAATTTATTTTTAAATTTCATCGAGTAAATGCAGAGATTATAAACGGCCTAAGGTATCTCACAAAACGTGACCTGCTCAGTGTTATCATGTCCGTATATGATCCAATTGGGTTTTTGTGTCATTTCATGATAACTGCAAAATTGTTATTGAGAGAAATTTGGAGAAGCAATACACGTTGGGACGAAAAGTTGCCTGAGGGACTAGAAGTCATCTGGGATAATTGGCGGCAGGAGCTGAATAGCGTTGTTCATGTACATGTACCACGTTTTTATTTTGGGAATGGAATGCCTGGTGTGTTGGAGCTACATGTATTTGTCGATGCCAGTGAAGACGCATTTGGTGCCGTGTCATACTGGCGATATATAACAGCTGGTGGAGAAATTGGTGTCTCCTTTATTTCAGCTAAGTCTAAATGTGCTCCAATGAAGACCATGACCATTCCCCGACTGGAACTACAAGCTGCCGTATTGGGAACAAGCAGATGAGACTACCAGAATGAAAAGCCAGGTTGACTTTTCTAATGAGACACGATGGTTCCAGGGGCCTCAATTTCATTATAGCCACGTAGATGTTTGGCCAACGCCTGTTTCTAGAGTACAAGATGATACCTGCGAAGAAGAACTGCGCCCTAAATTTGCATTACTGGTTGGTTCAAATTTAAGGCTCTGTTAAGCTCGCAATCAATATCAGGCAAAAGTCCTTTGAGCCGCTCAATCCCATATTGGATGACCATAAAGTTCTTCGCGTCAACGGTCGACTCTCGGACTCGTCGCTTCCATAAAACGAGCGGTTTCCGATAATTGTTCCCGGCAAGTCTCGACTTTCAACGCTCTATCTTTCTCACCTACATACTTTCCTGGTACACGCAGAGTGCAATCAAATGTGTCGAATGGTACAAACGGAGTTCTACATATCGCGCCTCAAGCCGCGAATTAAGTCGATCATTCGTAAATGTTAAGTGTGTGTTATATTCAAGCAAAGGCCATGTTTTCAACTGGTGGCACCCTTACCACTCGATAGGTGTACACTTTCACCACCTTTTCATGCCACTGGTATTGACTTCGCCGGACCATTTCTCTACGAAATGCACCACTTACAAAAGATTACGTTTGCGTATTCGTATGCTTCGCAACAAAGGCCGTACACCTAGAAGCCTGCTCAGACTTGTCTTCAGAGAAATTTCAAGCTACTTTCGCTTGGTTTGTGGGGAGGCGGGGACTGCCCCATCGGGCGTTATCTGATAACGGCCGTAACTTCGTTGGTGCTAGTAGAGTGCTCTTCAGAGTATTCGATAAATTTCTAAGGTCCGCATCGAGTGAGCTTGCTGATAAATATGCAACGCACGGATTTGAATGGAATTTTATCCCACCTCATGCTCCTCACCGCCGTCAATAGTTTCAAAAGAATCGCTTGTTCCCATAAATTCACATTCGAGGAAATCGCTACTGTTCTGGCGCGGATAGAGGAAGTATTGAATTCCCGCCCAATCTCCGCAGTGTCTGAAAATACAGAAGACCTGACCGCATTAGCACCTGATCATTTTCTAAGAGGTGCTCCAATAATGGCTATGCCAGAGCTGCAACCCTCAAACTTATCCCTAAGTAATCGCTGGGTAAAACTCAAAGCTTTGCATCATCAGTTTGCGATAAAATGGAAGGAGGATTATCTCAAATCCCTTCACAAGCGTTACAAATGGGAAAATGTCATGTCAGATCTCAATATTGGCGATTTGATTGTTGTACTGGATGACCTTTTACCCCCAAACGAATGGCGTTTAGGTCCCGTTGAAAAGGTTCACAGGGGTTCTAATAGTAAAGTTCGCATAGCAGACGTTAGTGTTGCTTGCGGAATTATAACTCGGCCGATAGTACAGTTATGTTACTTGCCATATGAAAACGATACTTCGAATCAATGAAACTCATTTCATAACTTCATTTAATTAACATTATTAGGCTATCACTAATAACGTGCGTTCTCGTTTTTTCTCTCGTTTTATATATTTTATATCTCACCTATTTAGACCTTCAAGACAAAGCAACCAATGGGAGTTAACCATCGCCAGACGAAGAAACAGAAGGGTACTCTGATACATACCAGTGCGGGCTATGCGAGCACTTCCACTCTATCCGGTACTGAAGGAACTTCCTCAAAATGAGTCCCAAGGAGCGGAATGTTGTCATCCGCAAGCACCAATATTGCTTGAACTGTCTGGCGAAGAGCCACACCGCACACGATTGCCAATCGAGGGGTACATGCCGAAAGTGCAACCGCTACCACCACAGGGTTAGAGGTCCGGCGAGGTCTAGGTTGACAACCCCAATACAGCCACAGCGGAAGAAGAAGATGTCAGAAAGGAGACCGAAGGTAGTCCCTCCAGACCAAACCATAATCTCTGAGGCTATCAGGTCATTGGCTACTGTCTTGTGTGCCTGCACAGCTGCGACATCTAAGCACCCGATAAGATAATTTATGGTCAACCCGTAGTTTATACTTAATTGCAACCAGATATACCATGAAAATTCAACTTATAATTCTTATGTCTTAATTTGAATATCATTCATCGTCGCTCTTTTTTAATATTAATTTGCACCCGCATAGGGTTAAACACAAACATATTGTGAATTGTTTTATGATCGTTAAATATGCTGAATTATTAACATAAGAACACATATAAGTTAGATACATAAGTATGCGTAAGCAGAAGTACGGCTAAGTGCACAAAAGGCTTTTTGCTTCGGTCGCCTTTTCACCATACACATCAACAGTTGGCACTTAAAGCCAAGAAGTTTTAAACTACTTATGTACATCTAAATTTTAAACCTAATTTCTAACCTAAGTCTTAATCATGAAACATGAAATATTATAACGTTTTTAAAACGCACCGTGTATTATTCCTCCCAATCAACTAATTATCAGCGATATTCCTGACGAAGGTAATATTCTTCCATTGGTGCTCTCTCTCTCTAAACCCTAACGCTAATTCATCTCTGTAACTTTCTTCCTCTTTTAAACACAATCGTCATATTCGATATTCTCCGAGGAGAAATCGTAAAACTCCCTGAAAGTTATTATTTGATACAGTCCACACATCTACCCTTAAGATTAGCCGTGACGGGCTTATTCAACTTTCATGTATAGGATTAATTGCATTTTCCTTAAATTTTTTATAAAGTTTTTTTTATAAAGTATCTACAGTTTAGTAGATCATCCAGGGTTTTGACTTTCTTCTCCTTTTTCTGAGCGCTTGTTTGGACATATGGTAAATCTCATCGAATCGTTTGTATATGCTATTGAATAAATCATCTGTACAATTACATTTACTTAATATATTGTACCAATCCGTTTCAATTACAATTCTATTAACTTTAAACGTGTTTTTTCCGCACCCTCACAGTCAGTATTTTCTGTATTAATATTTTGTTTATTTTCCCCTTTATTTTCACCTTCGCTTTCAATACATCCAAAAAGAGTATAATGGTCCGATGTTGTTGTTGTGATTGTCGCAGAATGTGTGATTGATTTTGCTTCGTTGGTTTTCATAAACAAGTGATATATGCACGATTTTGTGTTGTTGTTTACATTCTCTGTTGTTCTTTCTGTAACCAAGCATTGCAAACCATTCCAGAAACCATATGCAGATATTTTGTTGTTGTTGTATTCTCTTTGGATGTATCAATGTTCATGTCACCGACGACAATTATTTCTTGTTTTTTGTTTACACTGCTTATGCATCGGTCAAGCTCTGTTATGAACGCATTGCCATTCAGGTGTGGGGGACGATAGATAGGAAAAAGTGAGATTATTTTGTTATTGATAACCATATGTATCTATCTGCATTGATTCGTATGCGAGAGTATTGACCGGTGTTGTGGAGAACATGATATTTTCTCTAACATAGACAGCAATTCCCCTCATCTTCCTTCTCTGCTCAAGAATAATGAATTGTAGCCTTGTATACCTGTTCTCATCACATATCTTCGTTTCAACTAAGATGATGGTATGCATTTTATTTAGTATTTTGTGAATGCCTGCCAAGAATGGAGTGAAATTTTTACGAAGTGATCGAATATCCATAAACACTATAGATGTGGGATAACTTAGAAGTTTTCAGCTATATTTTCGTAACTAATAAACGTTTTATTTGTGGTAATTTTTTTTTCAATAAAAAAAGGGACAATTTTGAAGGGGTGTTTTTTTGAAATTATTTATACGATATGTATATTATTATTATTATTTTTTTTTTGTTTTTTTTGAAGTTGAAATTGCCGATAATAATTTTACATTAAGGGTTGGTTTATTGACTCAATGCCAGTAGCATTTGTAATTATGATAAGACGAGAAGCTTAATTTTTACGGACAAATGAAGTACCATTTCTGACCAATACAAATTTCCAATTAGACTCCTTAGCTTTAGTTTTGGCCAGCCAGAAGCTTGCGATAGTAAGAAGTCATTTGGCACAAACATATTTATTATTTATTCGTTTTGGTTGTTGCTAATTGGTTTTGCTTCAAGTCTGTCTTTTAATTTTGCTCATTAACTCTCTTTTTTTAGATAGAGAACAAAATTCAACAACAATCTTCTCGTCGTGTCCGATTGCTAGTAAGTATCTGCATCGATGATCTCAACATTAACACTATCGTTTTAATCACATCGGAAGCACATAACTCTTTGTTTTGGACATTATTTAGTTCGATGTTTTTCTCCAATAGTTGTTGTTCCAATTTGTTTATGCGTGTGCCCATTTCACCAATTTTTTTTTCTTTTTGCTTGTCTTTCTCTGTCGCTGATGCTCATGTTTGTTATTGTATTTACTTATATTTTTGATTCTATTCATTTGCCTTTTTTTGTCATATTATTAGCATTTGGTTTGTTTATGATCATTAATTTGTTATTATTGTTTGCCTGTAATGATCGCTTGCTTGGGTTTTTTTAAGTCCCTTTCTTGTCGTCATTTGTTTACGACTTACCGCAGTTCCCTCTTTGTCCTTACATTGTACTTTTTGTGTTGGAAAGGAACTGTTAAGTTTTGTAAATAAGTACAATGTAGGGCTCCAGCAAAGCAGTTCTTAAATCAGTTTGTTGGGGATAAAGACTGTGGTAAGTAGTGTTGGTTTTTATATTTGTTTTAATTTTATTATAATAAAATTATTTTATAAACCCTAACCTTATTTTATAAAACTGCCCTCCTCAGTAAATACATTCAACAGTTCCATGCCTGCCGGAACAAATGAAATTGTGAATGTGGCCCACATGTCGCCGGAGCCCAATACAAGTTCCTCTACTGCCGGAACATCATCCGTGTTCTTCACCACAGCCGAGACGATTCAGACGGCGCCAGGTAAACATAATCCTGGCCCTAATTTGTTGCTGTCGCATATACCACCACCGTTGACTCCAGCGCCAGGTGTAATGGCCTCTAGCTCCAATTTAGTTGCCCAGCCAGCCATGGAAAGCCTTCAGCATCAGGCGCAACTTTAAATGCACAACGAGCCCTGAAAGCAGCTTCAACTACAAATAATTTGAGCATTTCAACAAGTATGACGACATCGAGTAGCACAGCACCAGTTATGTCGGTTAACAGTGTCGACGGTAGTTCCAATAGCAGTGGACCTGAGGACATTTTAGATCGTCGGGATACATCGCCATTTTCCTTTGCAAGTAATGGCGCCACAGTGGCTCCATGCTATGGAAATCAGCAACATCGGTTAGCAGCGCAGTCGCTAAATGTGCAGCAGCCGACAGCGACGTATCAGATGCTGCCAGCGCCGTATCAGATGCAGAATTCAGTGCCGATAGCGAGGAAAATTGTTGATCTACCGGAATTTAATGGCACCCCAGAAGATTGGCCGATGTTTTCATCAGCCTTTGATCACTCAACGGCCGCATATTTGTACAGCAATTTTGAAAATTGTTTGCGTTTGCAAAAGGTGGTGAAAGTTTAGGCCCGGGAGTGCGACAAGTCTCTGCTTATCCATCCAAATAACGTTCCCACTGTTATTGAGCAACTGAAATTACATGGTCGCCCGGAATTCCTGATAAGATGCCAGCTGCAACAAGTACGAGAAATTTTGCCAATTGGGGAGAATGCTGTGGATAAGCTGATACCATTTGCTGTCAAGGTGAGAAATTTAGCCGCCTTTTTGGAAAATGCAAATGGGCATTTGTCAAACCCAACTTTGATGGAGGAGTTGGTGCAGAAGCTCCCCATGAGCCGCCGTTTAGATTGGGCCCAATATGCAGCGAATATGCGCCAGTGGCCCACTGTTATGGATTTTAGCAATTGGCTCCAAGTTGTAGATAGTTTGGTACGGAGTATTCAAACGACCAGTGTAAGTACCAGTCGCTCAAACAACAGTGAGTCAAAAAAGAAGGTGGTTCTTTATAAATCAGGTGTTCAACGGAGATACAGTGTCCCCATTGCCGAGGACAACATAGAACATTTGAGTGTAAGAAATTTTTATCACTGAGTGTGCAGAACAGATGGAGTGAAGTGAAAAAGTTGAAGTTATGTTTCTCATGCCTTAATGAAGGACATTGAAGCAGAGATTGCCGCCGGCGTAAAGAGTGTCAAGTGAATAATTGCCGAAGGAAACATAACAAGTTATTGCATGAAGATCAGTCTAAAGCTTCAAGTGAAAATAATACCTCAAATGTATTATCAGCTGATAGTGGTCCGATTAGTGAACCAGTTTTAAGTTGTGTCTCAAACATAACTGAAAAATGTGAATTGCTGTTTAGAATGCTACAAGTGAAACTTTATGGGCCAAATTGTGTTGTGGAGACTTATGCTCTTGTGGATGAAGGCTCATCGGTTCACTGGTGAGACAACTTGGACTTCAGGGAAGACAAAACAAATTAAATTTGAGCTGGTATGGTAATCGTCTCAAGAGGTAGCCACAGTCGACGATCTTCATGTGAGTGGTGTAAATAAGCAACGGAAATATGCTTTAAAATGTGTTTATGGTGTTTCAAATATGAAGTTTCCCAATCAGAGTTTCAATGCGGACTTGATAAAGAATCATGGCATTCCTATAGCCTCATATGGCGATGTGGCTCCAAAATTGCTCATTGGATTGGACCATTGCCATTTAGGATTGCCCGATGAGATAGTTCCGTTGGAGGAAGCTGGTCCATATGCTGCCAACACTCCTTTAGGGTGGATCGTTTTCGGGAAAATAGATGGAGGTCACCCTACAGCCCGCACTTGTTTGCTAACAGCACAGCCGGACAATTTAAATGATTTGGTGGCAAGTTATTTTGAGACAGAGAATTTTGGCGTCAAGGCTCTACCAGTTATTGAGTCGAAGGACAATGCACGTGCTCGGAAGACTTTGGAAAGTTCTAAAAAGAGGGTTGCCGGAAGATTTCAATCCAGACTACTGTGGTGCCAAGACGACGTAGTCTTGCCGGATAGCTATTCTATGGCCCTCAATCGCCTTTATGGCATGTAGCGAAAAATGAAGAAAAAGCCAGAGTTTGGCGTGGCATATAAAAATATAGTTGCTGAATATGAGAAGAAAGGGTATGTACGGAAATTGTCAGCAAATGAGGTGCAAGCTTATAACCCGAGGACTTGCCCCATTTTGGAGTTGTTAATCCCAATAAGCCAGGGAAAATTCGTTTGGTATTTGATGCTGCTGCCAAGGTAGAAGGAGTCTCATTAAATTCAAAATTATTGAAAGGCCCTCAACAATATAAGTCGTTGCCTTCAGTACTATTAAATTTTCGGGTTGGAGCAGCAGGTGTTTGTGGAGACATAAAAGAAATGTTCCATCAAATCATCGTGGCTCCAGAAGATCGATGTTCCCGGAGATTTTTGTGGTGTGAAAATGAAATTCGTCAACCAAATATTTATGAAATGGTCGTAATGACTTTCGGAGCTGCCTGTTCGCCGTGTGTTGGCCAATATGTGAAGGAGAAAAATGCTCTAGAATATCGAGATCGTTTCCCAAGAGCCGTGAAGTCAATATTGGATCACCATTATGTTGACGATTTTGTGGATAGTTTTGACAACGCATCAAAAGCTATAGAAATATCGAAGCAAGTTCGTGATATACATAGTCTGCTGGTTTGGAAATGCGTCGTTTACATCAAAGGAGCGTTAAATGAATTTGAGTCATCCGTAGAAAAAATTCTGGGCATGTATTGGCATCCGGGAGACGACGCATTCAAATTTATTTTTAAATTTCATCGAGTAAATGCAGAGATTATAAACGGCCTCAGGTATCTCACAAAACGTGACCTGCTCAGTGTTATCATGTCCGTATATGATCCAATTGGGTTTTTGTGTCATTTCATGATAACTGCAAAATTGTTATTGAGAGAAATTTGGAGAAGCAATACACGTTGGGACGAAAAGTTGCCTGAGGGACTAGAAGTCATCTGGAATAATTGGCGGCAGGAGCTGAATAGCGTTGCTCATGTACATGTACCACGTTTTTATTTTGGGAATGGAATGCCTGGTGTGTTGGAGCTACATGTATTTGTCGATGCCAGTGAAGACGCATTTGGTGCCGTGTCATACTGGCGATATATAACAGCTGGTGGAGAAATTGGTGTCTCCTTTATTTCAGCTAAGTCTAAATGTGCTCCAATGAAGACCATGACCATTCCCCGACTGGAACTACAAGCTGCCGTATTGGGAACAAGATTGATGTGCACTATATTGGAGGAACACTCACTCAAAGTTGACCGAAGTATTTGTTGGAGTGATTCTACAACTGTTGTAAATTGGATTGGATCTGAAAGCAGAAGATATAAGCCATATGTTGCCCATAGAATCACAGAAATATTGGATTCCACTCGCCCGGATGACCTTAATGAAGCAGATGAGACTACCAGAATGAAAAGCAAGGTTGACTTTTCTAATGAGACACGATGGTTCCAGGGGCCTCAATTTCATTATAGCCACGTAGATGTTTGGCCAACGCCTGTTTCTAGAGTACAAGATGATACCTGCGAAGAAGAACTGCGCCCTAAATTTGCATTACTGGTTGGTTCAAATTTAATCATTGATTTTAATCGTTTCTCTTCATTTCTCAGGCTGAAACGTACTATGGCATGGGTACAGAAACAATTCTCTGCCGGCTCGCACAAGAGGAGAGTTTTGCGGACGACTTCAAAATTTTAAGATCTGGTGGTAAAATACCGAAATGTAACGACCTGTATTCCCTTTCCAGCAGGTTACCACTAGCTTCCAGGCGCCCCATCATTTTGTCGTCCAATCGTTACCTGACCCAACTTATTGTGGCTCATGTGCACAGCGACATGAAACATCAAAACTTTGAAGCTACATTGGGTGAAATAAGAAGAACGTTTTGGATTCCACGACTTAGGAGTGCTCTGAATAAGTGTGTCTCAAATTGCAATATTTGCAAAATTCGTCGTGCCACTCCAGTACCGCCATACATGGATCCCTTGCCAACGGACAGACTGACTCCATATGTGCGGCCATTTACATACACTGGTGTGGATTACTTTGGGCCAGTCAACATAACTATTGGACGTCGCCACGAATCGGACGTTGCCCACATAATCCGGCAGAAGGTGGCATATGGAAACGAATGGTTCAATGTGTCAAAAAGGTTCTACGAGTGACTCTAAAGAAGTGACGCCTAAAGAACACACCCTACAAAGTTATCTAATTCAGGCGGAAAACATTGTTAATTCTCGTCCATTGACTCATTTGCCTGTCAGCCATGAGGATGAGGAGCCATTAACGCCTAACCATTTTTTGCTGGGGTCATCGAGTACTGCGCAAACACCAGAGGGAACAGCCGTCGATAAACCAGCTGTGTTTAAAAAGCAGTGGCGAATATCTCGTCAGCTACGCGACCACTTTTGGAAAAGGTATTTGCCTACACTATCGCGCAGGTCCAAGTGGTGCGAGTATACAAAATCTGTGGCTCCTGGTGATTTGGTCCTTATATGCGATGCAGCTGTTCCCCCCCGAGAATGGAAGAGAGGCCGCGTAGAAGAAGTATTCAAGGGAAGTGATGGAGTTATACGTCGAGCTGATGTCCGAACGTCTACTGATGTCCTTAGGCGCCCCGTATCCAAGCTTGCTGTTCTGGATTTCGAAGATGGAATCGAGTCGATCCACGGGGGTGGGGATGTCGCTGATGCTCATGTTTGTTATTGTATTTACTTATATTTCTGTTTCTATTCATTTGCCTTTTTTGTCATATTATTAGCATTTGGTTTGTTTATGATCATTATTTTGTTATTATTGTTTGCCTGCAATGATCATTTGTTTGAGTTTTTTTTTAAGTCCCTTTTTTGTCGTCATTTGTTTACGACTTACCGCAGTTTCCCCTTTGTCCTTACATTGTACTTGTTGTGTTGGAAAAGAACAGTTAAGTTTTGCAAACAAGTACAATGTAGGGCTCCAGCAAAGCAGTTGTTCTGCTGTTAAATCAGTTTGTTGGGGATAAAGACTGCGGTAAGTAGTGTTGGTTTTTATATTTGTTTTAATTTTATTATAATAAAATTATTTTTTTAGAAATAAAGCCTACCCTACCCTAACGTATTATAAATACACATTGCCGTGTTTTGTATTTGGGAGTTAAATGCGCTAACCCCGCACGAATAACTCAGGTCGCAGCCAGCGACATTCTCATTCAGTTCAGTAACCTGAGTGGTAAGTGCTGCTAGTGTGTTTGCAATTTGAGCAAGAGAGTTATTTATATCTCTATTTGACGAACTTATGGTAGCTGCTAATTGTTCCATAGTTACGAGTTTTAGTGTCCGACCTAAATTCCGTGACGTCGGATTGAACAGAACACAATTAGGATTCTACTGCACTTAGAGACAGTGTTTTTAAAGGTTTTGTTTTTGTTTGTTTCCAAATCTTCGTATCTCTGTTGTTTTTGTTGCGAAGTGATGTCGTTGGACACATCAGCCAGGCAACGGTTATTTGGGGATTTGTTGCGTTGTCTGCACACTTGACATTTCCAATCAGCTCATTTCTCTACATGCATACTTGGATTGAAATGATAATTCGCGGTACAATGAAAACACTTCACAAAATTTTCTGGGAGAGTTTTGTTACATTGATTGCAAATTGAATCGTTGACTTTCAGAGACATTACGTACTTTTATTCTCTTTATATTACTTTTACCACACAATAAAACGGATCTACTTCATGCGCTACCTAAAGAACACGTCCGTTCGCAATGAGCGTCTCAATCCAATGCCACGCGTGCAGCGTTCCTTCCTCATTTGCAATGCGACACTCTTCATCATACCACGTTTTGCTGCGAAGCCAAGTACGGAGGCGTGGGTTCTGTGCTAAAAGTTGCCAGAGCTTCCTTGAGTAGGCTGTGGCTAGCTCTGGTAATTGCAGCTTTCCGATGTCCAGCTTTCTCTGCGTCTGGTTTCGTAAGATTTTCGCTCTACTTAATATTGTGCGAACCTTTGCTGCTACCAGGTAGTGATCAGAATCGATGTTAGCTCCTCTGATCACTCGTTCGTCCATTACACTGGATGAGTGCCTTCCATCAATTACCACGTGGTCAATTTGGTTCTTCGTTCTTTGATCAGGGGTTACCCAAGTAGCTTTGTGGATATCTTTATGTTGGAATCTTGTACCACTAATGACCATGTTTTTTGCCGCGGCAAAGTCAATCAGTCTCATACCGTTTGCGGAACTGTCAGCATGTAGACTCAAATTGCCATTAGTTGGATGAAACCCATTCTCCCTGCCTACTTTAGCACTAAAATCTCCTAGTACAATCTTAATGTCATGGCCAGGGCAGCGGTCATATGTTTCCTCTAGGAGCTCATGGAATATGTCTTTGGCATCATCATCTTTCTCTTCTGTCGGGGCATGCACACAAATTAGGGAAATATAAAAATATTTCGCTTTTATGAGGATTGTGGCTATACGTTCACTCACAGGATTGAACCCAGAGACTAGATCTACTAGAGAAACATAGATCGAACGATTTAAACACGAATACAACGATTTGGATTCATTTGAAATTAGTATGAGAAAATTGGGTGAATAATTTGAAATCAATCAACAGTATTAGGAACATGTTTTAACACTGATTTTGTGTGAATACAAATCATTCTGATTTAGAATCGTTGAAAAATAGCTGAATATATATTTTAGATGAATTCAAATCAATACTGAAACATATATGCAAAGATTTAGATTTTTTCCAAATTGGAATTAAAATCATATGCTTAATTATTTGGGTTGATTTCAAATCTTTCAGCTAATTTCTTAATACCGATTTGGAACGAATCCCATCGATATATGTCTAAATACCAAAATTAATTTTTATGTGTATTTCAGATGAATCCAGATTGAATCCAAATCGACCTATATATCTTTAGCTGTCGATTTGAGTTCATTTCACGTCGATATTAAGCGATGTTGTGAATGAACCAAAATCGATTGCCATGGATATATAGCACTCCCCGGATTCATTTCAAACCGGTTTAAGTAATTGACTGAATGTCATGAAGTTAATCCTGACCATTCATATCCCTGATTTGGAATGAAACAAACTCGTTTTATAAATGTTGAACTATCGATATTGATTTATTCCAAATCTTGCTTTATACAGACTTGAGAATCCAAATCAGTCAGAATGTGTCTTAATACCGATTTGGAATGACACCAAATTATATGAAAACTATCATTCAGTCTATGGCTTTATATATATTTGAAATGAATGCTAATCATTTTATACCGATATGGATTTAATTCAAATCTGTACTAAGAGGTATTGGTAATGATTTAAAATCAATCGCAATTATATTATACAATAAGCATATAAAAATATAGTTGCTGAATATGAGAAGAAAGGGTATGTACGGAAATTGTCAGCAAATGAGGTTCAAGCTTATAACCCGAGGACTTGCCCCATTTTGGAGTTGTTAATCGCAATGAGCCAGGGAAAATTCGTTTGGTATTTGATGCTGCTGCCAAGGTAGAAGGAGTCTCATTAAATTCAAAATTATTGAAAGGCCCTCAACAATATAAGTCGTTGCCTTCAGTACTATTAAATTTTCGGGTTGGAGCAGCAGGTGTTTGTGGAGACATAAAAGAAATGTTCCATCAAATCATCGTGGCTCCAGAAGATCGATGTTCCCGTAGATTTTTGCGGTGTGAAAATGAAATTCGTCAACCAAATATTTATGAAATGGTCGTGATGACTTTCGGAGCTGCCTGTTCGCCGTGTGTTGGCCAATATGTGAAGGAGAAAAATGCTCTAGAATATCGAGATCGTTTCCCAAGAGCCGTGAAGTCAATATTGGATCACCATTATGTTGACGATTTTGTGGATAGTTTTGACAACGCCTCAAAAGCTATCGAAATATCGAAGCAAGTTCGTGGTATACATAAGTGCTGGTTTTGAACTGCGTCATTTACATCAAAGGAGCTTAAAATGAATTTGAGTCATCCGTAGAAAAAAAACTAGGCATGTATTGGCATCCGGGAGACGACGCATTCAAATTTATTTTTAAATTTCATCGAGTAAATGCAGAGATTATAAACGTCCTAAGGTATCTCACAAAACGTGACTTGCTCAGTGTTATCACGTCCGTATATGATCCAATTGGGTTTTTGTGTCATTTCATGATAACTGCAAAATTGTTATTGAGAGAAATTTGAAGAAGCAATACACGTTGGGACGAAAAGTTTCCTGAGGGACTAGAAGTCATCTGGGATAATTGGCGGCAGGAGCTGAATAGCGTTGCTCATGTACATGTACCACGTTTTTATTTTGGGAATGGAATGCCTGGTGTGTTGGAGCTACATGTATTTGTCGATGCCAGTGAAGACGCATTTGGTGCCGTGTCATACTGGCGATATATAACAGCTGGTGGAGAAATTGGTGTCTCCTTTATTTCAGCTAAGTCTAAATGTGCTCCAATGAAGACCATGACCATTCCCCGACTGGAACTACAAGCTGCCGTATTGGGAACAAGATTGATGTGCACTATATTGGAGGAACACTCACTCAAAGTTGACCGAAGTATTTGTTGGAGTGATTCTACAACTGTTGTAAATTGGATTGGATCTGAAAGCAGAAGATATAAGCCATATGTTGCCCATAGAATCACAGAAATATTGGACTCCACTCGCCCGGATGACCTTAATGAAACAGATGAGACTACCAGAATGAAAAGCAAGGTTGACTTTTCTAATGAGACACGATGGTTCCAGGGGCCTCAATTTCAGTATTGCCACGAAGATGTTTGGCCAACGCCTGTTTCTAGAGTACAAGATGATTCCTGCGAAGAAGAACTGCGCCCTAAATTTGCATTACTGGTTGGTTCAAATTTAATCATTGATTTTAATCGTTTCTCTTCATTTCTCAGGCTGAAACGTACTTTGGGATGGGTACTGAGATTTGTTGATTGCTGCCGTAAGAAAAAGATTAATAATAACACAGCTTGCCTGACTGCTATCGAATTGCGATGTGCAGAAACAATTCTCTGCCGGCTCGCACAAGAGAGTTTTGCGGACGACTTCATAATTTTAAGATCTGGTGGTAAAATACCGAAATGTAACGACCTGTATTCCCTTTCCAGCAGGTTACCACTAGCTTCCAGGCGCCCCATCATTGTGTCGTCCAATGGTTACCTGACCCAACTTATTGTGGCTCATGTGCATAGCAACATGAAACATGAAAACTTTGAAGCTACATTGGGTGAAATAAGAAGAACGTTTTGGATTCCACGACTTAGGAGTGCTCTGAATAAGTGTGTCTCAAATTGCAATATTTGCAAAATTCGTCGTGCCACTCCAGTACCGCCATACATGGATCCCTTGCCAACGGACAGACTGACTCCATATGTGCGGCCATTTACATACACTGGTGTGGATTACTTTGGGCCAGTCAACATAACTATTGGACGTCGCCACGAATCGGACGTTGCCCACATAATCCGGCAGAAGGTGGCATATGGAAACGAATGGTTCAATGTGTCAAAAAGGTTCTACGAGTGACTCTAAAGAAGTGACGCCTAAAGAACACACCCTACAAAGTTATCTAATTCAGGCGGAAAACATTGTTAATTCTCGTCCATTGACTCATTTGCCTGTCAGCCATGAGGATGAGGAGCCATTAACGCCTAACCATTTTTTGCTGGGGTCATCGAGTACTGCGCAAACACCAGAGGGAACAGCCGTCGATAAACCAGCTGTGTTTAAAAAGCAGTGGCGAATATCTCGTCAGCTACGCGACCACTTTTGGAAAAGGTATTTGCCTACACTATCGCGCAGGTCCAAGTGGTGCGAGTATACAAAATCTGTGGCTCCTGGTGATTTG
Organism: Phaonia tiefii; assembly: GCA_963931995.1. Lineage (NCBI taxonomy): Eukaryota > Metazoa > Arthropoda > Insecta > Diptera > Muscidae > Phaonia > Phaonia tiefii. Next base: position 241,156,060 of record OZ008367.1, read on the forward strand.
GTCCTTATATGCGATGCAGCTGTTCCCCCCCCGAGAATGGAAGAGAGGCCGCGTAGAAGAAGTATTCAAGGGAAGTGATGGAGTTATACGTCGAGCTGATGTCCGAACGTCTACTGATGTCCTTAGGCGCCCCGTATCCAAGCTTGCTGTTCTGGATTTCGAAGATGGAATCGAGTCGATCCACGGGGGTGGGGATGTCGCTGATGCTCATGTTTGTTATTGTATTTACTTATATTTCTGTTTCTATTCATTTGCCTTTTTTTGTCATATTATTAGCATTTGGTTTGTTTATGATCATTATTTTGTTATTATTGTTTGCCTGCAATGATCATTTGTTTGAGTTTTTTTTTTAAGTCCCTTTTTTGTCGTCATTTGTTTACGACTTACCGCAGTTTCCCCTTTGTCCTTACATTGTACTTGTTGTGTTGGAAAAGAACAGTTAAGTTTTGCAAACAAGTACAATGTAGGGCTCCAGCAAAGCAGTTGTTCTGCTGTTAAATCAGTTTGTTGGGGATAAAGACTGCGGTAAGTAGTGTTGGTTTTTATATTTGTTTTAATTTTATTATAATAAAATTATTTTTTTAGAAATAAAGCCTACCCTACCCTAACGTATTATAAATACACATTGCCGTGTTTTGTATTTGGGAGTTAAATGCGCTAACCCCGCACGAATAACTCAGGTCGCAGCCAGCGACATTCTCATTCAGTTCAGTAACCTGAGTGGTAAGTGCTGCTAGTGTGTTTGCAATTTGAGCAAGAGAGTTATTTATATCTCTATTTGACGAACTTATGGTAGCTGCTAATTGTTCCATAGTTACGAGTTTTAGTGTCCGACCTAAATTCCGTGACGTCGGATTGAACAGAACACAATTAGGATTCTACTGCACTTAGAGACAGTGTTTTTAAAGGTTTTGTTTTTGTTTGTTTCCAAATCTTCGTATCTCTGTTGTTTTTGTTGCGAAGTGATGTCGTTGGACACATCAGCCAGGCAACGGTTATTTGGGGATTTGTTGCGTTGTCTGCACACTTGACATTTCCAATCAGCTCATCTCTCTACATGCATACTGGGATTGAAATAATAATTCGCGGTACAATGAAAACACTTCACAAAATTTTCTGGGAGAGTTTTGTTACATTGATTGCAAATTAAATCGTTGACTTTCAGAGACATTACGTACTTTTATTCTCTTTATATTACTTTTACTACACAATAAAACGGATCTACTTCATGCGCTACCTAAAGAACACGTCCGTTCGCAATGAGCGTCTCAATCCAATGCCACGCGTGCAGCGTTCCTTCCTCATTTGCAATGCGACACTCTTCATCATACCACGTTTTGCTGCGAAGCCAAGTACGGAGGCGTGGGTTCTGTGCTAAAAGTTGCCAGAGCTTCCTTGAGTAGGCTGTGGCTAGCTCTGGTAATTGCAGCTTTCCGATGTCCAGCTTTCTCTGCGTCTGGTTTCGTAAGATTTTCGCTCTACTTAATATTGTGCGAACCTTTGCTGCTACCAGGTAGTGATCAGAATCGATGTTAGCTCCTCTGATCACTCGTTCGTCCATTACACTGGATGAGTGCCTTCCATCAATTACCACGTGGTCAATTTGGTTCTTCGTTCTTTGATCAGGGGTTACCCAAGTAGCTTTGTGGATATCTTTATGTTGGAATCTTGTACCACTAATGACCATGTTTTTTGCCGCGGCAAAGTCAATCAGTCTCATACCGTTTGCGGAACTGTCAGCATGTAGACTCAAATTGCCATTAGTTGGATGAAACCCATTCTCCCTGCCTACTTTAGCACTAAAATCTCCTAGTACAATCTTAATGTCATGGCCAGGGCAGCGGTCATATGTTTCCTCTAGGAGCTCATGGAATATGTCTTTGGCATCATCATCTTTCTCTTCTGTCGGGGCATGCACACAAATTAGGGAAATATAAAAATATTTCGCTTTTATGAGGATTGTGGCTATACGTTCACTCACAGGATTGAACCCAGAGACTAGATCTACTAGAGAAACATAGATCGAACGATTTAAACACGAATACAACGATTTGGATTCATTTGAAATTAGTATGAGAAAATTGGGTGAATAATTTGAAATCAATCAACAGTATTAGGAACATGTTTTAACACTGATTTTGTGTGAATACAAATCATTCTGATTTAGAATCGTTTAAAAATAGCTGAATATATATTTTAGATGAATTCAAATCAATACTGAAACATATATGCAAAGATTTAGATTTTTTCCAAATTGGAATTAAAATCATATGCTTAATTATTTGGGTTGATTTCAAATCTTTCAGCTAATTTCTTAATACCGATTTGGAACGAATCCCATCGATATATGTCTAAATACCAAAATTAATTTTTATGTGTATTTCAGATGAATCCAGATTGAATCCAAATCGACCTATATATCTTTAGCTGTCGATTTGAGTTCATTTCACGTCGATATTAAGCGATGTTGTGAATGAACCAAAATCGATTGCCATGGATATGTGGAAATCCACTTTTCAAGTTTATATACTTTACATTAAAATATAAAATATAGTAACCATAAATATTTTCAGTTATTTTATTGTCAAAAAATATTTTCACTTATTTTTCTTTGTCAAAAACATTTTTTATTTTATTCATTACAAATTTTAATTTCGAGAAGGAAACATTTGAATTATAAAATAAATATAATTTTTTACAAAATAAAAAATAAAATTATTCTGTTTTCCTCATTGGTGACCCCGACGAAAAAATGTCCGAAGAAGAAGTTTTTGAAATTCCTGCCGAGTTTCCAACAATCGCACGCATTGCCGTTAAAGTCCCTCCTTTTTGGAAAGCTAATCCAAAGCTTTGGTTTAGTCAGATGGAGAGCCAATTTATCAACGCAGGGATTTCTCAAGACGCCACGAAATACCATACCCTAGTTGGAGCCATAGAAAGCAATATTCTTAACGTTGTCAGCCATATTATTGAAAATCCGCCAGCAAGAAATATGTATGATGCTCTAAAGACCGCCTTGCTTGCTGAATTTCAAGAATCAGAAGAGAAGCGTTTGCAAAAATTGTTAGAAAACGTAAGTATTGGCGATAAACGACCATCTGCAATGCTCCGTGAAATGCGTCAACTATCAGCTGGTAAAGTTTCGGACGATATGCTTAAATCTTTATGGTTTCAACGTCTACCATCTACAATCAAAGCTGTTTTGTCAGTAAGTTCTGACAGTTTGGATAATATTGCTGTTATGGCAGATAAAATAAATGAGCAACTCGATAATTCCAGTATATGCCCTATCACCACTTCGCAATCAAGTTCAAATTCTCGGTTTGAAAATTTAGAAATCCGAATGGCTGAAATTTTAAATCGAATTGAAGGTCTTTCTTTTCCTCAACAACGCAGTCGTAGCAGAAGCAGAAACCGCGTCAGAACTAATCCCAACAGAGAATCTAGTGAAAAATCGGAAGCTGGACATATGTGCTGGTATCACTATAAATTTGGTGATAGAGCATATAAATGCAAATCTCCATGTGCTTTTCGGGCGGAAAACCATTAACTTCCTCATCTATGGCGACGGATGAAGGGGGTTTGAAGTTATGTCGCCTATTTTTGCGAGACGGTTCTTCAAATCAACAATTTCTTATCGACACGGGTGCTGATGTATCCGTAATTCCCGCGTCTAATCAAATTAAACGCACCGAAGCAAAATCATTAGAACTTCAAGCAGCAAATAATACTACAATTAAAACTTATGGGAAAAAAATTCTTCGTTTGGATCTGGGTTTGCGTAGAGAATTTTTATGGCCGTTTATTATCGCGGATGTTCCGCAGGCGATTATCGGTTTCGATTTCCTGGAACGTTTCGATTTGTTAGTTGATGTAAAAAATCGATGCATTATCGATAAGAAAACTAACTTACGTTCCCTTTTTTATATATCTGATAAAAATACTGAATTCGCTTTAAAATGTAGTTCCATTTCGCAAGATTCTCCATTTCACTCTTTACTATCTGAATTTAAAGACATAACGCAGCCTTTAAAAACATTACCATCAGTTAAACACAATGTGACTCATCACATCGAAACAAAAGGTCCTCCAATACATCACAAGCCTCGAAGACTAGCACCTGAAAAGCTGAATATTACCAAGAAGGAATTTGATTACATGGCGCAACTCGGAATATGCCGTCCATCAAAGAGTAGTTGGTCAAGTCCCTTACATTTAGTGGCAAAAGCAAATGATGGATGGAGGCCATGTGGAGATTATCGGGCATTAAACAAGATAACTATTCCGGATCGCTATCCTGTTCCACACATACACGACTTTGCAAGCAATTTACATGGTAAAAACGTTTTTTCAAAGGTTGATTTGGTCAAAGGGTATTACCAAATACCCGTCGAAGAGCAAGATATACCAAAGACTGCAATAATCACTCCCATAGGATTATATGAATTTACTCGAATGCCTTTCGGGTTGTGCAACGCTGCGCAAACCTTTCAGCGCTTCATGAACGAAGTCCTCAGTGGTCTTGAATTCTGTTATGTTTATATAGATGATGTCCTAATAGCTTCAAAAGACATGGATGAACATGAGAAACATTTAAGGATGTTGTTTAAAAGATTTAGAGATTTCGGTCTAACAATTAATATAAAAAAATGCGAGTTCGGAAAACCTGAAGTAACTTTTCTTGGATACTTAGTTAATAACAGAGGACTTTTACCTAATCCCGAACGAGTTGAAGCTATTAAAAATTATAAACTGCCTGAAACAATCCACGAGTTGAGTCAGTTTCTGGGTCTTATTAACTTTTATCGAAGATTTATTCCCAATGCGGCCGAAGCACAAGGAACTCTTCATAATTTGAAAAAAGGGCAAAAGAAAAGGGATAAACGCAAAATTAATTGGAATAAAGATCTTAAAACTGCTTTTGAAAACTGTAAAAATCAACTTGCGAATGCCTCTTTGCTTTCTCACCCAGTTGAAGGATCGCCAATTTCTTTGTGGGTAGATGCCTCTGATTTTGGTATGGGCGCGGTACTCCAACAGTTTGTGGATAATCAATGGATACCCTTAGGATTTTATTCAAAAAAATTTACAGAAACTCAACGACGTTACAGCACTTATGATCGTGAACTACAAGCAACTTACTCTGGGCTCAAGCATTTTCAATATTTTCTAGAAGGTCAACATTTCTCAATCTACACCCATCATAAGCCGCTCACGTTCGCATTTTCACAACGCCTTGAAAAAGCATCGCCAAGACAACTACGCCATTTAGACTACATCGGTCAGCATTCTATGGATATTCGGTTTGTTAAGGGCAAAGATAACATAACAGCTGATGTTTTATCGAGGTTGGATGCCATCAGCATGCCTTCATCATTTAATTATGAAGCTTTAGCAAAGGACCAACAATCTGATGATGAATTGACTTCGCTGTTAACATCTAAAGATCATAGTTTGGTCTTAAAAAAGATAAAATTCCCTGGAACTAAACAAGATATATATTGTGATTTTTCTTTAAATGTCATTCGTCCTTATATTACGGAAAAATTTCGACGGGATATCTTTAGCATGGTCCATAATTTATCTCATCCTGGCTCTAGGTCCTCAGTAAAAATGATTACTCAACGTTTTGTGTGGCCAAAAATGAAAGCTGATATTTCGTCATGGGCGAAAAGCTGCATTGCTTGTCAGAAGTCAAAAATTGGAAGACATACAAAAACTACAATAGGAACATTTCCTGTTCCGAAAGAGCGTTTTGACTACGTGAGTATCGATATTGTTGGACCATTGCCATCTTCACGAGGCTTTAGATATTGCGTAACATGTATTGATCGTTTCACAAGATGGGCTGAGGCAATTCCAGTTGAAGACATCACTGCAGAGACAGTAGCAAATGCATTTCTACATGGATGGGTTTCAAGGTTTGGAGTTCCAAGTCAATTAACAACGGATCAAGGCAGACAGTTTGAGTCTTCATTATTTAGAGAATTTGCAAAGGTGATTGGTACAAAGGTTATTCATACAACTTCCTATCATCCTCAGGCTAATGGTCAGATTGAACGATGGCACAGAATATTAAAAAATGCCATCAAATGTCATACGGATACAAATTGGGTGGATGCGTTGCCACTAGTTCTGCTTGGATTACGAAGTGCTATAAATTCAGACGTTGGATGTTCTCCGGCTGAAATGACATATGGCACAAGCTTACAACTTCCTGGTCAAATTATATCCGAAAATCCTGTTACAGCTTATAATAATTGGGTTTCTGATTTTTGTGGACACATGCAAAAGATAAGAGCATCTGAAGTTAATCGTCATGGTGACAGTTCGGTTTATATTCCTCAAGATCTTTCAACTTGTACACATGTATTTCTGCGAAACGATGCTGTTAGCAAGCCATTGCAACAACCATATAATGGCCCATATCCTGTTATTTCTCGTTCTGGTAAAACATTTACAATTAAAATTAGGAATACTGAAAGGGTTGTATCAGCAGATCGTATCAAACCTGCAAGAATTTTATTGAATGAAATTGAAGAACTTCCTCCAAACAAAGATATTAATCAAGATGCACCACGAAGATCTAAGAGAGTTCGTTTCCAACTTGGTTGAAACTGGAGGGGGGTACTGTGGAAATCCACTTTTCAAGTTTATATACTTTACATTAAAATATAAAATATAGTAACCATAAATATTTTCAGTTATTTTATTGTCAAAAAATATTTTCACTTATTTTTCTTTGTCAAAAACATTTTTTATTTTATTCATTACAAATTTTAATTTCGAGAAGGAAACATTTGAATTATAAAATAAATATAATTTTTTACAAAATAAAAAATAAAATTATTCTGTTTTCCTCAGATATATAGCACACCCCGGATTCATTTCAAACCGGTTTAAGTAATTGACTGAATGTCATGAAGTTAATCCTGACCATTCATATCCCTGATTTGGAATGAAACAAACTCGTTTTATAAATGTTGAACTATCGATATTGATTTATTCCAAATCTTGCTTTATACAGACTTGAGAATCCAAATCAGTCAGAATGTGTCTTAATACCGATTTGGAATGACACCAAATTATATGAAAACTATCATTCAGTCTATGGCTTTATATATATTTGAAATGAATGCTAATCATTTTATACCGATATGCATTTAATTCAAATCTGTACTAAGAGGTATTGGTAATGATTTAAAATCAATCGCAATTATATTATACAATAAGCATATAAAAATATAGTTGCTGAATATGAGAAGAAAGGGTATGTACGGAAATTGTCAGCAAATGAGGTTCAAGCTTATAACCCGAGGACTTGCCCCATTTTGGAGTTGTTAATCGCAATGAGCCAGGGAAAATTCGTTTGGTATTTGATGCTGCTGCCAAGGTAGAAGGAGTCTCATTAAATTCAAAATTATTGAAAGGCCCTCAACAATATAAGTCGTTGCCTTCAGTACTATTAAATTTTCGGGTTGGAGCAGCAGGTGTTTGTGGAGACATAAAAGAAATGTTCCATCAAATCATCGTGGCTCCAGAAGATCGATGTTCCCGTAGATTTTTGCGGTGTGAAAATGAAATTCGTCAACCAAATATTTATGAAATGGTCGTGATGACTTTCGGAGCTGCCTGTTCGCCGTGTGTTGGCCAATATGTGAAGGAGAAAAATGCTCTAGAATATCGAGATCGTTTCCCAAGAGCCGTGAAGTCAATATTGGATCACCATTATGTTGACGATTTTGTGGATAGTTTTGACAACGCCTCAAAAGCTATCGAAATATCGAAGCAAGTTCGTGCTATACATAAGTGCTGGTTTTGAACTGCGTCGTTTACATCAAAGGAGCTTAAAATGAATTTGAGTCATCCGTAGAAAAAAAACTAGGCATGTATTGGCATCCGGGAGACGACGCATTCAAATTTATTTTTAAATTTCATCGAGTAAATGCAGAGATTATAAACGTCCTAAGGTATCTCACAAAACGTGACTTTCTCAGTGTTATCACGTCCGTATATGATCCAATTGGGTTTTTGTGTCATTTCATGATAACTGCAAAATTGTTATTGAGAGAAATTTGAAGAAGCAATACACGTTGGGACGAAAAGTTTCCTGAGGGACTAGAAGTCATCTGGGATAATTGGCGGCAGGAGCTGAATAGCGTTGCTCATGTACATGTACCACGTTTTTATTTTGGGAATGGAATGCCTGGTGTGTTGGAGCTACATGTATTTGTCGATGCCAGTGAAGACGCATTTGGTGCCGTGTCATACTGGCGATATATAACAGCTGGTGGAGAAATTGGTGTCTCCTTTATTTCAGCTAAGTCTAAATGTGCTCCAATGAAGACCATGACCATTCCCCGAGTGGAACTACAAGCTGCCGTATTGGGAACAAGATTGATGTGCACTATATTGGAGGAACACTCACTCAAAGTTGACCGAAGTATTTGTTGGAGTGATTCTACAACTGTTGTAAATTGGATTGGATCTGAAAGCAGAAGATATAAGCCATATGTTGCCCATAGAATCACAGAAATATTGGACTCCACTCGCCCGGATGACCTTAATGAAACAGATGAGACTACCAGAATGAAAAGCAAGGTTGACTTTTCTAATGAGACACGATGGTTCCAGGGGCCTCAATTTCAGTATTGCCACGAAGATGTTTGGCCAACGCCTGTTTCTAGAGTACAAGATGATTCCTGCGAAGAAGAACTGCGCCCTAAATTTGCATTACTGGTTGGTTCAAATTTAATCATTGATTTTAATCGTTTCTCTTCATTTCTCAGGCTGAAACGTACTTTGGCATGGGTACTGAGATTTGTTGATTGCTGCCGTAAGAAAAAGATTAATAATAACACAGCTTGCCTGACTGCTATCGAATTGCGATGTGCAGAAACAATTCTCTGCCGGCTCGCACAAGAGAGTTTTGCGGACGACTTCATAATTTTAAGATCTGGTGGTAAAATACCGAAATGTAACGACCTGTATTCCCTTTCCAGCAGGTTACCACTAGCTTCCAGGCGCCCCATCATTGTGTCGTCCAATGGTTACCTGACCCAACTTATTGTGGCTCATGTGCATAGCAACATGAAACATCAAAACTTTGAAGCTACATTGGGTGAAATAAGAAGAACGTTTCGGATTCCACGACTTAGGAGTGCTCTGAATAAGTGTGTCTCAAATTGCAATATTTGCAAAATTTGTCGTGTCACTCCAGTACCGCCATACATGGATCCCTTGCCAACGGACAGACTGACTCCATATGTGCGGCCATTTACATACACTGGTGTGGATTACTTTGGGCCAGTCAACATAACTATTGGACGTCGCCACGAAAAGCGCTGGATAGCTCTGTTCACCTGCCTAACTATCAGAGCAGTGAATTTGGAGGTGGTCTTTGACCTTTCAACAGATGCTTGTATCTTGGCAATAAGAAATTTTATAAATCGGAGTGGTACCCCATTGAAGATACGCAGTGATAATGGGAAGAATTTTGTTGGTGTCGACCAAGAGGCTAAGCCGTTCGAGGAAGTCTTTGACGTGGCTCGAATCCAAGATGAGTTGTCTTCAAAGGGCATAGACTGGCAGTTCAATTGCCCACATAATCCGGCAGAAGGTGGCATATGGAAACGAATGGTTCAATGTGTCAAAAAGGTTCTACGAGTGACTCTAAAGAAGTGACGCCTAAAGAACACACCCTACAAAGTTATCTAATTCAGGCGGAAAACATTGTTAATTCTCGTCCATTGACTCATTTGCCTGTCAGCCATGAGGATGAGGAGCCATTAACGCCTAACCATTTTTCGCTGAGGTCATCGAGTACTGCGCAAACACCAGAGGGAACAGTCGTCGATAAACCAGCTGTGTTTAAAAAGCAGTGGCGAATATCTCGTCAGCTACGAGACCACTTTTGGAAAAGGTATTTGCCTACACTATCGCGCAGGTCCAAGTGTTGCGAGTATACAAAATCTGTGGCTCTTGGTGATTTGGTCCTCATATGCGATCCAGCTGTTTCCCCCCCGAGAATGGAAAAGAGGCCGCGTAGAAGAAGTATTCAAGGGAAGTGATGGAGTTATACGTCGAGCTGATGTCCGAACGTCTACTGATGTCCTTAGGCGCCCCGTATCCAAGCTTGCTGTTCTGGATTTCGAAGATGGAATCGAGTCGATCCACGGGGGTGGGGATGTCGCTGATGCTCATGTTTGTTATTGTATTTACTTATATTTCTGTTTCTATTCATTTGCCTTTTTTTGTCATATTATTAGCATTTGGTTTGTTTATGATCATTATTTTGTTATTATTGTTTGCCTGCAATGATCATTTGTTTGAGTTTTTTTTTTTAAGTCCCTTTTTTGTCGTCATTTGTTTACGACTTACCGCAGTTCCCCCTTTGTCCTTACGTTGTACTTGTTGTGTTGGAAAGGAACTGTTAAGTTTTGTAAACAAGTACTATGTAGGGCTCCAGCAAAGCAGTTGTTCTGCTGTTAAATCAGTTTGTTGGGGATAAAGACTGCGGTAAGTAGTGTTGGTTTTTATATTTGTTTTAATTTTATTATAATAAAATTATTTTTTTAGAAATAAACCCTACCCTACCCTAACGTATTATAAATACACATTGCCGTGTTTTGTATTTGGGAGTTAAATGCGCTAACCCCGCACGAATAACTCAGGTCGCAGCCAGCGACATTCTCATTCAGTTCAGTAACCTGAGTGGTAAGTGCTGCTAGTGTTTTTGCAATTTGAGCAAGAGAGTTATTTATATCTCTATTTGACGAACTTATGGTAGCTGCTAATTGTTCCATAGTTACGTTAAGAGTTTTAATGTCCGACCTAAATTCCGTGACGTCGGATTGAACAGAACACAATTAGGATTATACTGCACTTAGGGGATTTGTTGCGTTGTCTGCACACTTGACATTTCCAATCAGCTCATCTCTCTACATGCATACTTGGATTGAAATGATAATTCGCGGTACAATGAAAACACTTCACAAAATTTTCTGGGAGAGTTTTGTTACATTGATTGCAAATTAAATCGTTGACTTTCAGAGACATTACGTACTTTTATTCTCTTTATATTACTTTTACCACACAATAAAACGGATCTACTTCATGCGCTACCGAAAAAACACGTCCGTTCGCAATGAGCGTCTCAATCCAATGCCACGCGTGCAGCGTTCCTTTCTCATTTGCAATGCGACACTCTTCATCATACCACGTTTTGCTGCGAAGCCAAGTACGGAGGCGTGGGTTCTGTGCTAAAAGTTGCCAGAGCTTCCTTGAGTAGGCTGTAGCTAGCTCTGGTAATTGCAGCTTTCCGATGTCCAGCTTTGTCTGCGTCTGGTTTCGTACGATTTTCGCTCTACTTAATCTTGTGGGAACCTTTGCTGCTACCAGGTAGTGATCAGAATCGATGTTAGCTCCTCTGATCACTCGTTCGTCCATTACACAGGATGAGTGCCTTCCATCAATTACCACGTGGTCAATTTGGTTCTTCGTTCTTTGATCAGGGGTTACCCAAGTAGCCTTGTGGATATCTTTATGTTGGAATCTTGTACCACTAATGACCATGTTTTTTGCCGCGGCAAAGTCAATCAGTCTCATACCGTTTGCGGAACTGTCAGCATGTAGACTCAAATTGCCATTAGTTGGATGAAACCCATTCTCCCTGCCTACTTTAGCACAAAAATCTCCTAGTACAATCTTAATGTCATGGCCAGGGCAGCGGTCATATGTTTCCTCTAGGAGCTCATGGAATATGTCTTTGGCATCATCATCTTTCTCTTCTGTCGGGGCATGCACACAAATTAGGGAAATATAAAAATATTTCGCTTTTATGAGGATTGTGGCTATACGTTCACTCACAGGATTGAACCTAGAGACTAGATCTTCTAGAGAAGCATAGATCGAACGATTTAAACATGAATACAACGATTTGGATTCATTTGAAATTAGTATGAGAAAATTGGGTGAATAATTTGAAATCAATCAACAGTATTAGGGACATGTTTTAACACTGATTTTGTGTGAATACAAATCATTCTGATTTAGAATCGTTTAAAAATAGCTGAATATATATTTTAAATGAATTCAAATCAATACTGAAACATATATGCAAAGATTTAGATTTTTTCCAAATTGGAATTAAAATCATATGCTTAATTATTTGGGTTGATTTCAAATCTTTCAGCTAATTTCTTTATACCGATTTGGAACGAATCCCATCGATATATGTCTAAATATCAAAATTAATTTTTATGTGTATTTCAGATGAATCCAGATTGAATCCAAATCGACCTATATATCTTTAGCTGTCGATTTGAGTTCATTCGTCGATATTAAGCGATGTTGTGAATGAACCAAAATCGATTGCCATGGATATATAGCACACCCCGGATTCATTTCAAACCGGTTTAAGTAATTGACTGAATGTCATGAAGTTAATCCTGACCATTTATATCCCTGATTTGGAATGAAACAAACTAGTTTTATAAATGTTGAACTATCGATATTGATTTATTCCAAATCTTGCTTTATAAAGACTTGAGAATCCAAATCAGTCAGAATGTGTCTTAATACCGATTTGGAATGACACCAAATTATATGAAAACTATCATTCAGTCTATGGCTTTATATATATTTGAAATGAATGCTAATCATTTTATACCGATATGGATTTAATTCAAATCTGTACTAAGAGGTATTGGTAATGATTTAAAATCAATCGCAATTATAAGCTTGTTTTTTTAATTCCTGCTAAACTAATTTTTCGACGACTTTGTATGGGGTGCCGCTTAAAACCTCTTAATATCGCTTAGCCCCCATACAATGTGGTCGAAAAAATAGTTTAGCAGGGAATAAAAAACAGGCTCAATATCATATAAGGCTTAAATTTGTAAACGCATTAAGCATTTGAATCTGTACTTAATTTCAGATTCAAATATGTAAATGAATTTGGAATTCGAATTTAGGTTTCAGATGTAAACGCATGAATGTTCGTGTTTCACATTCTTAATGCGTTTGATTAGATACTATACTATAGACTATATTTTCGCTAAAACATACCACATATGAGATTTTTTACACTGCGTTAGTGTAAACTTGGCTTCAATTTAAAAATTGTAAAGTTTGAGCTTTGGCATAATAATACTGTTTATCCTTATTATTGCAAGTTTCACTGTAAGGCTTGTTAACTTCTATTCTGTCGTTGAATTTGTGGTGTAGATGTGGCAAGGGAATGTGTTTGTTTAACAACGCAACAACAATATTGAAGAAAAAAAAAACAAACCACATGCGGTGCGCGGGACAAAGCTCCATCTGCCACATTACTTACCCGCCAATATTATGAATTCAACGTTCTAAAAATTACACATGTAAATGGGAAGTATACAATTGTGGCAACTGACAATAAAATAGTAGGATACATCCCAGTTTATTAAGCCGCGGAGAAACCTAAAGTACATGTTTTAAATTTATTGAAATTATTTGCAAATTCAACACCATAATCATATATTTCGACTACTGAAGAAGCTGTAACTTCGCAAATAGCTAAAAATAATTCAAATTCTCAGAAGACTGTTGAGAGCCAATAGATTAGTTTATGGAGAAATGGTCAAAAACCTTCAATATCAGGCGGACACTCTAGACAAATGGCCAAACTATAAGAAATCCTTCAGATTTAAATTGATATGTTGAAATTTTTATATATTATTTCCGGGAAGGAGAATATCGCTACCTTAATTCCGAAAGGGTGTAACTGACAATTTTTTCAATATCACGGTTTTTACATATTCCGATAGAAAACACTGGAACACAAAATAGGTAAAATTAAAAAAGCGACTCAACATAATGATTGTCTCCGCTTTTTAATTCAAACTCCAGTTAAAATTTTTACATTTATTAAGTTTTCTTCCCCTCTGGTAATGTTATTAATTTGTCAGTTACGCCCTTCTAGAATTGATGCAAAGATGTGTTATGTGACAAATAGGAGACCTTTTCTATAACAGTGATAAAATTAATGCAAAGTCGCCTTCACGACACTCAGAGCTTGGACCTTCATAAAACTCTGAATCACGATCCGGGAAAATAGTTTTAGTTACAAACCGATATCGGCAATGATGTCTCACAGGAAACTATGTTTATCGCATCTGTGAAGTTCTCCAAGATCGTGGTCTCGACAGTTCGCTCGGTCAGTAACATACACATATATTCAAGCCTACATATACAAGTGTCTGAATTTTGACTCATCATTTTAATTGGCATTTAAATTCTTCGATTCGAATTTGTGTTACTTGTGAAATATCAGTGTCGTTTTTAATTGTTAACTTTATTTATTTCCCCACACTCCGTACACAAACATATTTGTAATTCTATTCAAATATTTCCGGAAAGCATTAAAATTCGCAAATATTCAGATTTCAGAAGTTTAATAATTATATAATAAATACATATACATATACATTCGTATAGTGTAAAACGCTTAGAATTGGTTTTTAAATTTATGATGACACTAGCTCTTAGAAAGCAATTAGTTGTGAGTTGCTTGCATTTTAATATGGATATAGTAAATTATTTAGTTAAAACTGTACGACCAGTCTTCCGCAGTTGCAATGATATATTCGGGAAGTGTTCCTACATTTTTAAGTAATGATGTGGGAACTTCATACTCCTAACAAAATTTGTTATTATATTTGAGACCATATCTGAAATTTAAAAAACGAGAAATATGTTGTTGAAAATTTTACCTATGTCTATTAATTTAAAAACTTACCTGACATTAAGCACAGCATTTACAGTACTTGCTATTAATCTGTTTCGTAACTTAGTTTTAACAGTATTTAGTTGACTGAAAACTCGTTCGACCTCTGCATTTGACCAAGTTAAAGTTAGTTAGTTTCTTTATTTAGTATTTTCAATACCTTTACAATACATATCCAATTTTATAAAATAATGTGAAATTTTTTTTTTTTAATTTAATTTTAGGCATTAACATTGTTGTTTTTTAAAATAGCTATACAATTTTTTTTGAATGCAATATTATTTGTTTCATTTTTAACATTTCTAGGAAGAGAGTTGAATAATTTAAGTCCTTTATAAAATAATGTAGCCTGCATTGCTGAAGTTGTTGCTCTGTATACTCTAAAGTTTTCGGAATTCCTAAGTTCATACGGTTGCATTTCCCCAACGTAATTCAATTGTTCGCACAGGTATTCTGGTGCATCTCCTTGTCGCATTTTTCTTATAAATATTGGGGTGTTGAGTTGTAGTCGTTGTTTTATGTCTATCCACTTCAATGCCAACAGCATGGATCTTATAGGGGTGTACCGATTACATTTAAGAATACTTCTCATTGCCTTGTTTTGTAGTTTTTGCATCCTTTCCAAATGCGTTTCACGGCAGCAGGAGTAAAGAATGGTTGATCCAAATTCAAAATGTGGTTTAATTAATGTATTATATATATTTATTGCCGTCATGATTGATATATTATTTCGTATTCTTTTCAGAAAACCAATTTTTTTTACCTATTTTTTTGCATAAGTGATCAATGTGTTCTTTAAATTGTAGTTTAGCATCAATTATGAAACCAAGATATTTGATTTTATCCACTTTTTCAATTTTTTGTCCATTGATTTCAAAGTCTTCATGGGTAGACATATTAATTTCTATAACTTTTGTTTTGATTTCGTTAAGTTTTAGTTTATTCATTTTAAGCCATTTATTCAAATTGTTTATATCCGTTGACATATTTTCACGACACTGTGCTTCAGTTTTTCCTTCCGTAAAAATCAGTGTATCGTCCGCATATAAAACAATTTCACTTTTTTCCAACACATTAGGCATGTCGTTAATATACAGAATAAACAACAATGGACCCAATATCGAGCCTTGTGGTACTCCAAATACATTGTCTATTTTCTCCGAAACGACATTGTTCACTTTTGTACATTGCTTTCTATTATTAAGGTATGATTTAAACCAATTTCATTTTCTCTAATGCCATACATGTAGAGTTTCTCAATTAATATTTTTCTGTCTATTGTTTCGAATGCACGCTTGAAATCTAGAAATATTGCCATTATTTTATCTGTTTTTTTTACGTTTTTCCAGCGACATATAACGTAATTTAATGTAGTTTCGCATGAATATTGTTTTCGAAATCCCGACTGGTATTTTGATAAAATATTGTGTTTTTCTATCTTTCTAGTTGACAACATTTTAATAATTTCATTTTTAATTTGTTTAATAAAAATACATGTAGTTAGCTAAAATAAGTCTAAATATATAACATAAAGCATTTTATTTTGTGTATAACCATGTATTTAAGTGGGATTCAAGTCGATAGGGGACAACAAAAAGCGGGACGGTTGGTCAGGTTGGCAATGGTTGTGGTTACCACTTAAACAGTTTACATATTTTGTTTGCATTTTATTATTATATTGTTTGCATTATAATTATAACGACGCTGCAATATGTCGAACCTCGATTTTCTTATTTTGGTTTCTATCCGCCGCACACTGCTCCGTTTCATGGACAAAATTCAAAAATGTGACTTGTTTGGAATTGAATTTTTTGGAATCGTTTTAAACGTAATAGCGTAGCTAAAAAATCAGCAAAGATTTTTTCATAAAAATATATTTTTTGTCCTCCAGAGCAATTCAAAGTGACCGATTTGTATGCTAAATTATTTGATTTTTTAGTTTCATTTGTTAGTATTTGAAGGCAAATACTCGTATTGTTCAAAAATACATTTGTGGAAGAAATTAAATTATGTTCTACTTTTTGGATAGGTAAGAAGCGAAACAATTTTTTTTTATTTCGTATAAACCTTAAAAAAATTTTTAATTAATTTCTAAAAATTTACTTTTTCAAGTTGAATATTTGAAAAATTGTCATTTTTTGATGGCAAAAAGAAAAAAACCTTAAAATTCGGTGAAATATTTTTTCATGATAAATTAAACTTTAATCTATTAGAAAAATGCAAAATCTTCCCCGATTTTTTTATATTTAAGCTTTTTAAAAAGTGCTTAAAATTACTTTTTTACTTGTTATTCAAATATGAATTATTTTTCAATCGCTTTTGATATCCTCTGTCCGATGAACCATTGACGACTGAAACTGGTTCTCTCCACTGATGGAGAGAATAATGAAAAACTACTGATACACACTTACGATATAGACTCTCTCTCGTTGTCCCTCTTTATTTCTCTTGCTCTCAAGAAAGCATAGAGTGCAACAAACTCGGCAAACAAAAATAGATATATTTGGTACGCAAACACATATGTTATAATATATTAATCATTGTGTCTCAAACGTGTAATATTGAATAGCAAACTAAATGTGTTTGGACACAAGTATATTATATTTGCGGCAAGCTCCAAAAACACGTTATATTTGCATCCAAAACACTAAAACGACAAATTTTCGAGATTTTTACAATTTGTATCGGAGCTGCCAGAATTCGTTATCCGATTTCCTTCAAGTTAGGCATACAGTTTTCTGCATTGTAAATCTTATACATTCCAAATTAAAATTGTTTAAATCTGTTTATGCGATAGAGTGTTACGGCATTCTAGACATCTGTCATACAGATGAAAAAAAGGAATAGGTGCCCATCGATCCAACATATAACGAAAAAAAAAAATTTCCTAAGTCTTTTTCGTGATTTAACAAAATCTTGTTTCGAGCAGTTTCACGAAACAATTCCAAAAATTCATTTTTATTTGAATTGACTAAAGTGTTGTCTTTTTTATTGGTTTTTATATACATAAGAAATAAAAAATATTACTTTAAAAAAAATATATAAAATCATACTGTTTTGCGGCTTCAAAAAGGATACATTTTTTATTTGATACGCAAAAATTATAAGTTTCATGAAAGAAAAAAATAATACGAAATATGATGTCTACCAGGGAAAAATAAGAACAAGTCCCTATTTGCTGTTATTGGAGAAGTGTTTTTGAAAACACTTTTGGTTTCTGCGTAGAATAATACTAATAATAATTACGGTTTTTATGGGCGGTGGGCGATGGGCGTGTACAATGTTGCTGAAATGCTATTTTTTGATAAGGTGGCATATAAATATGTTCTTCACGCAATTTTCATGAAACTTGTCTTAATAGTTCAATTTTTACAGCCAAAAATAATTTCGGTTTGTATGGGCGGTGGGCGTGGTCAATGTTGATGAAATGCTATTTTTTGATAAGGTGGCGCATAAATATATTCTTCACGAAATTTTCATGAAATTTGTCGCAATAGTTAAATTTTTACAGCCAATAATAATTTCGGTTTGTATGGGCGGTGGGCGATGGCGTGGTCAATTTTGTCGATACTTTGCAATTTTCTTAATTCTATTATATTAGGGGCTCGTGTCAAAGTGTATTACCCTCGGACGACTCCTTCTATTTCTGTCCCATCGATGTACTGGAACAAAGCACTGTGCGTCGTTGGCCCATATGTTTGGCTCATCTGCCTTCTAAGGGCAAAAGAATATGCCCGATATCTTGATGAGCTTAAGTGACATCAGTCACCTACTAAGCCTGAAACATATCAGTGATTGTAATTTAATATATTTTGTTAGTTATAAATATTTTGTTGGGTGTTTAGGTGATCAAGAAATTTAAAGCTATTAGCTGAAACACATAAAAGACTAGCTAAGGTAAGTGCATTATATTTAAAGTTAAGTGCATGTGACTAATTTGCAATTATTCAGAAGATATAATCGAAATTGGAATGAATCCAAAGTACAAAGGAAATGATTCAATGCTAATTTGGTTTGAATAGAACTCACTCTATATATAAGTATGTTCACTATCGATTTGGAATAATTCAGAAATCGCTGAATATATATTTGAGATGAATCCAAATCGATAGTATTTGAATTTTTTTTTAATTCGAGTGGACCCATCGCTGCCATTCTTACCCGCCCCTACCGACCGAGAGGGCCACATCCCCACAACGTGAGGACAGAGTACACATTATAGACCGGTTTATAACGGGAGAGCAGGGATTGTAAGCTCACACGTTGCAACCAACTACAGAAATTCGTCACCAGTTGGTTTTACACTAATATAAATAAGTATAAAAGTACATCACGAGATAGTAATATAACAAAACCTTCATAATATATAATAATTACGAATGAAACCAAATTATAAATCAGACCAGATAGTAACAAGAAAGTAAATTTACATATACACTCAAAAAAATTTGAACTAATTTTGAGTTAAAATTATCTCAATGTTGATGAAATGCGATTTTTTGATAAGGTGGCGTATAAATATATTCTTCACGAAATTTTCATGAAATTTGTCGCAGTAGTTAAATTTTTACAGCCTATAATAATTTCCGTTTGTATGGGCGGTGGGCGATGGACGTGGTCAATTTTGTCGATACCTTGAAATGTTTTTAATTCAATTATATTAGGGGCTCGTTTAAAATTTTATTACCCTCGGACGACTTCTTCTATTTTTGTCCCATCGATGTACTGGGACAAAGCACTGTGCGTCGTTGGCCCATATGTTTGGCTCATCTGCCTTCTAAGGGCAAAAGAATATGCCCGATATCTTGATGAGCTTAAGTGACATCAGTCACCTACTAAGCCTGAAACATATCAGTGATTGCATAACAAATCAGGGAAGTAGTGAGCTGCTTGGACTGCCCAATGAAGGAATCATTTCTGGCCACCCCCAAGTAATAAATAGACGTTCAGTCTTATAACCCGCTATGCACATTTTTTGAGAGCAAGGCTAAAAACGCCTAAGCCGGGTCTGTCAAAACTTGCTGAAAAAAATCGTTGAATGTCGTTATCTGCAGTTGATGTTTGAACGAGAACGACGTGCTTAGCAATTTCCAAAAAGAGAAAGTAAACAAATTAAAATTTAATAAATTTTGATAGTTATAAATATTTTGTTGGGTTTTTAGGTGATCAAGAAATTTAAAGCTATTAGCTCAAACACATAAAAGAATAGCTAAGGTAAGTGCATTATATTTAAAGTTAAGTGCATGTGACTAATTTGCAATTATTTAGAAGATATAATCGAAATTGGAATGAATCCAAAGTATAAAGGAAATGATTCAATGCTAATTTGGTGTGAATACAACTCACTCCATATATAAGTATGTTCACTATCGATTTGGAATAATTCAGAAATCGCGGAATATATATTTGAGATAAATCCAAATCGATAGTATTTGGATTTTTTTTAAATCGAGTGAACCCATCGCCGCCATTCTTACCCGCCCCTACCGACCGAGAGGGCCACATCCCCATATCGTGACGACAGAGTACACATTATAGACCGGTCTATAACGGGAAGCAGGGATTGTAAGCTCACACGTTGCAACCAACTACAGAAATTCTTCACCAGTTGGTATTACACTAACATAAATAAGTATAAAAGTACATCCCGAGATATTAATATAACAAAGACTTCATAATATATAATAATTACGAACGAATCCAAATTATAAATCAGACCAGATAGCAAGAAGAAAGTAAATTTACATATACACTCAAACAAACTTGAACTAATTTTGAGTTAAAATTTACCTTCGTATGGAGCCATAGATTTTTGAACTCAAGTTTAGTTCACGAATTTCCTTGGATTTAGTAGGTCCCAATCACTGAGTGAAAACTGGAAAGCGCACAGGTCAGTGATTGTGAGAAGTTCTCCCCAGTCCCTTCATGGGATGTAATGGGAAACCATTTATTTTTTTTTACATGAAGTATAAATAAGACTAATTTGAACTTAAATTGAGTCCATATGAACTAGAATCAAGTTCAAATTGAATAGATATCAGTTCCTTAAACTGAACATCAGTTCGACATTTCCTCAAAACAGTATATGTGAACTAACTAAATTTTACTTCACATATACTTGATTTGAATAAAAAGATTACTAAAAACCAGTTTGAATAAACTAAATTTTAGTTTATTTGAACTGTATTTGAGTAAGCACGGTACTCCAATTTGGTTTTATATTTTATTTTTACATCATTTTTACTTAGTATATTACATTGTTAAATGGAAAAATAAATATGTACAATATCGAAATGTTAAAGAATAATTACAAATGACATTTTTAATAAGTAATAACATTTTCATATACTATATTTTATAAATTAATATATTTATTAAATACATAAATACATTTAATTTTTATTTTTATTCGGTCAGAGGCCGAATTGTACGATTTAATTGAATCCGTTGAGGACTAAACACTAGTACAGCTTGATGAAGTCATTGAACGTCGATAATCATACCAATGTAAGAAACAGAGCTGAATTTTGAAATAAAAGAGAAACATTAGTTATGAAAAATAAATATGTATGTCGATTCAATCAAAAAAAATTTTACAGCAGTCTTACATTGCAGAAATGGCAATACAAATTTTTCAAAATGAATCGGCATATCTTTAACTGAAACATGGACAATATTTTTTACACGACATTATAATATTGTCAATGGTTCATTTCAAACTGTAACACAAGAGAATAATAGCAAATTGAATATAAAATTATACAATATGTTTGCGCCGTTGTTCAAAGGGAGAATAAACAAAATAAAGTTCTTAAATGTCCGTAAATGGAAATTCAATTTGAAAGATAAGTTTCGTGATGAAAGGTTAAATAAAAACATCGGTCACCATAATGTTAACAGGCTACTAAAGTAAATTGTAGGGCCAAATATCAATATTCTGTGTTATTTATGTATACATAGTGTTGGGTGAGATCGCCCTACATCGATCATCATATTATAATTTTATTCGTTTTAAATTTGGTTAAATTTGTAAAATATTGAAATTGCGGGCCACCATAATATTCTTGTCTAATAATTTTGTCGCAACAACAACATACATACTGGTTTTGGTCATTATGTTTTGTACCGTATGTATGTATGTTGTTGCTTGTTTACATTATCGATGCAAAATAATATAACAACAACAACAGCGCTTAAGAAGTCATTTGCTCTGTTTGGTCATTCAGCCGTTGTACTGTTGTTGTTATTTCTTTTGGATTTTCTATCTGGATTAACTGTCGTCCTAAGTTGATGGATTTGCTGGTCCGCGACAATAAGAAACATTTGTAAAATTAGTTGTTGAAAAGAATTGTATCGACTAAGTAGTCGAAAGAAATGACACAATAAAGATAAATTATGTCTCGTTGTTAAAATAATTCGTATTTTATTAAATTAACCAAATAAATAGTTTCGGCGCGAACATTTTGGCGACCTTGACAGGACGGACGGCCTGTATTAATAGGGATAAACTTTTTAAAAGATTTAAAAAAGTGTTTCAAAGACTAGTGTTTCGTGTAGCTGATTTTTCGAGCCTTAGTTGTAGCCGCGGATTTTTTTTTGCATCGTTTCGTCGTTGGAATAACGTCATCTTCGAGAATTCGTTGCTGTAACTGGGGTAGACATCGCTGCTGCTGCTACGGACATTCTTTGGACGTCGCATTATATACGGCCGTACATATTTTATTAGTGGGAGAAATCATATTTCGGTTATTTCTTTAGCAGAAGCTTTTATTTTTTCTCGTCGCATATCGTCGTTCGGTTGGTTTGGATGAACCCCAATTGTGGTGGCAAATTTTTTCGTTTTCGTCGTTGGATCATCTTCCCTAGAATTTGTTGCTGCAATCGGGCTACATATCATCGCTTCATCTATAAATTTAATTGGATACAACTTTAGTTGTTATTGTTGTTTCATCTGGTGTCTCTGGAATATTGGATTAACCGTTTGACATACATTTTAAGTTAAATTTATCGAATATTCAACATTTCTGTGCTGTTACCCGTTAAGAATTTTAACAGGTTCAAGAACTTTGTTGCTGCTGCGTGCAACATTCCTACATATTGAGTGTCTTAACGGGGATTTACTGGAATTTGTGGACTATATTAATTGTTGATGCTTGTTGCTGTAAGTAAGTGCGCGATTTCTTCTTCTTCTGTGTCTCAAAGAGATCGTGTTTTGTGGAGCATGTAATTACTTCGAACCTCAGTTGGAGCCACAGGGTTTTTGCATCGTTTCTTCGTTGGAATTACATCATCGGGAACTCGTTGCTGCCATTAAGGTATACATCGCTGCTGCTGCTACGGACATTTTTTGGCCAAATTATCCTTTTGTGGATATCGGCGAATAAATTTGGCGTAGCGGAAATAGTTACGGTATTTGAAGCGTCATCAAATTTTTCGCGCTTTTAAAATTCTGGTTCTTGTTGTTCTTCTGGTGAGTGTTTCTCTTGAGTGAAAGACATTCGAAATAGTTGCAGTGACGGAGGATGCAGCCGTTATTAGCTCTAAAATGGCGTCGCTCAAGCAAGAAAGGAACATTATGAAGAGAAACATCCCAAATATTCAAAAGAAAGTGGAAAAAGATGGCGACAAAACTGATCCCATCATTTTAGAATGTCGTTTGGAAATCTTGCATTCCTATTTCGAGCAATTGTGTCAGATCCAAGGACAAATTGAAATACTTTGCCCCACAGATAATGCCAGAAGCGATTTGGAGGAAATTTTTATTGCCGCAAGGGTAAAAATAAAGGTTTTGCTGACGAAAAATCGTGTCCCTTTTCGATGAACCACAGTTTTCAGCTTGTTCTTCGTTTTCATCGCTTGTTGTTGTTGAACGCTTTAATTTCGTAAAGCGTAATGGACTATGCATAAACTGCCTTCGCAATGGTCATCAAGTTTCGGAATGCACATCGCAATCGCACTGTAACGTCTGCCAGTCTTCTCACCATACATTGTTGCACAGTTTTTGTGGCCCTGAACAACCTGGGCCTCCCACATCACATCACTCTCAATCATCATCGGAGAATCATAGAAATCATCTTTCGTTAGTTGCTCACTCGGCCAATAGAGCGATAAGTTCAACAGCCGTGGTTCTCATCAAGGAATATTGTGGCGCTTATCAGCCAGAAGTTTTTGGCATCGGTGAAACCAGAAACAACATCAAGTTTTTTGTCGACACCACAATAAAATCTCGCATTAGTCCGTTCCAGTGGTCTTCCTTTATTGATGTGGCGAAGACGATTTCGGCTCAACGACTTGATGAGTACATCACACTGGATAATACCTGGAATTTGAAAATTGGCTGATCCGTGGTATATCAAACCACAACCTGTTGACATGCTTCACAGTACTGAAGTATTTTTCAAGTTGTTGCTCGATGGTCGTATCTCACTGGGACCAATACGGCATTCGGTTGGTTTGTCAGGGGGACATCGAAATCAACACACAACTCGGCAGAAGTCTCGTGTAAACTCTCAGACGGTAATATGAAGCCTGGCTTTGATTCAACTTTAAACAATTCCCTCAAAATTGAAGAAACCTCTAAAGCCATCGAAACATCGCCCAATGGACAAGAATTCGAATCACACTTCGTCGGAAAATTTTGTTTTGGTATTGGCGATAGAATCCCATTCAAATTGCCTTTAAAAACCTCGTATGCAACGAGGCAACAAGAAAGGAACACTTCACTACCATATATGTCACACTCCAAGCAGTCTCTTCGTGGTTTTTTTTTAAATCGAGCGAACCCATCGCCGCCACTCTTACCCGCCCCTACCGACCGAGAGGGCCACATCCCCACAACGTGAGGACAGAGTACACATTATAGACCGGTTTATAACGGGAGAGCAGGGATTGTAAGCTCACACGTTGCAACCAACTACAGAAATTCGTCACCAGTTGGTTTTACACTAATATAAATAAGTATAAAAGTACATCACGAGATAGTAATATAACAAAACCTTCATAATATATAATAATTACGAATGAAACCAAATTATAAATCAGACCAGATAGTAACAAGAAAGTAAATTTACATATACACTCAAAAAAATTTGAACTAATTTTGAGTTAAAATTATCTCAATGTTGATGAAATGCGATTTTTTGATAAGGTGGCGTATAAATATATTCTTCACGAAATTTTCATGAAATTTGTCGCAGTAGTTAAATTTTTACAGCCTATAATAATTTCCGTTTGTATGGGCGGTGGGCGATGGACGTGGTCAATTTTGTCGATACCTTGAAATGTTTTTAATTCAATTATATTAGGGGCTCGTTTAAAATTTTATTACCCTCGGACGACTTCTTCTATTTTTGTCCCATCGATGTACTGGGACAAAGCACTGTGCGTCGTTGGCCCATATGTTTGGCTCATCTGCCTTCTAAGGGCAAAAGAATATGCCCGATATCTTGATGAGCTTAAGTGACATCAGTCACCTACTAAGCCTGAAACATATCAGTGATTGCATAACAAATCAGGGAAGTAGTGAGCTGCTTGGACTGCCCAATGAAGGAATCATTTCTGGCCACCCCCAAGTAATAAATAGACGTTCAGTCTTATAACCCGCTATGCACATTTTTTGAGAGCAAGGCTAAAAACGCCTAAGCCGGGTCTGTCAAAACTTGCTGAAAAAAATCGTTGAATGTCGTTATCTGCAGTTGATGTTTGAACGAGAACGACGTGCTTAGCAATTTCCAAAAAGAGAAAGTAAACAAATTAAAATTTAATAAATTTTGATAGTTATAAATATTTTGTTGGGTTTTTAGGTGATCAAGAAATTTAAAGCTATTAGCTCAAACACATAAAAGAATAGCTAAGGTAAGTGCATTATATTTAAAGTTAAGTGCATGTGACTAATTTGCAATTATTTAGAAGATATAATCGAAATTGGAATGAATCCAAAGTATAAAGGAAATGATTCAATGCTAATTTGGTGTGAATACAACTCACTCCATATATAAGTATGTTCACTATCGATTTGGAATAATTCAGAAATCGCGGAATATATATTTGAGATAAATCCAAATCGATAGTATTTGGATTTTTTTTAAATCGAGTGAACCCATCGCCGCCATTCTTACCCGCCCCTACCGACCGAGAGGGCCACATCCCCATATCGTGACGACAGAGTACACATTATAGACCGGTCTATAACGGGAAGCAGGGATTGTAAGCTCACACGTTGCAACCAACTACAGAAATTCTTCACCAGTTGGTATTACACTAACATAAATAAGTATAAAAGTACATCCCGAGATATTAATATAACAAAGACTTCATAATATATAATAATTACGAACGAATCCAAATTATAAATCAGACCAGATAGCAAGAAGAAAGTAAATTTACATATACACTCAAACAAACTTGAACTAATTTTGAGTTAAAATTTACCTTCGTATGGAGCCATAGATTTTTGAACTCAAGTTTAGTTCACGAATTTCCTTGGATTTAGTAGGTCCCAATCACTGAGTGAAAACTGGAAAGCGCACAGGTCAGTGATTGTGAGAAGTTCTCCCCAGTCCCTTCATGGGATGTAATGGGAAACCATTTATTTTTTTTTACATGAAGTATAAATAAGACTAATTTGAACTTAAATTGAGTCCATATGAACTAGAATCAAGTTCAAATTGAATAGATATCAGTTCCTTAAACTGAACATCAGTTCGACATTTCCTCAAAACAGTATATGTGAACTAACTAAATTTTACTTCACATATACTTGATTTGAATAAAAAGATTACTAAAAACCAGTTTGAATAAACTAAATTTTAGTTTATTTGAACTGTATTTGAGTAAGCACGGTACTCCAATTTGGTTTTATATTTTATTTTTACATCATTTTTACTTAGTATATTACATTGTTAAATGGAAAAATAAATATGTACAATATCGAAATGTTAAAGAATAATTACAAATGACATTTTTAATAAGTAATAACATTTTCATATACTATATTTTATAAATTAATATATTTATTAAATACATAAATACATTTAATTTTTATTTTTATTCGGTCAGAGGCCGAATTGTACGATTTAATTGAATCCGTTGAGGACTAAACACTAGTACAGCTTGATGAAGTCATTGAACGTCGATAATCATACCAATGTAAGAAACAGAGCTGAATTTTGAAATAAAAGAGAAACATTAGTTATGAAAAATAAATATGTATGTCGATTCAATCAAAAAAAATTTTACAGCAGTCTTACATTGCAGAAATGGCAATACAAATTTTTCAAAATGAATCGGCATATCTTTAACTGAAACATGGACAATATTTTTTACACGACATTATAATATTGTCAATGGTTCATTTCAAACTGTAACACAAGAGAATAATAGCAAATTGAATATAAAATTATACAATATGTTTGCGCCGTTGTTCAAAGGGAGAATAAACAAAATAAAGTTCTTAAATGTCCGTAAATGGAAATTCAATTTGAAAGATAAGTTTCGTGATGAAAGGTTAAATAAAAACATCGGTCACCATAATGTTAACAGGCTACTAAAGTAAATTGTAGGGCCAAATATCAATATTCTGTGTTATTTATGTATACATAGTGTTGGGTGAGATCGCCCTACATCGATCATCATATTATAATTTTATTCGTTTTAAATTTGGTTAAATTTGTAAAATATTGAAATTGCGGGCCACCATAATATTCTTGTCTAATAATTTTGTCGCAACAACAACATACATACTGGTTTTGGTCATTATGTTTTGTACCGTATGTATGTATGTTGTTGCTTGTTTACATTATCGATGCAAAATAATATAACAACAACAACAGCGCTTAAGAAGTCATTTGCTCTGTTTGGTCATTCAGCCGTTGTACTGTTGTTGTTATTTCTTTTGGATTTTCTATCTGGATTAACTGTCGTCCTAAGTTGATGGATTTGCTGGTCCGCGACAATAAGAAACATTTGTAAAATTAGTTGTTGAAAAGAATTGTATCGACTAAGTAGTCGAAAGAAATGACACAATAAAGATAAATTATGTCTCGTTGTTAAAATAATTCGTATTTTATTAAATTAACCAAATAAATAGTTTCGGCGCGAACATTTTGGCGACCTTGACAGGACGGACGGCCTGTATTAATAGGGATAAACTTTTTAAAAGATTTAAAAAAGTGTTTCAAAGACTAGTGTTTCGTGTAGCTGATTTTTCGAGCCTTAGTTGTAGCCGCGGATTTTTTTTGCATCGTTTCGTCGTTGGAATAACGTCATCTTCGAGAATTCGTTGCTGTAACTGGGGTAGACATCGCTGCTGCTGCTACGGACATTCTTTGGACGTCGCATTATATACGGCCGTACATATTTTATTAGTGGGAGAAATCATATTTCGGTTATTTCTTTAGCAGAAGCTTTTATTTTTTCTCGTCGCATATCGTCGTTCGGTTGGTTTGGATGAACCCCAATTGTGGTGGCAAATTTTTTCGTTTTCGTCGTTGGATCATCTTCCCTAGAATTTGTTGCTGCAATCGGGCTACATATCATCGCTTCATCTATAAATTTAATTGGATACAACTTTAGTTGTTATTGTTGTTTCATCTGGTGTCTCTGGAATATTGGATTAACCGTTTGACATACATTTTAAGTTAAATTTATCGAATATTCAACATTTCTGTGCTGTTACCCGTTAAGAATTTTAACAGGTTCAAGAACTTTGTTGCTGCTGCGTGCAACATTCCTACATATTGAGTGTCTTAACGGGGATTTACTGGAATTTGTGGACTATATTAATTGTTGATGCTTGTTGCTGTAAGTAAGTGCGCGATTTCTTCTTCTTCTGTGTCTCAAAGAGATCGTGTTTTGTGGAGCATGTAATTACTTCGAACCTCAGTTGGAGCCACAGGGTTTTTGCATCGTTTCTTCGTTGGAATTACATCATCGGGAACTCGTTGCTGCCATTAAGGTATACATCGCTGCTGCTGCTACGGACATTTTTTGGCCAAATTATCCTTTTGTGGATATCGGCGAATAAATTTGGCGTAGCGGAAATAGTTACGGTATTTGAAGCGTCATCAAATTTTTCGCGCTTTTAAAATTCTGGTTCTTGTTGTTCTTCTGGTGAGTGTTTCTCTTGAGTGAAAGACATTCGAAATAGTTGCAGTGACGGAGGATGCAGCCGTTATTAGCTCTAAAATGGCGTCGCTCAAGCAAGAAAGGAACATTATGAAGAGAAACATCCCAAATATTCAAAAGAAAGTGGAAAAAGATGGCGACAAAACTGATCCCATCATTTTAGAATGTCGTTTGGAAATCTTGCATTCCTATTTCGAGCAATTGTGTCAGATCCAAGGACAAATTGAAATACTTTGCCCCACAGATAATGCCAGAAGCGATTTGGAGGAAATTTTTATTGCCGCAAGGGTAAAAATAAAGGTTTTGCTGACGAAAAATCGTGTCCCTTTTCGATGAACCACAGTTTTCAGCTTGTTCTTCGTTTTCATCGCTTGTTGTTGTTGAACGCTTTAATTTCGTAAAGCGTAATGGACTATGCATAAACTGCCTTCGCAATGGTCATCAAGTTTCGGAATGCACATCGCAATCGCACTGTAACGTCTGCCAGTCTTCTCACCATACATTGTTGCACAGTTTTTGTGGCCCTGAACAACCTGGGCCTCCCACATCACATCACTCTCAATCATCATCGGAGAATCATAGAAATCATCTTTCGTTAGTTGCTCACTCGGCCAATAGAGCGATAAGTTCAACAGCCGTGGTTCTCATCAAGGAATATTGTGGCGCTTATCAGCCAGAAGTTTTTGGCATCGGTGAAACCAGAAACAACATCAAGTTTTTTGTCGACACCACAATAAAATCTCGCATTAGTCCGTTCCAGTGGTCTTCCTTTATTGATGTGGCGAAGACGATTTCGGCTCAACGACTTGATGAGTACATCACACTGGATAATACCTGGAATTTGAAAATTGGCTGATCCGTGGTATATCAAACCACAACCTGTTGACATGCTTCACAGTACTGAAGTATTTTTCAAGTTGTTGCTCGATGGTCGTATCTCACTGGGACCAATACGGCATTCGGTTGGTTTGTCAGGGGGACATCGAAATCAACACACAACTCGGCAGAAGTCTCGTGTAAACTCTCAGACGGTAATATGAAGCCTGGCTTTGATTCAACTTTAAACAATTCCCTCAAAATTGAAGAAACCTCTAAAGCCATCGAAACATCGCCCAATGGACAAGAATTCGAATCACACTTCGTCGGAAAATTTTGTTTTGGTATTGGCGATAGAATCCCATTCAAATTGCCTTTAAAAACCTCGTATGCAACGAGGCAACAAGAAAGGAACACTTCACTACCATATATGTCACACTCCAAGCAGTCTCTTCGTGGTTTTTTTTTTAAATCGAGCGAACCCATCGCCGCCACTCTTACCCGCCCCTACCGACCGAGAGGGCCACGTCCCCATAACGTGAGGACAGCGTACACATTATAGACCGGTCTATAACGAGAGAGCAAGGATCATAAGTTCACACGTTACAACCAACTACAGAAATTCTTCACCAGTCGGTATTACACTAACATAAATAAGTATAAAAGCACATCACGAGATATTAACATAACAGACTTCATAATATATAATAATTACGAGTAAAACGAAAACCAAATTATAAGTCAGACCAGATAGTAAGGATAAAGTAAATTAAATTTACATATGTATGTTAATGAATATACAGCACTAATGCAATCGGTTCAAATGACAAATTATGCTAGACTTTGTCGTTTCCCAACTACCTGTGAAATCAATAAACTGATATAGCTCATTAAAGTCACGACACATTCTCCTAACTGGATCAAAGGACGCATAATTCGAACGCTGAAACTCGATCTGAATGAGTTTATAGTACCTCGTGGGTCTCAATGGGACATTTATGAAAATCTTAGATAACAGAAATTCAGAACATATACATCCATCAATTATCTTCAAAACTGTAATAGAGTTTATCATGGTACGTCTACTACTAAGAGTCGGCAATCTGATCAATGCTAGTCTACTGCTATACGAAGGGTTCCATTGCAGATTTCTCAGACAAAAAATGAGAAACTGTTTCTGGACCGATTCAATCATATTAACATACAAATTGTACTGGGGGTCCCAAACAACTGATCCATATTCGAGAATAGGGCGGACTAGTGAAGTAAAAAGATTTTTCATAACGTAGGGATCTGAAAGTTCCTTTGTCCAACGTTTAATAAAGTTCAGAACGCCATAAGCCTTGTTTACCATCGTAATTATGTGGGAGTTGAAATTCAATTTTCTGTCCAAGAGAACACCAAGATCAACAAATGAATCCACCGATTCAAGAACATTGCCACCTAAAATGTATTTTGCCGAAAATAATGATGACCTAGAGAACAGCATATGCTTACATTTCGTGAAATTAAGCTCCATCAAATTGGTTTCGCACCACGTCTGGAAACATCACACATCATCGTTATCTCATATCCACATCTGAAGGTTCAAAAGTGTATCAACAATTTCGTGTCGGTGAATGGATTAGAAAATATCAACTCATTTGGTGGAGGACCAGGAGAAAAGAATTTGAGGTACAGTACTGGAATATGATAACGCATGATTTGGGTACTGCTTGTCTTTTGTCGCTTCGTATTTTGAGTCTCATTGCAGAAAAATGTTGCTCGATGTTTGCCCGTGATTCTGATCTACTGCGAAAGGACCACCACTTTATCGAGGTTCCCACACGAATCCTCAAAATCAAAACAACTTGGATACGTTTTATAGAAGTTTTGTCATATATGTCTCGATTTGCCAGCACTTCTCGGAAAAATATACCCTACTATAGTCTCGCTGTCGAAGAAACGACCAAGTCAACATTACATTTCGCCACTTCGACAATATACAATACTTAAAACACAGTCAGTAACTCGCTGCGAAATCTGTGATACCGTTTTGCTATGGAGAAAGTGGCTCCATTTGAAATTCATCCCATTGCTCTATTTTCGGACCAAATCAAGAACTTGTCCGCGATGGCCAAAACTACATTCTTCAACTCCTCGTCGAAATTCGGTTGTCAAATCTTGTAGACGAATGCAGAAGTCTATGTTGGAGACACATTCCCCCAACAATTAATCCAGCCGCTATCTTTAAAGGTGCTGTATTCACTCTCGAGTTGTTGGCTATGATGTCGTCACCACACCCCACAATAGTTTTTGGCTCGAACTTCAAATATATTGTCGACTCTGAACTAGTTCGTTTTGCATTGCTGAAATTACAATATGGCTCTTTCGTCGTCCAACACCTATAACAGCTCCCAGGGACGTGCGGTGGAGTTTTTAGCAGGGTGTTCTCCACATTTAAAAAAATTGTCTATTCTCAGTTTATTCCAGGACCACGTCGAGGATGCGATAGATAAGATTCCATTTGCAAGTTTTTTTTTTATTTTTTTTTAGTTTTTTTATGGTTTTTTATATATATATTTTCTTTTGTATTTTTAATTATTACTTATTGAAAAAAAATTATATTTTGTTCCATTTTACTTTTTTCATTTTTATTTTTTTTGTAATAATTTCTTGTTATTCATTTTATTCAAATTGAAATTTTTTTAATTTTTTTATTTATAAACCAGTTCAACACGTCGTGTTTTTTGAATGTAAACTTCCATCACATCATCGTAGAAATTTGTTGTATTTATTAAAAATTTTAAAAAAGACTTTTCTATAGAAATTAAGGCTAACTCTGATAACCTTTCCTCTAACATTTGGTTTCTGGAAAAAGTCTTAATTCTCTTAAGTGCTGAAAAAGATCTCTCAACAGAACTTGTTGATACTGGAATTGTTAAAATTAACATGCTTAATTTAAATACTTCAGAAAAAGTATCCGACAAATCAAAATTAATTAAATTACTTGGTATGGGAATGAAACAAAAAAATTTCCATAATAATTGTTTAAGCTTTCAAATGCTTCAGTCAATTCTTCAAATTTTCAATTTTGTAACGATTTAAATCTAGTCTCCATTTGTTCAAACAGTGTTTCAATTATCTGATTGAATGTTTTTATACCTCAAATCGAAATTTTCAACGTTTTCTCCGCGTTTTAAACTTCCTCGAGCAGTAGCTTTCGTCATAATTAATATATTATTAACAAACTTTGATTTGTTAGCTAATATTTGCTTCTTAGTTATTTCAATATGTTGGCAGCAATATTGAATATCAAAAGAGTTTTTTTTGAAGATTTTCAAACAATACATCAGTGTATGAAAATATGTCGTTAAAGGTTTATAGTATTAAATGAATCTAAAAACTGCATAAATCCCCTAGCTTGAACTGCATCCGCACCCCAAGTATCAGAATCTTCTATCATTACTGCGATAAATAAGAATTCATTTAACTCCTTTTCGATATTGTTTAATATGACTGTATCAATGGAGTTAATTATATCGTTTTGAATGCTGGAGTTAATTGGAGTGGAGTTAATTATATCGTTTTGAATGAATGATAAATGACGATCTAATTTACTATCATATTTAAAATTAAGTGTAAAATTTCCACATAATTATTGTCGGAATTTTTTTTCATCGTTACCTCCCCTAAACGCACGTTCCTGTGCACCAAGAAAACATACCGAATCGACTAAGCGTTCGAATACATTTCGGTTTTCAGAAACTTCTTCATTATGTCTCGATAATGAAATGCGTTTTTTTTCGTCAAGTAAACCGTCAATTCGAACTTTTCCAAAAGTTTATATTGCAAGGTGTTACTAAGGTGCAAGGTGTTACAAGGTATTACTACTAACTTGAGACGTTTGATGTTTTATCCTAGAAGCAGTAAAATGATTTAAATCATTGTAACCTGTGGTCCAAACCATTTTTTCATTTTTAGAAGCGAAAAGCAAACAAGGCCAAGAAAATAATTTGTTAATAAGGGGACAACAACATAACCAAGCATTTGCCTTATAATTAGAAGTCTTGAAATGTCTAATAAAAGTTTTATTCTTTGTTGTTAAATTTGGAAGTTCTGGTATTTCAATCGTTAAAATTATATTAGGACTATCTAATATAATTTTTCAATTTGCTTCTAATCTCAGTCAGATGTAAAATGAACATTCTACAATTAACTGTGGTTCAGAATTTCTGTTGCACACAATTTTGTTTGTATACGAGAGTGTTTTTCTTTTCTTGCAACAAGCTGTACTACTTAACATTTTTTGTCGTTCTAGTTTTAGTTTTTCTTTATGAATGTTACTGTAAAACTTTTAACAGTGGTGCTATGCTGTAGGAGAACAATTGTTATATATGTGACCTGGTCTACGAAAAGGGAGCTTACGTGCGAAAACTAGTTTTCTGTGAAAAAGCTGTTAAAAGTAAGCAACTCGTTTCGTCAGTTTCTCATTATCTCGTTAATTGTTCTCCGCGCCGGACGTCCAGTAAGTGTTGTTGTTGGTCCAGTAAGTGTTGTTGTTGGTCGGAATATTATTATAGTTCATCGTGTAAGTTGCTAGTGTGGAACATTTAAAAAAGTAACACTGAAGAAGTGACGTTTACTGTTTCTGTTGATTATCGTCTTCGCATTTCGCATGAAATGAAACATGAGTGTTGATGAGGAGTTCAGTGCCGTATACGGACAATATTTCCATGGAAAGGATGATGAAAACGATGATGAAAACTATGAAGAGAGCGATGATGATGAAGACGAAGTATGTGTATCTCAGGCAGAAGATGATACCGAACAAACTTTTGTTAACATGGACCTGTATGTTGTTGATGTAAAGGCGGAGGAGCTGGTAACAAAATTTCTATCAAAAGATTGTTGTAATAATGAATACCATACACTGATACCACGGGAAATGATCGAGAGTACGCGGTACAATTGTTTAGAGATGTCGAAAAATGAACTTGATTTAGTGATACTAAGTCACATCGAAGCTGGAATTATGAGTAACGAAAAGCTAGAAAGTGTATACGGAAAGCTTGCTGGGCGGAAGAAATATGGACAGAGACAGGATACAGAAGTTATGAGGCATAGAATTCAATTTACCTTCTACAGAGTACCTGTTTGTCGTTCGTTTTTCCTTTTTGTACATAAT
The DNA here is from genome assembly GCA_963931995.1 of Phaonia tiefii. Taxonomy (NCBI): domain Eukaryota; kingdom Metazoa; phylum Arthropoda; class Insecta; order Diptera; family Muscidae; genus Phaonia; species Phaonia tiefii. The sequence goes on from OZ008367.1 coordinate 241,190,928, forward strand.
ACGTTTTTCTACTGTATAATCATGTCTTTATAGCTTATAATTCAATGTATTTTGTTCATTACCAATAAATTATATTTTGTCGTATTTTTACTCTTCGTTCTCTACATTTTTAGTACACTTATAAGCAAGTTATGATTTTCTGCTTTTCACCACGTGAAAAAGCATCTCATCTTCCATCCGAATCAACCAAAAAGTGAAAATTGATTTTTTGACACCTAAGCCCCCTTTCCGTAGACCAGGGCCCTATTTCACCAACCACTTTTCATTTGCAAATTTTCAGCTTTTCAATGTGTCAATATTTTGTGTTTCACCAACTAACTAAATGATGCAATGTTGAAAAAATGCAAAGTGGCTGTTTCACCAAACTACATTTTGCACTTTACTTGCAAAGTCATTTTTGTTGAAAAGTTGCATAATTTATCATGTTTCTGTTTCACCAAAACTATTTACTCCGTATGTACATTGCCAATTTCGAGTTAAATATGCATAGAGAAATTTCTCATTGCAGTTTGTTTCAGTCGTTGATAATGCATCGGTTCGAAAGGTTATTCGAAGAAAGTGATGGGGAAACTCATAATAGGTGTATTCGGGATAGAAAAAACTATGAAATACTCGAAAAGAGTGTAACTATTGAGCGGTTCCGACTTAATAAAGTGCAAATTGAATTTGTTTTAAATAAAATCGGTGACAAGTTACTACAGAGCGAAAAAAATTATGCATTAAGTCCGTTGCAGCAACTGTTAACTGCGTTACACTGGATGGGCAACGGGGGACAATATCATGGTGTTGCGGACATGCATGGGGTAAGCAAGGCAACTGTATGCAGAGTTGTTCACCGCGTTGCAGAAGCATTAGTAGAAGTAATGCTTCAAGACACTGTTTGCTGGCCAATGAACAGTAGCGAGAATGCTTCACAATTTCTGAGACAAGGTGGATTTCCTCAGGTTGCTGGGTGTATTGATGGCACTGTTATAAATATTGATGCGCCTATTGAAAACGAAGAGCATTTCGCTCAGAGTTGATTTTATCTGAAGACGTTGCCAAAGCTGAATGAAGGGCAGCACTGGCACCAAGATAGTTAGCAGTGTTGAGAATCATAAGTATTATACAATATTTTACAATGTTTCTTATAATTTAAATGGTTGGAAGTTAATTAGATGTATTTTACATGAATATTTTCTCACACTATGTTACATTTAGGTATGTTGTGTTGTTATTTTATTTATATCTAGTTGAAAGTATGGGAGAATTGTATGCAATGTGTTAACTTGTATGCATAGACTTCATAACGGGTATCGGTTGTCGTTATGTACTCCATAATTTGAACAAATGCCAACAATACATTATAGGTAAACAACAACAAATACATGTATTACAGTAGGTGCTCGATAATATTTATCCACGTCAATAGCAACGCTCGGAATAGTAATCAGCTAAATTCTAACATGTTTATTTTTTCCTATTTTTTTAAAAATAATGTACTCTATTACAAAAAATTGTCTTACTGATTATTTTAACTTATACGATTTCATTAAAATTTAAATGTGTGCATATTTACCTTGTTTGAATTAATTCATATGATTGAGTTGCTACTGTAGTACATTCTTTTTTACTTTGCAAACTAGAACGAACAACAAGAATTTGCAAAGTGTATGTGAAACGCTTTACATTTGCAAAGTGAAAAGATGAAAAAGGAATTTGAAAAGTTGAAAAACTGCAATTGAAAAGTGTATGTGAAACGTAAGATCTTTTCACTATGCAATATTCACAACTGCAAATTTGCAAATGAAAAGTGGTTGGTGAAATAGGGCCCAGGTCACATATATGTATTTTCTTTGCTAATGTTAATATATACATTTCATTTTGTATAGGCAGTTTGTGCGCTGACTGCTATTTAACATTTTGTATACATCCAGTTTGAATTTCTAGCGAACATTATTGTATTCGTTTTTTGTTGTATGGGTTAATGCTGTTCTGTTAACAGTTTTAACACTGAAATGTATATGTGTATTAACATTAGCAAAAGAAATTTATATCAAAATTGTTCTCTTAAAAAATAGAACCAAATGTTAAAGTTTTAACCAATAAAAAAATAAACAAGAACAACACAAAATGTTAAGTAGAAGAACATGTAGCAAGAGAAGAAAAAAATCCACGAACACAAAAAAAATATGTGCAACAGAAACACACACAATTGAATTTTAAATTAAAACAATGAATAAATGTTGGATATATATATGTCGCTGAAATATTTTTGGACTTTAGGAAATAATTATAAAAAAATATAACATGATTATCAAAATATTTTAGGGTGTTCAGAGAACACCTCCGCACATTAAACGGAACGTCACTGCATGTTGGGTGAGATCATCAAAGAGATCTACATCGATCATCAAATTATATTAGTATTTTTGATTGTTGTTAAATATTGATATTGCGGGCCACCCTAATATCCTTTTCTAATAATTTTGTCGCAACAACAACATACATACTGGTTTTGGTCATTATGTTTTGTACCGTATGTATGTATGTTGTTGCTTGTTGTTTACAATATCGATGCAAAATAATATTTCTTTTGGATTCTCTATCTGGATTAACTGTCGTTCCCAAGTTGATGGATTTGGTGGCCCGCGACAATAAGAAATAATAAAAGAATTGTAACGAGTAAGTCGTCGAAAAGAAATGACACAATAAAGTTTAATTATGTCTCGTTGTTAAAATAACTCGCGTTTTATTTAAAGTAATAAAAATAAAAGGTTTCTGCGCGAACACATAGTACTGATCAAATGTGCAAAAATTTTTTGGTAAAGCAAGTTTTGTCGGGTCAGCTAGTATCTCCAAAAATATATTCGTGGTGGTAAATTAGGAAACTGCAATAGAAAATTTTGGTGGTAAAAAAAGTGTAAAATGCGACTCCAACCGAAGTCCATTTATTTCAGGAACTAAGGAGACTTTTGATTTAATAATATTCACACAATTATATAACCTAAAGTTTGCTAACGACGTGTCCCAATAAATCTACTACACGGATTATATAGTACTAGAATAATTTAACAAATTGAAAGTCTGTCAATAGGGTTCTATGTGTGGGAAATGCCGTATCCTTTCATACATAGTTCAGACCATCGTATATTTATCATTTACATGTGTAACTTTTGGTACAATGAATAACACTGGAGAGCAATTCAATACTGTAGCTTTAGGCTTGTTTCCAAACGTCATCGCGACCTTCGTACAGCTAAAATGTTTTCTTTACCATGTAGCCTTTATTAGGACAGCATGTTAATAAAACATATCATGTTTACTCGTTTACTCCAAATATTCAATGCCAGTTTATTTCCAGAAACCTTCAGCTTAAAATCTGTTAATATATTCCATTTGTTCCTCACGGTAAAGTATGACATTATCGTTATAAAATTGTTGGTGGTGAAAAAAGTGTAGAATATGATTCTATAAAAAATCGATTAATATTACGAATTTTAGAGATTTTTAATTAAAGTATATTCGCACAATTATATCATCGAAAGAGTCCTAACGATATGATCTAAAAAATTTGCATGCATAAATGGTGAAGATATATTTCAATAAAAGTAGGTATAAGTGTATGTTGAACATGTTATACGATTTGCTAAAACTGAAGGAAATTAAAAGCTGTACTCTAGATTCCCCTACGGCACAATAAACTGTCCAAACTTTGCCCATGAATAGTTAATGCTACCGTATATTTATCAGTTACATTGTAACCTTTGGCTCATTGGGTAGTAATTGTAGAAAAATACAATACAGTAGCAAAGAGGCTAGCGGAAAGCATAACAGCCAAAAGTACCGCTACTGTGATTTTTTTTTACCACGTAAGCGAATCTATCAGTGGTTTAAGCACAGCATGTTTCTTCGTTCACACCAAAAACCCAATGGCCTATTATAAATTACCGGACCTTACAGAAAACTATGCAATTTCAATTTTGAAGTATTATCGTATGTAATCTATTATATTTTATGGACTACCGAATTTGCTCTATTGCATATAAGAACCGTGATGTGTTTTAGGTAAAAACATAAATCGTGGCTAATGATGAAGATGTGTCGCTAAACCTCAAAATATATATGTTATAGCAAAAAAAAATACTTTGCTCAACTCAGTTTGAAGTGCTTTTCAATTTTTGTCATAAAGAATATGACGTCAGATCTGTACACCTGAAAAGTATAAAAGGGAAAAGTTGAACTGAAATGTTGGTCATTTTTATAAAATATTTGGTGGTGTACAGAATTGAAAAATAATAAAACAAAAACTAGAAGTTTCTAAAAAAAAGGTTTCTATCATCAGAAGTGGGATAAATTCAGCCTACACCACACTCTATTGGGAAGATGACGGAAGATGACTCCAATCTAAGAGGTCAGATTCAAGAAAATTTGAATATTCAGGAGGAAAGTCCAGAGTCGAGATCTGACAATTTTGTAATTACGGTGGAAGCAATTAATAAAATTTTAGAATCCACACAAGGGTCACAATCAACCGGAGCGTTGGTGGGTTTTCCGAGTTTTGATCCGGATCACTCCCGCGTTGATATTCAGAAGTGGTGCACGGATATTGATGCAAGGGTACAACGAGACGGTTTGCAAAATTTTGAGATTTTGACTAGAATACAAGTTTCTCTGCTTGGGAGGGCAAAATTATGGTTCAAAAAGTGCGGATATCAACTTTATAGCTGGCCGGATTTACGCACTGAAAAAACTATTGTTCATAATATCAATGAATGGCGTTCATTAACCGATATTCATTGTTCCAATGAACAAATACATTGGCCCAATGAATTTATTCATTGAAAAATGTATTTATGAGTGAACATTAAAGTCATTCATTAAAATTTTTCCATAAAAATTTAATGAATCTATTCATTAGTTCCAATGAATGTGTTCATTAAAACTGATTTGGACTAAAAACTGAAAAAGTTTAATATGTGTCATAATAATTTTGAAAATACTAAAAAATAAAATTGTCGATTTTCGATTAATACAAACATTATCTGTTAGATTTGTCACAAGTAGTTGGTAACAAATCTATATAAGTATTCATATAAATAATCTATGCAACAATAATTTAATGTATACAAGAATAATTTAATTTATAATACACTTATCAACATAATTCAATGTACAGGTTCATACATCAATGTAAGCGTTCATTAAACCAATGAAGGCATTCATTAATTTATAACGGTACACTAACGTAAATCTGAGCAGAAAACCCCAAAATGAGAATGTGCATCCATACACATCAACAAAATCAATGTACACGTTCATATATCAATGTATGTGTTCATTAAACCAATGAACGTTCATTAATTTATATCGGTATACTAACGTAAATCTAAACAGCAAACAACCCATAATGAGAATGCCTATACACATCAATGTACATGTGCATAAATCAATGAATGCGTTCATTAATTTATAACTGCAAATATAAAGAGAAACAAACAATTCAACTCATTTATTTTAGTCTGAAGCCAACATTCATTGCGGAAGGTCGTTGAGTGTAAACGCGCAGTTCTATGGCCTGTGCAAAAAAGAAGAATTCTGTGAAAGTGCAAAGAAATTTAATAACATGAGTGACGTCAGCATTCGGCAATGAAACAGGATTGGATCATGAGAATAGTGCTGGTGTACGTACGCGTTCGTTAATTATTTATCACGTTCATTGATTTGTAACTTAAAGTAAATCGAAAGAGATATAACAAAAACTACATTCAAAGATTCTATAAAGGAAAACATTTGTAGATTTTGATAAAAAATTCTAAAAATTAAAAAATTCTGTTAAAAAGTTTGGTTTGAATTTTAAAACCATGCATTGTTTTCTTTGTAAAAAAAAATTCAATAATATAAGTATTTTAATAGATCACTTTAAAAAACTGCATTCTTTAAACACAAATAGCACATATCGATGTTACGACCGTGACTGTTCATTACCATTTACAAATTTGTCATCATATAAAAGACATTTAATAAGGCTACATGGTGTTTTAAACGGAAATAGTGAGAAGAAAAAGAAAATTTGTGAAAAACAAAGAATGTTGACAGATGGTATAGAGAATTGTGAAATAACTTTAAATAATAAGAATAATCTTTTCGAAAATTTACCTTCATTTGATTCTTGCAAAATTGATAAAATTTAAATCACAAAAACTATATTTTGCGCAGAAGAAGAACTAAATACTCTTAAAAATTACAGCAGACAGTTGTCCGAGGCCTTCGTCCACGGACTGTCCCTGCAGGCTGTGTCAGAGACACGGTCATTAAGTTTAACGTAGAATACGCCATCCGATAAGACAGAAAACATATATAACAATAAATGATAAATAACATAAGCAAATGAATTTAGGCTGCCGCTGCGATTTGTTGCATATTTGTTGTTGATGCCACTATATTTGTTGTTGTTGCCGCTATATGAACTGTAAATTAAATCCATTATTAGGAATTTATACATTACATTAATATATACATATGTATATGTATGTAGGTATAAAACTGACCTATTTGATTGATATTTGGTGCAGCCGCTGCTGTTGCGATTTGTTGCATATTTGTTGTTGATGTTGCGCCTACAAATTTTTAATAAAAATATATATAAACAAGGGAGCACAAAACTTACCTGAGTATTTATTTCTATGCATAACAACCACTCGTTGCTTTCTTGTATTTCGTGTAGGTGCCAAACGTCAACTGTCAGCTGCTGTCAAACAGCATCAAGCAGCATTGTTATTTTGCTTACTTGGCAGCACTTTCATTTAACATAAAAATGTATGAATTAATTTTTTCATATATTTTTTATAATTATATATCCATGTTAAATTCAAATTCACATTTAACATTTTTTTTCACTTAAATACATAAGTAAATATACGAAATTTCAATATTTCATCAATCAAAACAACAGCCGAAGGTTTGTGTCCACACTGAAACAGCAGCATAGTTTGTGTTCACGCTACTCAAACACTCAACCAAACACCACACATATGTTTGAGTGTATGTGTTTAAACAATTTTCACATGAGAAATTTAAATATTAGGAAGATATCAACCAATAGGAAATGTATATCAAACGAAAGATAACATCTTCATTTACCTACAGAAAAATTTTTAAAAAAAGTTATCTCGCCGTTTCCTCATAATCAATGAAATAAAGATTACAACAATAACAATCTGACATGACTCCCTATACCGTAAGGTAAGACGTATTCTACGCCAAAATAATGCATTAAAATTTAGCTTTGAGCTACATGCAAACGACAGTTTCTCAAGAAATGATGTGTATCGAATTCAAAAATTTGTTACAAGTCTTATTGTCAACCCTATTCTAAATATTTTTGAAAAATTTTCTAATTCGAAAATAAATGATACTAATATTTTAAATGAATTTTCAAGTGTTTTAAGTAATTGTAAAAATCCTTTTGAGTATTTCGATTCCGACTATTTACTATCAAAACAACTGATGTCTTCCGGCCACATGCCAGAATTAAAAGAATTTACAATTTCTAATAAGCTTGAAACACGATTTCATAAAGGAGAGTTGAAAATTGAAGAACAAAAATACCAAAGGTATACTTCTACCATTACGGAAGCAAATTCAAATGTTATTTCAGAATGAGAACTTGTTCATGGATATGTTGCGCTATATGGATAGCTTAAACAAAAGTGATCATTGTGTTAAATTCATAAACAGTGAGTTATGGAAAAAGAAAACGCAATTATATCCGAATAAATTGTTAATTCCATATTTTTTATATGCGGACGATTTTGAAATAAATAATGCTACTGGATCTCATGCGACAACTCACGCTATTTGTAATTTTTATTACTCATTTCCATGTATATCTTTTAATGATTCTAAACTGAAAAATATATTTTTGGCTGCTGTAATTAAATCCAAAGATTTAAAGACCCACGGAAACGAAAATTGTTTGAGATCATTAATTAATGAACTGAAGTTTCTCGAGGAAGAAGGTATCCATATTAGGGCGTCCGACGGTAATCTTTTTCATGTTCATTTTATTTTGGGGTTATTTCTGGGCGATAATCTTGGACTAAATAGTTTACTGAGTTTTAATAAATCGTTCAATGGTGATTTTTGTCGATTTGCAAATTACAGAATGAAAGTTGTAGGTCGGTATGTGAAGAACAAGAAGATAAAATGCGTAAAGTGTCAAACTATAATGTAGATATAGAGGAACGAAACCCTTCTGAATCAGGCGTTCCAAACGAATGTTCTTTCAACTCTATACCATCATTTCACGTGGTCGACAATTTCAGCGTCGATATAATGCATGATGTTTTTGAGGGTATATGTCATTATGACATATGCGAAATAATATTACACTTTATTAATACGAAGAAATATTTTTCTTTAGGAAAACTTAATATGAGAAAAGACAAATTTGAGTATGGACCAATAGAAATAGATAACATTTCAAACGAAATCACTATGACTCATCTTAAAAAGCAACATTTAAGAATGTCAGCTAGAGAAATGATGACATTCATAATGTATTTTCCTTTAATGGTAGGTGACCTAATACCGCTGTATGATGAAATTTGGGAATTTCTATTAAACCTTGTGGGAAATAATCGATCTAGTTCTTTGCTATGAAATAACAGAAGTTTCTATTGCTACTTTGCGAAGCAAGATAAAAGCACACAACGAACAATATATTTTATATTTCAAAAAAACATTAAAACCAAAATTGCATATTTTAACACATTATCCAACTGTTTTAAAGAAATCAGGACCGGTGAGAAATTTTTGGTGCTTCAAGTATGAAGCCAAACATAAATATTTTAAGTTATATTCACATGCAATAACTTCTCGGAAAAATATCTGTCTAACATTGGCTAAAAAATTCCAACTTAATTTTGCTAACAGATTTATTAATTCCAATGATACTATTAACAATGTTGCCTTTTATAAAAAAAGATAAAGTCAATTGTGATCTGTCTTCTTTAGTAAGTAGTATGATAAATGTTACACAAGAAGAGTTAACTTATTATATATACCTGGCAACCCTAGCTGTGATCAGACGTCTTAATTGGTGCTCTCTGAAAATTGTTTGATAATTTGCTTTTTATCGAAAAATTCAGTGATTATTCTCTAACTTCCCTCGCGGTAATTCAATAATTTAGTGTGGTGAACATCATATGTATATTGATCGTGATTGGAAATTGGTTCAAATTGTTGAGATAATTGATTGTGTTAAAAAGTTTTCAAAGTGATTATATGAGTGTTTTTTGTGTGTTTGCTTTATTACATTTGGTAAGCAAAGTTGTTGTTGTTTACATCTCGCTTTTGCTTTAGCTTTACTCTTTGTACTTGCCACCTTTTTTAGTATTGTATCTCGGGTCTTCTGTCCGTAATATTACTCTGAATTTTGTTGCATACTTTTAGGCATTGTCGGCTTTGACGGTACAATTAAATGTTGTCAATATGGCTTGTATGTATAAAGGATGCAAGTTGAATAACTCTAAGGAGAGATTAATATCGTGTTGGTTATGTGATAATTTGTCGCATTTGTGTTGTGCTGGATTTAATGGAAGGCATTATGATGCAATTTGCGATAGGAATAAAGGACTCCGTTGGTCATGTTTGGATTGTAGGCAATTAGATGTTGATTTTTATAAACTGTTTAGAGAAGCGAAAAGCGGTATATCGGAGTTAAAGAAAGTTTTTGATACAACTCTTGAAAAAGTATTAAAATTTGAGGATATGTTTAAGAATTTCAATATTTCTGAAGAGTCTCCTAAAAGGAAAAAGTCTGCGTTAATGGTAAACGATAACATTGGTACTATCACTTCTCCAGTGGATAGTAACTTAATCAGTCTCTTATCACCCAGAATTGAGGAAGCGGGATCTCAGTCTCCAAACTTCTCTTCTGGTTCTTCTGGTACTCAAATATCTTCAGCTGTTGATACTGGAGTTGTAGTCACTCCAGTAGTCTCTGAGCATTTGGTGACAAATGTTCCTACCAATCCTAGTTCCTCTATAGTGAATACAAACTCTGAGCATTTGGTGACAAATGTTCCTACCAATCCTAGTTCCTCTATAGTGAATACAAACTATCCCACTGAAAACTCAATCCCTTCTTATAGTTTGGTTGTTGTACCTCCTCGCAGAACTATTTTCTTGTCTCGTTTATCTCCTATCACGTCCACTGACAACATACGATCTTATATAAAATCAAAATGTGTTGGTTTAAAGGATAAAGATTTTAATGTACTTAAATTTAACTATTCTGAGCCACGTGATATAGCATCTTTTAAGATATTTGTGCCAGACTGGATTTTTGATACTTTGTTGGATAGATCTACCTGGCCTGATGGAACGTTAGTTAAAGAATTTATTCGTAGAGATCGCATTATTTCAGAGGTTACAAGAAATCCTCCGGAAATAGTGGTGTCAAAAAACTAGAAAAGTCAGTATCAAAACGTTAGGGGCCTCAACACAAAGTTGAAAAATTTGTATTTAAATAGTTTTGGTTTTGGTTACGAAGTTATCGCATTTACTGAGACATGGTTAAAGCATGATGTTAATAATTCTGAAATATTTTGTGGACATTATCATGTTTATAGAAAAGACAGATCGTCAAAAACTGGCGGAGGTGTTCTCATTGCTGTTCATAGTTCCGTACCTTCTGAATTAGTTAATCATTCATTTAATGTTGATATCGAGCTTATAGCTGTCCGATTAACACTTAGTGGCAAACATTTATTCATCACTTGCTCATACATTCCACCGAACTCTGACATAGGTCTTTACATGAACCACTATGGGCTTATTATGGAAATTTATACTCGTATTTCGCCTTTAGATGAAATTGTATGCTTAGGAGATTTTAACCTACCTTCTGTGTCCTGACAATTCAGTTATGAATCAAATTGTTTACAACCTTCATCTTCGTCAAACTTTGCAAACGAATTTCTTGACTCAATATCTGGCTTGGGAATGTATCAGCTAAATGATATTTCTAATTGCCATGGTAGAAGTCTAGACTTAGTTTTCTCTAGTTCTGTGGAATTTACATTAGGTAGTATTGCTCCTCTGGTTTGTCCTGAGGATAAATATCATCCCACTTTGATATTAAACTGCGATTCCCTAAATCTTAAAGCCAAACACTCTACGACTGTTGTAAACTTGAAAAAGTATAATTTTAGGTTATCTAATTATGACATGCTCAAGTCGTTTCTAGTTCAATCCGTCTGGCCCGATAATTGTGGCATAGATTTTCAAGTGTTGAGTTTTTACGATACTTTGAATAATGCGTTTCCTGTATCTGTCCCTTTAACCATAAATATTTCAACTCCTGGTCCACCCTGGGGTACAAAGAAATTGAGCAGGTTAAAAAACTTGAAAAGTCGTTTATTTTCAACGTATAGGAAAAAATCTACATCATTGGCCTATATTAACTACACTGTGGCCCGAAGTAAGTATAATTTGACAAATCAGAGATGCTATTCAAGGTATATGACTAGGATGAAAATCAATATTAAGAACAACCCTAAAAGCTTTTTTAAATTTGTCAATTCTAAAAGGAAAGTAATAGGATTCCCAACTTCTTTGAAATACGGGAATATTGAATCCTCTGAAGACCCTGTTATTTCTAATTTATTTGCTGAATTTTTTCAACAAACATACTCTTCCACTTCTTTTAACTCTACCTACCCTTATGAACTTTCGACGTACAATGTATTTACAAATCTAACAATAAGTGCAGATGAAGTTTTAAGCGGTTTAAAAGGATTAAAATATTCAAATTCTCCAGGAAGTGATGGTGTTCCTTCCTCAATTCTAAAGGCTTGTGCAGATGAGTTGTATATTCCACTTACGAAAATTTTTAATATGTCTCTTAGTTTGGGTTATTTTCCATTACTTTGGAGAAAAAGTCATATTATACCACTCTATAAAAGTGGTGATAGACGACTCGTTGACAACTACAGGGGAATAGCTAAGTTAAGTGCTATTCCTAAATTATTTGAATTTATAGTAACACAGAAGATTGTTCGTTCTGTGTGTTCAATTGTCTCCCCTTATCAACATGGTTTTGTTAAGAATAGGTCGACAAATACGAATTTGTTGGAATTAACGTGTCATATTTTCGAAGCCTTCTCGAACAACTGCCAAACTGATGTCATATATACTGATTTCAGCAAAGCATTTGATACAGTAATTCATGACCATCTAATTTTCAAATTGGATAAGATTGGATTTCCCCCTGGGCTTCTTAAGTGGATCTCTTCATATCTTACGGAAAGAACGCAACAGGTAACGTTTAGTGGAGTTTTATCTAAAAATATCGTGGTATCCTCTGGGGTTCCCCAGGGTAGTCATTTGGGACCATTATTATTTGTGCTTTATTTAAACGATCTACCTTCGGCTATTAAGTTTTCTAATATTTTAATGTACGCAGATGACGTTAAGCTTTTTTTATCTTATAAAGACACAATTGATACTTGTCGCTTACAATCCGACCTGTCGAATTTAGTACTTTGGTGCTCTGTAAATAGAATGTCCCTAAACCTAAAGAAGTGTAAGAAACTGTCTTTCTCAAGGAAGCCGATAATGTCATGGGTATATACTATTGACTCGTACGATTTAGAAGAGGTCAAATCGTTTGTGGATCTGGGCGTCTTGTTAGATCAGAAATTACGTTTTAATCTTCATATTGAAAGTATTGTCAATAAGGCTTACTCAATGTTGGGGTTTATTAAAAGGTGGTCAAAGGAATTTAATGATCCATACATAACGAAAACACTCTTTGCAAGTCTTGTAAGGCCCATTCTTGAATACTCCTGTATCGTCTGGAGTCCCTATTACAACACTCACATAGATAGAATTGAATCTGTCCAAAAGCAATTTCTTTTGTTTGCATTGCGAGGCCTTGGCTGGAATCAATTTGAAAACTTACCACCATATGAAAATCGACTTAAACTCATTGACTTAGCAACTCTTGAACGAAGACGATATATGCTTAAATCTATGTTTATAATTAAACTATTAAATGGTCAAATTGATTCTTTATTTTTGTTAAACAGATTAAATTTAAATATACCATCACGTTTTACCCGTAATTTTCGACCTTTAAAATTGTCCATTACCCGATCAAACTATGATTTTTACAATCCATTTAGAGCACTTTGCTCTCTTTATAATGATCTTTCAGTATATCTTCCATTTCTTGAACCACTGCACAAAGTGAAAGAATACATTATTTATGAATTATCATATGCTATGGTTGCCAGTTGTCGTCATCATCAAAGTACTTAGTTCCCACCATCAATGTACATATTTAACACCCAATTATCGCTGTTGTAAATTTGTCTTCGCCACACTGATACATATCTATATTTTATTGAATGTATACGATGTCCACTGTATTTTCATCCTCCCATCGCTTTGGTCAACAGAATAATTTTACGTGTTGCTCAGTTACCGATCCTGTGTTCCTGTTTCATCTAAGTCTGCATCCTGTATACTTTGAATTTGGTCAACAGAAATATTTTATGTGTTGCTCAGTTACCGATCCTGTGTTCCTGCTTTGTCTAAGTCTGCATCCTGTACACTTCTTCATATCATGCTTCCAGTTTCCTTATTTCATCTATCATACACATATATACCTATCCCTGATTTCGTCATCAATTGTATACCGCCTACTGATTTTTATATGTTATTAATTGTTAATAGATAGTTATAAGATAGTTATAAGATAGATTTTAAGAGAATATTATAATAACTTGCAAATCTCTAGATGTAAGAACACATAGTTTTTTGCTGCACGAACTAGCGTAATGGGAGAAACTTTAACTTTAAGTTTAAAACACCAACGTATGTGATTTTGGAAAATGGTGTTATTGTTGCACATATTTAACTGCCGACTGGCTTTATTCACAAATTTCTTGTTTTTAATAACCTAAAAAAAAAAAAAAATACCCATATCTGTACTTGTTATAGATATTTAATGATTCACTGGCTGTTGTTTTCAATAGATTTTAAAACTTTAGAAAATATTTAATATTATTTAAATAATAATTTCATAATTTCGCCTTTTGAATCTATTAAATACCATTCTTAATACAATTCTAAGCAATATTTCCACGTAATATCACAAATCCACTTTTTTTTTTTTTTTTTTTTTACAAACGCTAATTTACTGAAAATTTTTATACATTGTAAGAGATGTTTTGTAACATAGTACGTAAGTGCAATTTGAAAAATTAATCCTCCAGCTGAAATTAAATTTTTGTAGCGGAGTAATAAATAAATAAATAAATAAATAAATAATAAGGTTGAAGATTTTGGTGTAAAGTAAGGCAATGGCTACTATGTTTCAAAACTTTCCAATGACTACTTTATTTATGTAATAAAAAATATTATTAAATACGGTGAAAATTTTGCCTTATTTGTGCAGCAAATTAAAAATGTTCGCTTCCAACCACATTATACTTCATTTGAAATTGACACTGATAGTTTAGGCGAACTCGTTGTCTTAAATTTTGATGAACTTGTTGGTCCACCAATAACAATTATAAAAACTTCAAAAGGAATAAATTGTTTACGATTAAAGGAGTATTATATCCCATAAAATGATAATTTTTGTTATCTCATTAAATAGGTAACATATCACAAGAAAGAAAGAAAGAAGTTTACAATTATTTATCATTACATCGCTTTAAATACCCCACCAATCATGGATGAGGGTATCAAAAACAATTTTACTGAAAATGAGCTTGTCGAAATTCTGTTAAGTGATATTGGTGAATTACCATCCCCAACACAGACCACTGTAAGTATTCACTCAATAACAATAATATATCATGTTTTTAAAATGAATCAACTACTAACAGAAATATTCAGACGATAAGGAAGATGCGACTTTGAAAGGATTACTAATAAGTTGGAATTTGGAGCATTTGGAGGAATTTTTAATGAGTAAGTTTTATTTTTTTTAATACCATCCACTTGCGATATAATTTTTCTAATTTATTTTATGTTACAGCTGAAAAAATTACAATTGGAGTACTAAAAGTAATTAAGCAACATCACATTTCCGCCCTCTTCACAAATCACAAAAAGGGAGATTTGATTCTCTTTGAGCATCATGTACAGGAATGGCAAAAGTCAGAAACACATAAAGCTACGTCTGTAATAGAAAAGTCAGGCGTTTTAACAACATCTTCCTCTTCTTCGTCCAGACGTAGCTCAAACGAATCATTTGTAACTTTGTCTGATATTTTGAATGAAACCCAAACAGCATCGCTTGTAACGGCATTTTACAAAAACCATTCTAAATTTAAGGATAGTCATCGCAGTATATTAATTCAAGCAATATGCAATTACTTCGAACAAAGCCAAATCCACATGTCTCTTTATACAAGCTACAGACTTGAGCAAGAAATAATAGATCGTTTTCGTGGAGAAAAACTCGATTATTATCGCACCGGCAAAAGAGGAAAAATTTATGCTAAATACTGTAATGCAAAAAGCAATATAAAATCACTGAAACAAAATTTACATGACGATGCGTCTAACACTGTAATATCCAGTAACTCTGAACCGAAAATCTTTAGTAAGTATAGTAATATGATAAATTAAAAACATACGCAATTTATATTTGATTTTTTCTTAAAGGTCCTGAAAGTAATGCGGAAGAATGCATTAGAAGTATAAGGTTTGATAACTTATCGGCGGCAGAATTTGACAGTTGTTGGCAAGGCTGCAGCCAATACAGGCTTAATCAAATTAATAAAGCATCTTCTTTGATGGAAATATTCCAAAAATGGCCTGAATACAAAAAAGCAACAGGTTTTCGATATGTAAGTATTGACGAATATATCTATTAGCTTTCATTTACAAGATAACATATATCGATTTTATATTTGCAGATTGATAAAGACTTCGGTGTTGCTTTTGGTAATCGTTCGGGCGTTCTTGATGATTGGCCGGAACATTTATTGAAAATAAAAGCTTTTCTTCTCGCAGAAAATCGCATTAAAGACAAAGGATTGCAGGCTATTTTACAAAATGTAGATAATGCAGAAATCAATAATGGTAAATTTAATGTATTAATAGTACTAAAGAGTAGGACGAATATTTAACATTATTTATTTGCCTATTTTGTAGAAGTTGCTGCTGTCGAACTTATGTGGTGCTTACATGGGTATCTTGTACCAACGAAAAACGTCGTGCGTAAAGACAACAACAAAAAAAAGATTGTTAAACACACAATTAGAAGTTCGCAGGAATCTTTCTTTTATGTTGGAAGGAACACACAGGAAATTGAAGAACACATAAGTTTCCTGAAGAGTAAATCGGAAAGCATTCAACCAGTTATTTTTGCCATAGGCGATAAAAACCTTAAGTATTTTAAAAATTTCTATTTATATTTAGATGGTTTCCAATATGAGTTTACCACTTTTTTGAGGGCAGTCGATATTTGCTGTAAGTGCTTTCATTTGTTTAATTTAGAATATCCTCTTTCATGCGCTAATTTTTGGTCGTTCATTGAAAGTAAACCAGATGAATAAAAACCAAACTAAGTCATCGAAAGTCGCACTAATGTCCGACAAACTAAAAGAAACCGATGAGTCAGTTAACAAAAATTAATAATATAAACTATACATTTTCAGTTTCTAGTTTTTAATAAGACGTACAAATATATTGTATTTAATGTATTTTTCAAATTTATAATTTAACATTACAAAACATAATTATTAAATAATGAATTATTATATTTAGATGTTGATTTTTTTCCATTACTTTAGTTTCTAGTTTTTAAAAAGACGTACAAATATATTGTATTTAATGTATTTTTCAAGTGTATAATTTAATATTACAAAACATAATTATTAAATAATGAATTATTATATTTAAATGTTGATTTTTTCCATTACTTAATAAAACCATGAAGATTATTTGGTAATATATGCATTTTATTGAAAGTTACTATAGATATTTTTTGGTTAACGTGTACAGTCCTTGTGACAATGTATTCGTACATTAAAAATTAATGTACGCGTTCATTGAGTCAATGTATTCATACATAAAAATCAATGTAAGCATACATTAAAATCAATGTATACGGTCATTGTGTTAATGAACGCGTTCATTTTATCAATGTATTCATACATTAAATATTAATGTACGCGTTCATTAGATTAATGTACGCGTTCATTGATTCAATGTATTCATACATAAAAATCAATGTAAGCATACATTAAAATCAATGTACACGGTCATTGTGTTAATGAACGCGTTCATTGTATCAATGTATTCATACATAAAAATTAATGTATCCATTCATTGGGTCAATGTACACAGTCATTAGTTCACTGTAATAATTCATTGAAAATCAATGTATGTTGCTCATTGGCCCAATGAACAGGATCATTACTTAATGTACGATTACATTGAATCAGTAATTCAATGAACACCATTCATTAAAATCAATGAACGAATACAATGGCTGAAAATTAATGAATAATACATTGTCCCAATGAACTTTTTCATTGATATTATGTACCTTTTTGGTTCAGTGCGTGCATCTTTGATACACGCTTTTTCTAATGGTACAGACATTATTACACAACTCAGGAAGGTTGCCAACTCAGAAAGAAATGAATATGCTTCCTATACCGAGTTCGTAATGGAAAAGGTTTGCCAAATTAATCAATTACCTTTCGAAATTCCAGAAGACAAAATGGTCAAAATTGTCATCAGATGCATTAGTGAGGTGAGTTTGAGAAATTCTCTTACATTTGATATGCCATCAACTGTGCAAAGTTTGATTAGTCATTTGTCGTCGATACGAGAAAAACCTTTGCGAAAAGTAGAAAATATAACACGCCGTTTGCAAGAGAATAAACCAGTATCCAATATTGAAAAAGAAGACAGGTTTCCTAATCCATTGAAACGTAGACGCGTAGAGGATGAGAAACGTTGCTATGGATGTGGCGAAAAGGGTCATATTAGAGTTAATTGCACGGAAAAACAAAAGACAAACGAATTGGTTGTGCAGAAAATACCAATCAAACCCATGGAAACCAAATTTAAGTGTTCTTTTTGTTGAAAATCTGGACACGAAGAACAAACCTGCTGGGCTAAACAAAGAGCTGACCGAAAACAAATAAACCTATGCAAGATTTCTTTGGTATCAGATAATTACAATCCAGTGGTTATCAAGGGAAAATTATATCATTGTCTTCTCGACACGGGATCTGATTGTTCGTTGATAAGATCCGACACTGCTGACAAAATATCTGCAAAAAGAACTACAAATTTACTGTCTGTACAAGGTCTTGGGAGAGAACCTATTTTATTATCTGAGAGGCTTGAAACATTTGTAGAATTTGAAGATCTTATTGTTGAGGTTAGCCTTTATTTGATTGATAAAAAACATTTACAAAATGAAAATATTATTGAAAGAGACATTTTGAAAGATACTATGTAAGTCTGCTTTTTGTCTCAAAGGCAAAAATATTGTTACCACAACTGGTAGTATGTCAAAGCCTCGTACGAAGGAGCTGAATGTTATTTTGGATAAGTACTCCAAACAATTTATAGCGGGTTTTGCTAGGGCAACGGTAACTACAGGATCCCTAAGTATACGTTTAACGAAAGATTCCAATATTTTATTTAGGCCATATAGGATGACACACAGTGAGCGGCAGATAACAAAAAAAATTGTTGCAGATGTGATAAATAATGGTATAATAAGAGAGAGTCACTCACCGTTTGCGAGCCCAATGATTCTTGTCAAAAAGAAAAATGAACAGAATCGCCTTTGTGTAGATTTTAGAGCACTGAACAAAATAACTGTAAAGGATCGCTATTCTTTGCCGAGGATAGAAGATTAACTAGATGAATTGTCTGGAAATAAATATTTTACATCATTGGATATGGCATCTGGTTTTCATCAAATTCCAATTACTGAGGATTCTATAGAAAAAACTGCTTTTGTCACACCCGATGGACATTATGAATATTTCCGTATGCCATTTGGTCTCGCTAATGCACCTGCAGTTTTCCAGAGGGCTATAAACGTGGCTTTGGGTGAGTTACGAGGCAAATTGGCTTTGGTATACATGGATGATGTGTTGATAACATCCAAAACCATTGATGAAGGTCTTGAAAAGCTTGATATTGTACTCAAGGCATTCGTTGGAAGTGGGTTTACCTTAAACATGGATAAATGTAAATTTCTTCAAACTACTATTGAATACTTAGGACGAGAAGTATCTGGAGATGGTATACGACCAAGCAAAACCAAAATTGATGCGTTAGTGAGTTCCCCGACACCTAGTAATGTTAAGTAAATACGTCAATTTATGGGGCTACCGAATTATTTTCGAAAATTCGTACCAGAATTTGCTGCAAAAACTGCCTGTATCACGGCATTGACTAAAAATAATACGGAATTTGTATGGAGTAATGAATGTCAAGCAGCAAAAGATTACATAGTAGAACAACTTGCAACTCGACCATTATTAGTATTGTTTAATCCTGATCTTTCAACAGAGCTGCATACGGATGCAAGTGCAAGTGGATATGGAGCTATCTTATTTCAGCGAGTTAGGGAAGATTGCATGTAGTTGCTTATTATAGTCAGGCAACCAAGTCGTATGAAGCAAAATATGAGCTGGAGACACTTGCGGTGGTAAATGCGATGAAACGTTTTAGGCATTACCTAATCGGTGTTAAGCTCTTGTTGGTTACTGACTATAACGCTTTAAAGGCAACAAAAGAAAAAAAATATTACTTTCTCGCGTTGCTCGTTGGTGGATTTTTCTTCAAGATTTTGAGTTTGAGATTGTATACCGAAAAGGTAAGACTTTATCACATGTAGATTACCTTAGCCGAAATGTGCCAACAAAATCTTGTTATAAAATTGAGAGTTTGTCCGAAACATGATTACATATTGAGCAGCAAAATGATCCAGGTACATTAGAAATCAATCCATGAAGAAAACTGTCATGTCGGATGGGAAAAGACTCTTATGAACATACGAGAGCATTTTTGGATGCCGGATATGACTAAAAATGTCAGAAAATTTGTGAATTCTTGTTTAATCTGCCTGGTGGCTAAAAGGCCGTCTGGAAAGAAAAAGTATGAACTTCACCCAATAGAAAAGAAGCCAATTCCATTCGTTTTGGTTCATGCTGATTTTATGGGACCATTTGACGGAAAAGACTATCGTTATATTTTCATTTTGATTGATGCTTTTACAAAATTTACAGTTTTATTCCCTTGTAAAACCCTTACAGCTGCGGAAACTGTTCAAATGTTTTACAACTATGTAATGCTATTTGGAGCTCCAGCCAAACTTGTAAGTGAAAGAGGCACTAATTTTACTAGTGCTGAGTTTAAAAACTTCTGCATGTCGTTGGGGATAACACATCATTTAATTGCTCCTGGTGCTGGTAGAGCTAATGGCCAAGTGGAACGTTATGTGGACACTGTTGCTAACTTATTGAGAACTAATTTAGATAAATGTGGCGAATGGACTGGTTACATCAGTCGTGTACAACTAGCTCTTACTACAACGGTCAATAAAACAACTGGATTTTCTCCGTTGAAGGTATTAACAGGTATTTCGGAACGGACTCCAGATATTAGTGAATTTTTAGCAGAGCTCGAAATTGAGCCACAATTTGACGACGTAGAAGAAATACGAAAGCTTGCCAGTGAACGAGCAGAGTTAAATGCAACTCCAGTGAGGATCAGATTTGATCAGAATAAATGCAAACCAACTCAATTAAAAATTGGACAAAAGGTTGTCTATAGTAGTAACCAGAGGCGCAAATCGAAGTTACAGCCGTATTATCGTGGTCCTTATGAAATAGTTGGTGTCCTTCCCAATGATCGATATAAGTTGAAGAAAGAAAACTGCAAAACTTTTATTGTTGCAGCAAGAGAGGTCATTCGGCCTTTAAATGAGAGTGAAGACGAGAAGGATGTTATAATATTCAGTTTAGGTGTTGAAGTTTTGAACAAGCTTAAGATTGCCTCTGAGTCATAACTTTCAGTTTAGGTGTTGAAGTTTTGAACACGCTTAAGATTGCCTCTGAATCATAACTTCCAGTTTAAGTGTTGATTTGCAAACAAGCTTAGGATTGTCTCCGAGTTGCGATTCAAGAAGTAAAATCTGAAATAATGATTCTGTTTACAGCTCTGGATATCTGGTGGTTAATTGTACAAGAGGACAGATTACTGCTGTGGAATTTGAAATAATGAATTTGTGGTTTCTGTAAACTGTTTGTTTTCTTGTGATTTTAGCTTGTTTTTTCTGTAATAAACAAATGATTATTTTGAAAACAAGAAGAGCAAAAAAAAATAGTTTGCTCAACTCAGTTTGAAGTGCATTTCAATTTTTGTCATAAAGAATATGACGTCAGATCTGTACACCTGAAAAGTATAAAAGGGAAAAGTTGAACTGAAATGTTGGTCATTTTTATAAAATATTTGGTGGTGTACAGAATTGAAAAATAATAAAAAAAACTATAAGTTTCTAAAAAAAAAAAGGTTTCTATCATATATATAAACATGAGGATGCATTTTGCAAATATTCTTTTTAAAAAATAAAACTCTCTTAATAGTCTTGCGCTTATAGTCTTACAAATGTGAATTAGAAAATTTTTGGTGGTGGAAAAAGCGTAAAGTACAACTCCATCGAAAATCCAATCATTTCATGAAATAAGAGACTTTCGATTCAATAATATTCACACAATTATATTACCTAAAGTTTGCTAACGGCATGTGATAATAAATACGCGGAATATGTGAGGAAGGACATCTAGGAGAACGCCGAAATGATAAGGCTACAGGGAATATATAGTATTCGAATTAGGATATCTAAATAAATTACAAGTCTGTCAGTAAGCTTCTCTATGCCTTGATGAATTTTGGAAATACCGTATCCTTTCATACATAGTTCAAACCATCGTATATTTATCATTTCATGTGTAACTTTTGGTACAATGAATAACACTGGAGAGCAATACAATACTGTAGCTTTAGACTAGCTTGTTTCCAAACGTCATCGCGCCCTGTGTACAGCTAATATTTGTTCTTTACCATGTAGCCTTTATTAGGACACCATGTTAAGAAAACATATCATGTTTGCTCGTTTACTCCAAATATTCGATGCCCTAATATAAATTACCGAACCTTACGGTGAACTTTATATTGATTAGGATGCCGGTTTATTTTCGGAAACCTTCAGTTTTAAAATCGGTTAATATTTTCCCTCTGGAATAGTAGAGCATTTTCGCTATAGAACTTCAGGTCATGGAAAAAAGTGTTGACTACTATTGTATCAAAAATCCTATAATATTACGAATTTAAGCGATTTGTGAGTGAAATGTTTCAAAATTTTTGTATGTTTGAATAAAGTCTAAAATCGCGCTTAAGGTTTCCCTACGATATAATAAACAGAGTCAATCTGTTATTACTCGAAAAATCCAACTTTATAATTTTCCAAATCAATGTTTAAGATCATACAAATTATCAATGATATTATATAAAGCGAAGGTATGGGGAAAGTTAATGTAAAGAGGTAGGACTAAATGTAAACTATTTTAATATTTATGATTTCTGATAAGATATGTTTATAGACCGACTTTGAATGAATATAAACATATATATTATATACTAACAGAGTTGGATGTATCATTATATTAATGATTACGCCGATTTGCACAGCATCCAAAAGGTTATATTTTGGACATCATATGCAAAATGTATCAAGGAATATGGAAGACTTTCCAAAAAACCCAAATATAAAACAAACCCAAATATAAAACAAATGTACCAAAAAGTACATAAGGTGTACTAAAAAGTACAAACAATTTATCAAATATTATAAGCAATGTACCTAAAAATGTATTATTATTGGACGCTTTAACCAATGGATGTCTTTAATACGGCATCCATTTTAAAAACATCGCTATAACTAACATTTAAGTGTTAGCGATTTGAAGATACTCATTGGTTGAAGCTTCCTATGGAGGTAAAATTTTTCGATTAGAGGCTCCGTATTTTGGCGATTTTTTGAAAAAAAATCTTCCATACAAATGGGGGCAGGTAATGAAAAACCCTTAGAAACCCGCAAAAATTTGATATTTTTCGATTGGACGCTCCGTTTCCGAGATATAAACATGAGGGCGTTTTAGCAATTTTTTGTTTGATAAATTTTAGTTTCAGCGACTTTTAAAAAATAGTGATGCCATATTGAAGACACCTATTTGTTAAAGCCTCCTCTGGAGGTCAAATTTGTATTATTTTTTCGATTGGACGCACCGTTTCTGAGTTACATCCACTTTTTTATTTTAGCAATTTTCTTATGTTGGCGATTTTTCGAAAAAAAATTCTTCCATACAAATTGGACCACTTTATGAAAAATCCTTAGAAACCCACAAAAAGTGGTTATTTTTTCGATTGGACGCCCCGTTTCCGAGATATAGAAATATTTTCTAACGTTTTCATATTTTGACCATAACACATCGTCGTGGGTAGCTACGCATTATTTTCCCCATTTCACTGAGGGTAATGGGTAATCGTGATGAGTAATTTCCCATTGTCGTGGGTAGTTTCCCCTTTTTTTCCCCCATTACCCTGTGGGTAGTAGGTAATCGAGATGGGTAATTCCCCATCGTTGTGGTTAACTACCCATTGTTTTCCCCATTACCCTGAGGGTAATACAAAAACATACTAAGGTCTGCCCAGAAATGCATCAGCTGATGCAGATATTTGTTTTGCATATTTTGTTTGGAGTTACCAACTCAAAACACCCGCAAAGTTGTCAGGTGCTGCATTTACGAACGTGCTGCCCATCAGATGCAGAGCAGTGATGCATTTCCGAACAGGCCCGTATATATACATATATAGGTAAAAACAATAAAAAACACTTAACACTTCCCTTATGGCCTTCTCCATATGCTTTCTTTAATTTTCAGCTTAATTCGCGGAACCTGTTCGGATATAAATAAATAAAATTTTATTAATGACCACGAACCCACAAATCTAAAATTGTTTGCTCACCTTGCAACATCTAACACCACACTTTGACATATCCTACTTAGTTGGGCATCGTCCCATTTCTAAGAGATTCTGTGACCTATTTTGAAAAGAAAAATAGAAAGAATTAGCAAAAATTAAAGAAAATTTTTTTTGTTTACTTACCTTTCACATTGAAAAAATATTATTTGTGTTTTTAAAATATCAAATAAAATATCAAAATATTTGTTTACATATTTTGAAACGACTACTGATTGAAATTCAAAACTATGCAATAGAAATTTTATATTAGTATATAAACTCGTATACATATGTTTAGTTTAGGAACATTTCATGAAATTAGCAACATTTGTTGAACTTAGTATAAATATGCTTGAACTCAAATCTAGGAAAACACAATATTCCTGATCCGAATTGAATTTAAAGGGATTGACATTCTTATTTTGAGTCAAGACAATTTTTATGTCTACTACACAATTTAGATTCAAACTTCTAATTTTGGGTAAAAATTAACTCGTACTGAGTACATAGTTTGAACAAGTTTTGAGTTCAATTTGAAATCAAATTTAGGCTATGATGTTTTTGACTGTATCCCAACATTGTTGTTTAGGAGAATTTTTTTGAATTAGGAAAACTTTTTGAATTTAATGTAAGCAAATTTGAGCTCAAAAATTGAAAAACTCAATTATGTTTTAACTAAAATGTAGGATATTTTTTTTACTTACAAAATGTACCTAATCCAAGAAAATATGAACTTAAATTGTGTTAAAATTTCCTTATTTGAAGTAAAAATTAACTTGAATTGAGTACATACTGTGAACTAATATTAAGTTCATTCTGAAATCAACGTTAGAATATGCGGGTTTTGAGTGTGTACGCAACACTGTTCTTCAGGAACATGTTATTCAATTAGGAATATCGTTTGAACGTAATATAAGTTAGTTTGAACTTCGATATGGGAAAATTAATTTTTTTTAACTTTATTGAACGTAATGCACGGCAACATAAAGCTAAATTATGTTAAATTTTCTTATTTAAAGTTAAGTTTTACTAGAATTAGGTACACTTTATTGAACTAAATTCTAGTTAACCCTGAACTCAAACTAAGGAAAATTGTTTAAAACTTCTATTCACTTTGGTAGCAAAAAATTCATATATTCAAATATTGGTGTATCCATTTTAAGTTAATTTTTAATTCTATTTTACTTTCTTATTACAACATTAACTGAATTTCATTTCCTTTTTCCTGAATAGTAGTTAATTTTTACTCCAAAAGAGTTTTTAAAATAAACTGTCGCAAAGTATATACACATTTTTTGCCTGAGTTTAACACATTCTAAATGCAATGACAAGTGTACTGCAGTTAAGACTTTTGTTTCCTAAATTACTCAGAAAATGATAATTTTCAGCCGTCCTTATTTTCAGTATATTTTAACTTAAAGGCATTCTAATTCTATTACACACCATCCAACGTATGTACTCAATTCAAGTACAACTAAAAACTTAATTTTAGGATTTGGAATTACTTTCAGTTCTCAGCGAACAAAACATTATTTTTTCAATAAAATTTTCTATTTAGTATTATATAAACTAAAATCTACGAAATTATTTTTCCTCAATATAAGTAACCTAGCACTCACTTCTAAGATTTTTTTAAGGAAATATACTTACTTATTATGAGTTCAGACAATTTTTATGTATATTCCGGTCAAGTAAAGTTTACTTAACTTAAGTTAAAATTCCTAATTTTAATTAAAAATTAACTAAAATTGGGTAAATAATGTGAACTAAATTTTAGTTCACTTTGAACTCAAATTTAGGACATGTTTTTTTTTGAGTGTGAAGATGAAAATATTGACAGAGCGATTACTGGCTTAATCTCGGGGAGATTTGGCGCTGTTATTGAATGACAGAACCCTCAAAACAACAGCACTACAATGATTTAAGAGATATGGTTCTATGTTAAGGGAAGTTTTTAACATAGATCCACTGCTGTGATAAAGCCCATTGGAGAGTAGAGCTTATGCTCATGGTGAGTAAAGACATAGATATGCACATATCTTATACACTTGTTATTAAAATATATATCTTAATAATAAATTCCTCATATTTCTTTTTAATTGCAGGGCGTGAATACGACGGCCTGAATGCAAGAAAATCACTGCAGTGCTGAAACAATTGATTGAACAACAATGACTCAAATTCGTTGCATCATTGAAACAAATTCATAGCTGCTATGAAACAAATTCATTGCAGCATTGAAATAAATTATTTGCAACAATGAAATAAATTCATTGCAAGAATGAAACTTATTCACTGCAAAAAATTCATTGCAGATTTCATCATAGTGACGAAAAATTTTGCAGTTGATGAACACATTTTTTTAGCGGGATGAAACTGTACGTTAGCTCACTTTCGATGACAAAAGTTGTTTGGCTGATGAACATTTCCATCCCTGTGACGAAGCTTTTCCGTTCAGTGTATCATAAATGTATTGATGAAACTTTTTTATTTCGAAAATTATCCCTAAACCTCTTTTTTAATTTGGCTATAGTTCCTCTGATGTGAATCAAAAGTTTTAGACGCATAAGCAATTGGTCTTTCCGAACAATCCGGATAAATATGTTAGATTGCCGCTCCGACTCCAAGCGGAGAAGCATCAGTAGCCAACAAAATTGGTAGATGAACGTCAAGATTTGAGAGTTTGGTTATCGAAATAAGTTGCTGCTTAAGATTTCCATAAGCTTTTTCCTGTCGCTTTCTCCAAACAATTGTACATTCTTTCTTCGAAATTCATTTATAGGTTCGCATAAAATTGAAAGGTTGCGAATACATTTAATATAGTAAGATACTTTCCCCATAAAAGCTTGTAATTGTTGTAAATTATCAGGCCTAGGCATCTCCGCAATAGCTTTTACCCCTGTTTCTGGAGGGTCAACGAACTTCTGGTTGATAACTTTTCCAAGATATTGTATTTTATCTTTCATAAAATAACATTTAGGTAAATTGCATGTACGACCAGAATTTTCCAATTTCTCAAAAAGTTTTCCAAATTTGCCCTGTGCTCTTCATCGGTTTTACATGACACTACTATATCGTCTAGACAATTCACAGTAAAAGTATTGCAATTAAATGTTGAAAGAATCGTTTGCAAATGCACTCGATATCTCAAATGCTAACTTTTTGTATTAAAATAATCCAAGCGGAGTATTAGCAACTAGTAATTTGTTTGATTCCTCATCCGTTGGAATTTGTTAATACGCATCAGGTAAATTGATCATTGAAAAGTAAGTAGTTTGTAAAGTAAATCCTATAGTTTCGGAATTGGATATTGTTCCATGTAAATTTGGGGATTGGCAGTGTTTTTAAAATCGGCACATATACGAAATTTGTTACTGGGTTTCGGTGCAATTACTATAGGCGATATCCAAGAACGGTATGGAACAGGTTTCCATACCCCAAGTTCTTGCAAACAGTGGGCCTCCTCTTCGAATGATTTCAGCAGGGCAATTGGAATGGGTATAGCTTTTCAATATTTGGGTATGATGTTTCCCTTTATATAAGTATGAATTTGAGAACAATCTTTCAAATTTCTGCCACAAATTTTGAATTTCATTTACTTGGAAAATATTTCCTTCGATTCTATTAAACGCATCGTACCAATCCACACCAAAAATATTTGAACCTTCATGCACTGAACGGAAAAGTGTTCGTCGCCCCAACAACTTTTGTCAAAAATGTGGTCATCAAACCTGTGGTTGTTGCTGCTATGAATAGGTTTCATTGTTGCAATGAATTTGGTTCATTGTTGCAATGAATTTGTTTTGTTGCTACAATGAACTTATTTGATTGCTTCAATGAGTTTGTTTGAATTTGTTTCATTGCGGCAATGATTTTGTTTCATTGTTGAAATGAATTTATTTCGTTGCTGCATGGATTTCGTTTCATTGCTGCAATGATTTTGTTTCACTGCAGCAATGAATGTTATATACTGTGTTTGAAATTATTTATTTGTTTTTATTTAAATATTACATAGGTGGTAGGTATTTGTAATAAAAATTCTTTAATGATCTATTAAACTATTTTTTATCTTTAAATATTTACTTAATTTGCTAAATATGTAATATGCAACCCATGTTAAAACTGTCGTCTGGACTAAAAATTGTGTTATTTTCGGATTTGTGCGTTAATGTGGCCATTGAATTCTGATCCTACAAATAAAATAAAATATATGGTGGTATTATTGATAAGCTGCCAATTCATACATGTGTAGCAGATATATGTATGTACTTACCATGAACATGAGCTCCACTAACATTACGATTTGCATTCCATTGAATGTACAGAATATAAGACGGTGGTTCAGAACTTCTCTTTACCTAAGACCACATCATATGTATTCTCCAAATCATAATTTGTTGTTGTATTGAAGGTTCTCTCATTCAATTCCAGCGCCAATTTAGCCCATAATTGTGCTAGCAATCGCTCTGTAAGCATTTTTTTCAACTGATTAACTTGGTTTATATTAAGCAAATTGTGTAGATTTTATTTTCGTTTGTTAAAATTTACTTGAAACACTTTTTTCATCTTTACCTGTGGCTGCGACTGTCCACACACTTGTATTTTTACGTCTTTCGCTTTTTATCGAATTATCATTAAAAACACACACAATCGATATATTTTTGTTGTGATGTTTACTGTTAGAACTGCCTACGGGTTAGCACATTCTATTGTATTTTTTCGGGGCTGTTTTTAGCTATCGATGCGTCACTTTTTTGGTGTTATGTCGTTCCTTGCACTCTGGTTGTCCGTTTTCTTTATACTCCCCTTACAAATACACAAACGACCAGAAAACATATTATTTTTCCCAATGACCATGCTTTTTAAAATTGCAGGAAACTATTTTCGGAATTTTATTATTAAGTTAGCTAATTACTTATCTCACACATTATCAATTTAGTTAAATCATTCCGGCGGAGAAATACGTCTACCACTGTCGGTAGTTAGAAAAGAACTGATTTAAATGTTTCTCTCCATATTTCTATTTATCTTCATACAAATTATTTTCGTTCCGTTAACAACTCAATCAATTCGTCAACTATAAATGTTTGCAAAGAGCTAAAATAAATAGATAATAATAATTAACTATGGAATAGATAATACCTAAACCAAATACAATAGTCTACGTTGCATACATATACTTTTATTTTTTTTCAAAATTCAAATTCAAATTGTTGCAAGGACGAAAAATTAAAAATTAATTAGGAAAAATTTTCCTGACCTTGAAAAATTAATTATTGCAGCAACGAAACGAGAAATTACCAACGAAATCATGTATGACATTTTTCGATATAGCAACAACTAAATTGTAGGATGTACGAAATTGTTCATTACAGAAACGTAAAACAATAACGAATATGTTTCATCCAAGCGACGAAGCGTCTTTCAGTGTATTTATAAGTTTGCAGTTAATATAGGGTACAGATATCGATGTGTATATTCTGGTGGAAGGCTCTAGCACCTCGTGAATATGGTGAATAATTATTACACATTGTTTGTGTATGGAGTGTGGGGAAATAAATAAAGTTAACAATTATAAACGACACTGATGCCAATTAAAATGATTATTAAAAATTCAGACACTTGTAGGCTTGAATATATATGTTTTTGAACTAGCGAACTATCGAGACCACGATCTTGGAGAAATGCACATATGTATGCCATGAACATAGTTTTCTCTGAGACATCATTGCCGATATTGGTTTCTAACTAAAATTAATTTGCCGCATCGTGATTAAGTTATTTATGAAGATGCAAACTCGGAGTGTCGTGAGCCGACTTTGCATTAATTTTTTCACTGTTATAGAAAAGGTCTCCCATTTGTCACACAACATATCTTTACATTAATTCTAGAAAAGCGTAACTGACAAATTAAAAACATTACTTGAGGGGGAGAAAACTTGATAAATGTAAAAATTTTAAAAACGTTTAAATTGAGTGTGGATTAAAAAACCGAGCCAATTATTGTGTTGAGTTACTTTTTTAATTTTTCCTATTTTGTGTTCCAGCGTTTCTAATCGGAAGATGTAAAAACCGTGATATCGAAAATATTGTCAGTAACGCCCGGAAATAATTTAGAAAAATTTCAACATATCAATTTAAATCTGAAGGATTGGTTATAGTTTGGCCATTAGTCTAGAGTCTCCGCCTAATATTGAAGGGTTTTTGACCATTTCTCCCAAAACTAATCGATTGGACTTTGGCAGTCATCTGTGAATTTGAGTTAGTTTTAACTATTTTCGAAGTTACAACTACATTGGGATTCTTCCATAGTCGAAAAAAAGTATTATGGTGTTGAATTTGTAATGATAATTTAAATACATTTGAAACATGTACTTTAGGTTTCTCGCGGCTTAATAAACTGGGACGCATCCTACTCTTTTATTGTCAGTTGCCACAATTGTATACTTGCCATTTATATGTGTAATTTTTAGAACGTTGAATTCATAATATTGGCGGGTAAGTAATGTGGTAATATTGTAATATTGCTGCTGCGTTGTTAAATAAATACATTCCCCTGCCACGTTTACACCACAAATTCAACGACAGAATAGAAGTTAACAAGCCTTACAGTGAAACTCTCAATAATAAGGATAAACAGTATTATTATGCCAAAGCTCAAACTTTACAATTTTTAAATTGAAGCCAAGTTTACAATAACGCAGTGTAAAAAATCTCACATGTGGTATGTTTTTGCGAAAATATAGTATATAGTATAGTATCTAATCAAACGCATTAAGAGTGTGAAACACGAACATTCATGCGTTTACATCTGAAACATAAATTCGAATTCCCAATTCATTTACAAATTTGAATCTGAAATTAAGTACAGGTTCAAATGCTTAATGCATTTACAAATTTAATATCCTGTTTCCCTATCTCGAACGAAAACCTAAGAGAAAGAAATTTTAGTTCGCTTGACTCCATGTTTGTTAGTAAGTGACAGCACATTTGAAATAGAGAATCCAAAATTTGTAGTGAATAGTTTTATGTTTTCATTCGACTTGAAACGACAAGATTGTGAAACCCAAATCAACTTTCTTTCGTCTAGAACACGAACGAAAGCTTTCGTTCGAGATTGAGAAACAGCCTGTAAGTCTGAAATGATATTGTACTTATATAATATACTTCCGATTGATTTTAAATCATTTACAATCCTCTTGGTACAGATTTGAATTAAATCCATACCGGTATAGAATGATTTGGATTCATTTCAAATATATACAAACCCAGTGGGAAATATTCTATAGACATCATCAATGACAAAAAACTGACATATCAGAGCCACTGCTGACTTTCCGAACCGCTCCCATACAAAAAAGTCATGACACCTCCTGAGATCTTCATACATTTGTTCAAAAATCAGCAGAAATTTTCCAGTTTGTCAACAGTGGTGATCACCTTATGACATGTACACAAGATGTCTTGAGTAACCATTCACCAGTGGGTCGGTTACTCAAGACGTCTTTAAGTATGGTGTTTCGGGCCATCTTATAGGTGCTTATTTATTGAAATCTATGTGTATGTATGTATTTGATCTGTTGCAAGACATTAAATAAAATCTGAAAGATAAGATGACAAATTTCAAATATTTTTATATAAATTCTGAAGAAGTATGGCATATATTTCATAACTACAAATAAATAAAAAAGATTCTGTTTGAAGTTTTTGAAAAATTTTAAAATCCACACGTGATATGCAGTTGATGACAAATGATGAAGACATCCTCAATCGACATTCAGAATTGGTCTTAATAAGAGTCAGCCATGACAAAGGGCTGACAAGTCAATAGGACCTTAGATAGATTGTCAGCCCCTTCACAATTTCTGTCACCTAAGTCAAAACTATTGACATGTCAGGAAGATGTTTTATATAAATTGTCATCACCTACTGACATAGTCCTAAAGATATACTACTGACAATGTCTTCAAGACAAAAATTTCAACTGGGAAGTCATAGTCATAGATAAATCGGTATTAAGACACATTCTGACAGATGTTTCTACATCTGACACCTAAATTCTAATTCCAAATTCATTTACATATTTGAATCTAAAATTATGTATAGATTCAAATGCTAAATGCATTTACGAATTTAAGTCTGAAATAATATTGTACTTATATAATATAATTCCGATTGATTTTAAATTATTTTCAATAGCTCTTAGTACAGGTTTGAATTAAATCCATATGGATATAGAATGATTAGAAGTCATTTATAATATATATAAAACCATAGACTGAATGATAGTTTTCAAATCATTTGGAGTCTTTCCAAATTGGTGTTCGGACACATTCTGACTGATTTGGATTCTCAATGTGGATTCATCTAAGACATATCGATTGGATTGATTCCAAATATGTATAAAGAATTGATGGAATAATTTGAAATGAAGAAACTTGACAACTTTACTCTGATGTAGTGTCGTGTTTAGTTGTGATCCGTGAATTTAACTCTATTTTCGTATTTTAAAAGTTTAAATAGTACTGGTTGTGTTAATAGTGCGAAGATAAGTAAAATTACATTGCCTGAGATAATTGGGTGTTCAGTCATAGAGTAATTCTTAAGAGTTTCCAATACTCTCTTCGATGCCACTTCATGACTACGAGGTATAGGCCATTTCAGAGACATTTATTTAATATTTAAAATTAGTTCCTTTCTTCTTTGCTCTCTCATTCTCCATCATCGGCCTAGTACCTTTTCGATCAGCTGTGCCATAGAATCCCCCTGGTTCAGTGTAGTGCTTGTTCCTACTGTTTTTGTATTATTGTGTGCAATTGGAAATTCTGTTGATCGTGTAAAATCCAAACAACAACAATAATATTGGTTTGTCATTGTTGAGAACGTCTAACGTTGTAGTTGTTTGATTCTTGTTTAATCTTTCATTCTCTTTGTTTCGTTACTTGTGTGCCAGAGTTGACATCTTATTTTGGGACAAAATATCAAAGGGGTAATAAGTTGGTAATAAGTCGTTTTTGGTAATTTTGTCGATTTCGGAATTCTGAATTCTCTGAACAAAGACTGTAAGATTAGATCGGAAACTGATACTTTGATTTCATGCTGGTTGTGTGATGGCTTGGTACATGTTAAATGTGTTGGGCTTTATGTAAGAGTGGCAGACAATCTTGGTGATGATAAGAGTCATCGTTTGTGTTGCCTGGATTGTAGAAAATTAGATGTGGAGTTCTACAGATTTTTCAGGAGCATGAAGTCCGAGTTTTCTGATATGGAAAAGGAGCTTTCGGATTTATCTGGTCGATTTTCTAAATTTATTGGGATGTTCAATAAGTATCCACCGAAAAGGATGACGACGGCTATGAAGTCCCCTCCACTGTTGGTAATTCCGTCCACACCGAATATAATGGACGTTAATTCTCCAGCTCCGAGTTCAAGTGTAGTGCAATCTTCTGCACCTTCTACCTTTGCTGAAGTCGTTCTGTTGTTTCAATAGCTTCCACGGACAGGGATAAGTCATCTCTTCCGGGTGATAGTCCCGTACCGGGGGCAGGACCGGGACCGAGACCGTTGACTGTTGTACCGGCAAGGAAAGCATTATTTGTGTCTGCACTCACAAAAAAAATTAGTTTGAGACAGCCGAATTAGCCGTAACCGAATTTAGAGGTTGTAACAACCGCATTGGAGGTTGACACAACCTCATTAGAGGTTGATACCCACAACCGCATTAGAGGCTGACACAACCTCATTACAACTTGACACAACCTCATTAGAGGTTGACACAACCTCATTAGAGGTTGACACAACCTCATTAGAGGTTGACACAACCTCATTAGAGGTTGACACAACCTCATTAGAGGTTGACACAACCTCATTAGAGGTTGACACAACCTCATTAGAGGTTGACACAACCTCATTAGAGGTTGACACAACCTCATTAGAGGTTGACACAACCTCGATAGTATTTCTCACAACCGAATGTAGATAGCGTGACAAATGAAGGGAATGAAAATGAAATAATTTAAGTAATAATTTATTTTCCTGTACTCTTATTAAAAAATTAATGTGAGTCCGACCACAGGGAAGATGTGTAAACATCTAGTAATGAAATTTTTTTTTAAGTTGGAAGTACTTATGCTGTTAGTATATATTTTTAATTAATCAATTAAAAGTATCAAAACTTTCAATATTGTAAATACATAGGAATTTGCTGGTTTTTGTTTGTTTTATTTAACGTATTTGGTTAGTAAATGGGCACACTGCAGTATATACATATGTACTGCATTAAAAATTACAGTAAGCAGTAAATTTACTGATTACTGAAAAAATTCAGTAAATTTTTACTGATAATGAAATTTTATTTGCATTACCAGTAAAATCATAGGGCCGTATTCTTAATAATCAGTAATCGGCCATTACTGATTACTGAAAATTCAATGCACCTCATCATAATCATGTAGGCACTTTATAAAAATTGCTGAAAAAATTTTTAGTAATAAGTAAAAATTTACTAGTTAAAGAATTATTTTTACTGAAATTTTAGTAGTACTGCAAAGTGCCCATCTATGGTAAATGCCTTAAGTACAAATAGTTAATATTGGCTTATGGTAACTAAAATAAGATACATATATACATTTTTGACTTGATTGTATTTAAAAATCTATGGAAAACTGCATCTATAGTAGTCGAATTGTTAGTTGTGGGGGTTTGTGGAGAATTGCTCATATGCAAGTGGAAAACGTCAAATAAAAATTTTGATAAAGCTTGCGACTGTGGGTTTGCAAAATTTGTATTAAAATCTCCATCCATAATAATTGGCATGAGATGGAGACTGTTACCCAATTGTCGTGCACCAGCTTCAGTGTAAGGCAACAGTACGTAATGAAGATATGTTATAATCTTAATTTATATTAGAATCTAATAGAAATTTTATTAGAATTAACATTACCTCTATTCAGCTTTGATACACTTTGTGTTGTTTTATGTTCTGAGTTATAATTTATTTTTTTTTGTAAAATATTTTATTATTTTGTATTTGTTGCGGTTGACAAGTTATTAATCAGCTGTTTACTGAAATGTAATGCATGTAGTTATTTTACAGCAATGGTTTTCGAAAATTAGTAGCTACTATTGCACACTAGATGGTGCTTATATGAAGCTGTTAAGTATGAATGACAATCTCAAAGACGAAGAAGACTTTTAGTTTGACAAGTTTAGTTTATAGTTTTCTTATATTTGACAAGTTTAGTTTTTAGTTTTCCTCATTTTGCTTTGTCCCTTTGACTGTCCCCATACAAAATTTTTTTTTTATACCGTACGTCCACAGTAATAATTTGGTTAAAATTATGTGCATCACATGTGATACACGGAGCAATATTTAAACTATTTATTATTCAAACGTTCTGTGCATCACATATGATTCATGTCATTTTTATTCGTTACTATTTACTTCTTTTGCCATATAAATGCGTGTGTAGCAAGATGGATATATCAGGTGATAGCACTAGAATAAATACTACAACATAAGAACAACAACAGGCATTTTGTTTTTGTTTTTTCCGTAGTTATGTCAATCTCAGCACAAAAGTCTGCCAACAAAAAGAGTAAACAACATTGTACAAAAATAAAATACATTTGAATTGGACAGGTCTATTGAAAAAAAAGTTCAATCAGCTGTTCAAGTAATACAACCTAACTAGTTGAACCACGGTGTGTATAGTAAAATAACGGGAATCCCATTTTTTGCAGTTGTCGTTGGTTTGTAGTACAACACAAAAGTTTTAGTTGTCATTATCAATTTATTAGTGAAGTATGGATCCATTATCATTTTACGGTCGGAAAAGAAAAAATACTAATTCAGTAATTCAGAGTGATGACAGTTCAGATGAAGCGGACTTTTCTTCAGGTAGTGGTGACAACTACATTTGCGAAGATGTTATTGATTCATCCGATAGTGAATCTGATAACGAAGACAACTCGTTTGAGGAATTGCCGCAGATCGCCTCTACATCAAGATCATCTGTTGAGCAAGAGTGGAGCAATGATTTTGAAGAAGCACAAAAGATTCCTTTTATTGGCAAACATGGTCTAAATAACCGTATTGTAATTGAAGATGGAGTACCTTTGCCAATCAATATATTCGAGCAATTTTTCGACAGCGAAATTATTGAACTGATGGTTTTAGAAACAAACAAATATGCGGAACAGTTTATAGAATCCCATCAGGTTCGTCGTAATTCTCGCATGAAAAGGTGGTCAAATACCACACATACCGAAATGAAAAAGTTTATAGGTGTGATAATTACTACTGGCATTATCAAATATCCTAATATTGAAGACTATTGGAGAATGGAGCCGTTATTTTATCATCCGTTGTTTCACAATATTGGTATGAGCTACAATCGTTTTTGTCTGATTTTAAAGAATTGGCATGTTGCTGATAATAAAACAGCAAATCCAGGAGGTAGATTACATAAAATTTCCTATTTTGTAAGTACTTTTATATCAAAAATTCAGGAAATATATACCCCAGGTGAAGAAATTTCTGTGGATGAAACTATGATTGCGCACAGTGGAAGGCTTTTATTCAAGCAATATAATCCAGGAAAAAGCCACAGATATGGTATAAAATTATTCAAGTTGTGTGATATGACTTGGTATGTTTGGAATTTCTCCGTATACTGCGGGAAAGGCACATCTGAAAAATTACCTGGAATGGACCATGCTGGTTCAATCGTTGCTTCATTAGCTGAAGATCTCTTGAATGATGGAAGATTATTGGTTGCCGATAACTGGTATAGTAGCATTCCTTTAGCTATGTTTCTGAAAAATAAAAATACCGAATACTGTGGAACATTACGATCAAACAGGGTTGGTTTGCCGAATCTGAAATCTTTCAAACTGAAGAAAAACGAAATAGCAGGTGCAATAAACTCAACTGGAATTAGAGTAATGAAATACCAAGACAAGAAAGAAATAAGACTTATTTCAACTTTTCATGGTCTCAATATGCAAGAAACCGAAAAAAAACCGTGAGGGCAAAATAGTCCAAAAACCAACCATAATACTTGACTATAATCGAGTCAAAGGTGGAATTGACCTCTCTGACCAAATGATATCTTACTACAGCCCAGCTCGAAAAAGTGTAAAATGGTATCGAAAAGTTTTGTTTGAATGTGTTAGTATTGCAATTTTAGATAGTTGGGTTTTGTATAATATATTTTATTCCAACAAAAAAATTAAATTAGAGCAGTTTACAAAGTCTATTGCAAATTCTTTACTTGGCATTACCGAAGAGCCTACAACTATACAAAAAACCAAAAACACACCTCACGAGCTCAGCGAAATACCTAGAAAAGATGATGGAAAACTTGTGCGTTAAAGATGTCGTGGCTGTTATAAAAAAAATAGCCGAAATCCACAATAGAAATACTGCTATCGCAAAGTCTAAACAAGTTTATACACAGTGTATTGAGAGCCAAAAACCCTATTGTTTACCTTGCTTTAATGAAATTCATACAAATTGTCGTTCCTAAGTTCTTTTATAACTATATAACATAAGGTATACTGAAATTATCTTTATTTTTATAATATTATTATTTTTTCGTTTGTATTTTTTAAATTTTTTCAACATCAATAAAGTTTATTTTTTTTCTTTTATATTCTGGAAATTTGCAGTTTTTTCTTATACAAATGTTCAGGACTTATTTTAAAAAAACATTCTCTACACGCTCAGAGCATTAGATCACTTTATTTCCCAGCAGTTCATACAAAATTATGTTAAAGGAAATAAGACAAATTGTGCATTACATACGATGCGCAAGCGTATCAATCATAACGTCTGTGCATCATATGTGATGCATTGGACAGTCAAAGGGTTAAGTAAATTTCTTATTAAAAGTGCAAAAAATCTTTTTAAAAGTTATTAAAATTAAATGTTTTTGTATTCATTATATTTATTTGTTTTCATTTGCCTACGATAGCATAATGTACGACAATTAGTGAAAATTAGTAGCTACTATTGCACACTAGCGGGTGTTGAGTATAATGTATGCAGCGTATGATTACACTAATCCACTCATACATAGCTCACACCAATTTGATAACGCTTTACGATTGGTTAACGATTACATCGCACATCTTACTCTAAATTTGTGATTGCATTGTGGAAAAGATTTTTACCCCCAGCGTATAGATGTTTACATATCAAAAATAGGGCAATCTTTGGAGTAACGCATTTGTCACTACCGACCTTTTTGGAAGTACCGGCCATCGTGGGTAACCGCTTATATCTGTTAATTTAGGTCACAAACCGTTTCACACACAGATGATTGTAGCATATCTCCAACGACCAACCTTGAAAATGTCCAAAACTGTTGATACCTTCTTGGGCATTTTCTGCAAAATAAGACGATTTAATACAAAAACGATTTAATACAAGATGTTAAATTCGGTAGTTGCACCTGAATTGATGCCACATTCGGTTACCCCAACCGAATTTGGTAGCAATTTCGGTTGTTGTATCCGAATTATTTCCAAATTCGGTTGAACCAACCGAAATTTAGGAAAAATTGGTTGACAGAACTAATATAATTCAAGATTCAGTTGTCACAACCGATTCAGTTAAGAAACGAGGTTCCTTCAACCGAATTTCGATTGTGAGGATTAAATTCGGTCGTGACAACCTCAATTCGGTTGGGGAATCCCAATTCGGTGGTAACAGCCGAATTTAATGTTGCTACAAGCTTTTTTCAACCAATTAGTTCTCTAGGTGTAGACTTGCCCCCGACACGACCGAAGAGGATATCCTACTTTCCAAATTGGTATTAAGACACATTCTGACTGATTTGGATTCTCAAGTCTATATAAAGCAAGATTCGGAATAAATCAAAATCGATAGTTCAACATTTATAAAAAGAGTTTTTTTCATTCCAAATCAGTGACTTCATTACAATCAGTCCATTACTTAAACCGTTTTGAAACGAATCCGGGGTGTTCTATATATCCATGGCAATCGACTTTGATTCATTCACAATAACGCTTAATATCGATGTGAAATGAACCAAAACCGACAATCTGGATTCATCTGAAATATACATTCAAAACAATTTTGATTGTAAGACATTTATCGACAGACTAATTTGAAATCAATCCAAATAATTAAGCATATATTTTTAACACCAATTTGGAAAAAGTCTAACAGCCAAAGTCACGATGTCGAACGTTAACGTTCGCTTTCTTTCTATGCGACAAACAGCTGATTTGGGAGCCACTGACAAGCGAAGGAAATCATATACAATTCAGTACAAAGTCGGACCGTACTTACACCCTCTCCAACAAAATCCAAGCGAACGAAGCCAGTCACTCACTTTCGTTTCAAAAAGCGAGTCACTATCTTTCGACTTGTCGTTCGCATGGTTTTACGTTTATTTGTGTGGTTGTTGTTCAAAGCAATAACGAGGATCCAGTATCTGCAGGTGCCGCAAAGTTGGCATTTTTCTGCTGAAATGGAAATATATTTTAATTAAAAATTTATAATAATAACATTATTTTCTCTCCATTGTGTTTCTTCCATTGAATTCTATGTAAATTGTTTTTGTTTCAAGCTTTTATTTGATTTTCAGCTATGCGACAACCAAAAGACAAGTGACTGGTTTTGACATTTTCGTTCGCATAGATGACAGCGATAATAGTTAGTGGCTTCCGATTTTGCAAACACATAACCACACAATAACATTTAAAGCCTGGGATAAGAACGAAAGTGAGTGACTGGCTTTCGTTAGCTTAGGTTTTCTTTCGAGATCGTGACTTTGGCTGTAAATCTTTGTATATATGTTTCACTATTGATTTGGATTCATCTAAAATATATATTCAGCTATTTTTAAAAGATTCTAAATTACTAGAGAAACATAATTAGGATGATTTGTTTTCACGCCAAATCGGTATTAAAACATGTCCATGATTTCAAATTATTCACCCAATTTTCTCATACTAATTTGAAATGAATCCAAATCGCTGTATTCATGTTTAGATCGTCCGATCTACATATGTTTTACTATCGATGTGGATTCATCTAAGACATATCGATTGGATTGATTCCAAATATGTATAAAGAATTGATGGAATGATTTGAAATGAAGAAACTTGACAACTTTACTCTGATGTAGTGTCGTGTTTACTTGTGATCCGTGAATTTAACTTTATTTATGTATTTTACAAGTTTAAATAGTACTTGTTGTGTTAATAGTGCGAAGATGAGTAAAATTACATTGCTTGAGATAATTGTGTGTTCAGTCATAGAGTAATTCTTAAGAGTTTCCATTACTCTCTTCGATGCCTCTTCATGACGACGAGGTATAGGCCATTTCATAGACTTTTATTTGCTGCTGAA
This sequence comes from Phaonia tiefii, assembly GCA_963931995.1. Lineage (NCBI taxonomy): Eukaryota > Metazoa > Arthropoda > Insecta > Diptera > Muscidae > Phaonia > Phaonia tiefii. The sequence goes on from OZ008367.1 coordinate 241,231,384, forward strand.
TTTTACCAATTTTACACTTTCGTTGGACATGAAACGGACAGAAATCAAAGGGAATACGTATTTCTGTTTAATGCAAACAACATAAAACATAATTTAGCTGTCATTAGTATCAATTAATAATATTTAAAATTAGTTCCTTTCTGCTTTCCTCTCTCATTTCTACTGTTTTTGTATTATTGTGTGCAATTGGAAATTCTGTTGATCGTGTAAAATCCAAACAACAACAATAATATTGGTTTGTCATTGTTGACAACGTCTAACGTTGTAGTTGTTTGATTCTTGTTTCATCTTTCATTCTCTTTGTTTCGATACTTGTGTGCCAGAGTTGCCATCTCGTTTTGGGACTTAATATCAAAGGGGTAATAAGTTGGTACGGTTTTGGTAATTTTGTCGATTTCGGAATTCTGAATTCTCTGAACAAAGACTGTAAGATTAGATCGGATACTGATACTTTGATTTCATGCTGGTTGTATGATGGCTTGGTACATGTTAAATGTGTTGGGCTTTATGCAAGAGTGGCAGACAATCTTGGTGATGATAAGAGTCATCGTTGGTGTTGCCTGGATTGTAGAAAATTAGATGTGGAGTTCTACAGATTTTTCAGGAGCATTGAAGTCCGAGTTTTCTGATATGGAAAAGGAGCTTTCGGATTTATTGGTCGATTTTCTAAATTTATTGGGATGTTCAATAAGTATCCACCGAAAAGGATGAAGACGGCTAAGAAGTCCCCTCCACTGTTGGTAATTCCTTCCTCACCGAATTTAATGGCCGTTAATTCTCCAGCTCCGAGTTCAAGTGCAGTGCAATCTTCTGCACCTTCTACCTTTGCTGAAGTCGTTCTGTGGTTTCAATAGCTTCCACGGACAGGGATAAGTCATCTCTTCCGGGTGATAGTTCCGAACCGAATTTAGAGGTTGTAACAACCGCATTGTAGGTAGACACAACCTCATTAGAGGTTGATACCCACAACCGCATTAGAGGTTGACACAACATCATAACAGGTTGACACAACCTCATAACAGGTTGACACAACCTCATTACAGGTTGACACAACCTCATTAGACGTTGACACAACCTCATTAGAGGTTAACACAAACTCATTAGAGGTTGACACAACCTTATTAGAGGTTGACACAACCTCGATAGTAGTTCTCACAACCGAATGTAGATAGCGTGGCAAATGAAAGAAATGAAAATGTGTTGTATCTGTTAATTTAGGTGACAAACCGTTTCACACACAGATGATTGTAGCATATCTCCAACGACCAACCTTGAAAATGTCCAAAACTCTTGATACCTTCTTGGGCATTTTCTGCAAAATAAAACGATTTAATACAAAAACCATATTTACAATATGTTAACTTACCTTTGTTAATAACCACAAAACAATATTGATATCGCGGCGACAGAAACAATAATACGTTGTTTATCTTCTTTTAATATAATATTTGTTTTTATTATTTAAAACGTCAAGTTCAAAATGAAATTCGGTTGTACCTACAGAATTCATGAGAAATTCGGTTACAGAAACCGAATTCGATCGTTGCAACGGACTTTAGTGTGAAGTCGGTTATTGCGACCGAATTGATACCAAATTCGGTAGTTACAACCGAATTGATACTAAAATCGGTTGTGACAACCGAATTGATGTTAGATTCGGTAGTTGCACCTGAATTTATGCCACATTCGGTTACTCCAACCGAATTTGGTAGCACTTTCGGTTGTTGTATCCGATTTATTTCCAAATTTGGTTGAACCAACCGATATTTTGGAAAAATTGGTGGACAGAACTAATATAATTCAAGATTCAGTTGCCACAACCGAATCAGTTAAGAAACGAGGTTCCTTCAACCGAATTTCGATTGTGAGGACTAAATTCGGTCGTCACAACCTCAATTCCGTTGGGGGTATCCCAATTCGGTGGTAACAGCCGAATTTAATGTTGCTACAACCTTTATCAACCAATTAGTTCTCTGGGTGTAGACTTGCCCCCGACACGACCGAAGAGGATATCCGACTATACATTTCGTGTAAATTAGTCGAGAATAATTCTAATGATTCCATACAGTGCTTCAAGCTGAAATCACAGAGTTTTCAGAACGTAGGTCTTCTTTTAAAATTATTGCACCGGATGAACTATTTGTCAAACTGGTGGAGTCGGGATATTGGCCTCACAGAACGTTCGTAAGGGAATTTGAGTATCGGAAGAATGGTAGGCGCGATAATTTTGCTAGATTACCGTCTGGAAACATGGGAGCTTAAAAAAACTAATTGGGTGTTTGAATATGGCGTATCAGAATGTTCGCTGTTTGAATATGTTTTTAATTCTGAGTTGTTCTGCAACAAGTACGTGGTTTATAGAAAAGATCGTGTTGGTAAAATTGGCGGTGGTGTTTTAATCTCAATTTATCTTCTGAGTTAGTTACAATTCATGATCTTGAATTTTTTGTAGTGCCCATTAATTTAGGCAATTTGAAACTGTTTGTTACGTGTTCTCATATACCGCCATCTTCGTGCTTTGAGGTATATCAAGAGCATATTAACGCTATTGCAGACGTCATTGCTTTAGCCAGTGGAAAGGACCGTATTTTAGTATTGGGTGACTTTAACTTGCCGTCTGTGACATGGTTGTCTTTGCCCAATGGGAAGGACCGTATTTTAGTATTGGGTGACTTTAACTTGTCGTCTGTGACATGGTTGTCTTTACCCAATACCAATTCTCTGACTCCATTGACACCATGTGATTGGTCATCCGACCTTGACTTTATTCAATTGAACGACATTCCCAATTCTATGAATCGAGTCCTTGATCTAGTTTTAGTGGATGATTCTAACCACCTTGATATTTCTCGAAATGATCCGTTAATTTCTTCTAAGGACAGTTCCCATCCAACGCTGGGAATTAATTATACATATGATACCATGCAGGTTGGTTGCAATCGCCTTTCGTCCTATCTTGGTCTATGCTTTTCGCGTTTGAACTTTATTCTTTTGAACAATCTTATCTTTGATAACCACTGGTATAGTATTTGTCAGTGTGATAATGTTTTTGAATTTAAAATCGCCCTGGATGAATTCCATAATACTATTAATGGCTATATTTCTAAGTCTGTAATACTGGTCCCCCATGGTCCTCAAGGGCTCTAAACAGTCTAAAGAATGTAAGGAATAGATGTTCGAAAAAGTATAAAAATCTAGACTGCTAGCACATTATGCTAGGCATATTGTTGCTAGGAGTAAATACAACTCTAAATCTCGTGAGAGTTATAGATTATATTTGGATAAGTTGAAGGCTAATTTTAATCATTCTTTAGATTTGTTAACTTTAAGCGTAATTCGTCTTCCACACCTTGCAGGATTAAAATGGATGGTATTGATTATTCAGATGAGAATTGTTTCGCCGATTTTTATGCATCTATTTATTCCACCCGAGCCTGTGATGTCTCCAAATCATACCCATACACTGTCCGCTCTACCATTCTGTTTGATGCACCTGTCGTAAATTATTCGTGGTTGCTAGATAACTTGATCAGATTGAAAGCCTCAAATAAAGCTGGTCCTGATGGTATCCCGGACTCTATGTTGAAATACTGCTCGAATTCTCTCAGCTTACCGTTGACTCTCTTATTTAACGCTTCGTTGAAGTTCGGTCATTTTCCTGCACAGTGGAAGAACTCTTATATGATCCCTCTCCACAAGTCTGGTAGTTTAGTAAATATTGCAAAATATAGGGGAATTGCAAAATTGAGTGCCAATCCTAAAACTGTTTGAGAAGTTAGTCACAAATGTAATTTCTCATGATGTTTCCCCCATTTTAAATCCATGTCAACATGGCTTTCGGAACGATCTTTCCATCGTGACTAATTTGCTTCAGTTTTCCTCTGCTACTATTGACGGCTTTATTAATGGAGATGAAACTGATGTGATTTTTACCGATTTTAGTAAGGCCTTTGATAAAGTTAACCACAATTTGTTATTATATAAACTCGGGGAAATGGGTTTTTATTGAAACATGCTGAATTGAATTAGTTCTTACTTAATGAACCGAGAACAGATGGTATAATTTGGCCGATTATTCTCAAAATCCATTTTTGTGTCATCTGGAGTGCCTCAGGGCAGTCATCTTGGCCCGGTTAATAACGACTACAATACAATAACGACGTACCCGCCTCCATAATGCACTCTAAATGTAAGCTGATGACGTGAAGATCTACTTCTCTTACAGGGATTCTTGTCAATATACTTTACTTCAGAGGGATTTGTCTACTTTCCAGATGATGGAGCTTAATTTTGCAAAAAGTAAGCATAGGCTATTCTCTAGGTCATCATTATTTTCGGCAAAATACATTTTAGGTGGCAACGTTCTTGAATAGGTGGATTCATTTGTTGATTTTGGTGTTCTCTTGTAGAGAACATTGAATTTTGACTCCCACATAATAACGATGGTAAACAAGGCTTATGGCCTTATTTTCAGATCCCTACGTTACGAAAAATCTTTTTACTTGACTAGTCCGGCCTATTCTCGAATATGGATCTGTTGTGTGTGACCCTCAGTACAATTTGTATGTTAATGTGATTGAATCGATGCAGAAACAGTTTCTCATTTTCTGTCTGAGAAACCATCAATGGAAACCGAACCATAATCTTCCCCTCGTATAGCAGTAGACTAGCATTGAGCGGATTGCCGGCTCTTAGAAGTAGACGTACCATGGTAAACTCAATTACAGTTTTGAAGATAATTGATGAATGTATATGTTCTGAATTTCTGTTATCTATGATTTTTATAGATCATTCACATCGAGTTTAAGCGTTCGAATTATGCGTCCTTTGATCCAGTTAGGAGAATGTGTCGTGACTTTAATGAGCTATATCAGTTTATTGATTTCACTGGTAGTTGGGAGACTACAACGTCTAGGATAATTAGTCATTTGAACCGATTGCATTAGTGCTATACATTCGTTTACACACTCAAAAAAAAAAAAACATGTCCTACATTTGAGTTCAAAGTGAACTAAAATTTAGTTTACATTATTTACTCAATTTTAGTTAATTTTTACTTAAAATTAGGAATTTTAACTTAAGTTAAGTAAACTTTACTTGACCGGAATACACGTAAAAATTATCTGAACTCATAATAAGTAAGTATATTTCCTTAAAAAAATCTTAGAAGTGAGTGCTAGGTTACTTATATTGAGGAAAAATATACTTAATTTAAGTAAATATTTCGTAGATTTTAGTTTATATAATACTAAATAGAAAATTTTATGGAAAAAATAATGTTTTGTTCGCTGTGAACTGAAAGTAATTCCAAATCCTAAAATTAAGTTTATAGTTCTACTAGAATTGAGTACATACGTTGGTTGGTTTGTAATAGACTTAGAATGCCTTTAAGTTAAAATATGCTGAAAATAAGGACAGCTGAACATGATCATTTTCTGAGTAATTTAGGAAACAAAAGTCATAACTGCAGTACACTTGTCATTGCATTTAGAATGTGTTAAACTCAGGCAAAAAATGTGTTTAAACTTTGCGACAGATTATTTTAAAAACTCTTTTGGAGATAAAATTAACTACTATTCAGGAAAAAGGAAATGAAATTCAGTTAATGTTGAACTACAATTGAGATCATTTGACCTTAAAATAAGAAAGTAAAATAGCATTAAAAATTTAATTATTTTTTGCAACCAAAGTTTTAGAAGAAGTTAGAAGTTTTAAACAATTTTCCTTAGTTTGAGTTCAGGGTTAACTAGAATTTAGTTCAATAAAGTATACCTAATTCTAGTAAAACTTAACTTTAAATAAGAAAATTTAACATAATTTAGCTTTATATTGTCGAGCTTACGTTCAATAAATACTTTCCTGATTAAAGAAAAATTTCCTACATTTGCTAACGTTGAATTCATCTTAAAATTAGTTCACAGTATGTACTCAATTCAAGTTAATTTTTACTTCAAATAGGGAAATTTTAACACAATTTAGGTTCATGTTTTCTTGGATTAGGTACATTAAACACATTTTGTAATTAAAGAAAAATATCCTACATTTTAGTTAAAACATAACACAGTGGAACACGAAAAAAAATAACCATATACGGACACCACTACGTGATAAAAGACTAAAAAAAAAAAGACCCGTGTCTCCCAATTTTTCCCAAAGTCATGCACTTTTTTTTATGGGCCGCCAAAGAGTTGGGGCCTCGGTATCATTTTCGTAAAAATGTGATCATTTTCTCAGGCTCATATCTTGCAAACCGTTCAGAATTTCGAATTACTCTCTGTCATAAAGAACAAAAATTGCGAACATATAAAATCAAAAAAACTTCACCTTCCAGATCAAAATCGCAAAAAACTTAAAAAAATTCGATTTTTTTTACAGTTTTTCCCGTGTTCAGGTCCATAGGTAGCAAACCGTTCAAAATTCAAGGAAACAATCAACTACAAAAATTTACCTAAGATCTCAATAAACAAATTTCTAGAACATATAAACTTCCTAGAGATGATTCTTAACACTGTTTAGGTAGCACGCAAAAGTGAAAAATTTGCCGAAAATTTTTTAATTTCATTTTTTTTATACCTTTTTCTCCTGTTCAGGTCCATAGGTAGCAAAAAATGAAATATACCTGGCCAGAACCATGTGTTTGTCCAAGGGTTAACACCGTTTAGGTAGCGCTTAGGTATCACGCGATCATGCACCGACAGCAGCAGCACAGGCAATGCAGTAAGCTCAGCACACGCAACAAGGGACGCAGCACACAATATAAAAGCGACACGACGCTCACATCGAGGCATTACACAGCGCGACGTCAACGAGAGCTCAGCGGTGAAAGTTATAAAGTGAAAGTGAAAGTAAAAAAAGTGAAAGTGCTACAGTATAATTCGCACACAACAATGGCAACTGACAATTTCAATATGCAGTGTGAAAATATTGATTTATTTTGCTACGTTTGCGGTCATCAAACCAGAAAAAAAACATCTACAAGATTTCAGAAGGAAAATAGTCTTTTAACTAGTGAATTCAAAAGACCATATACATTGTTTTTCGACGAAGTGGACTTGACCGGTGAAAATTACACACCTAATACAGTGTGTCGCCAATGTTATAACAATCTCATGGCATGGTTGAGTGGAGGCAGAGGTACTATGAAGTATTGTAAGCCGGTAAACTGGATTAATCGCCCAGGTAATCATGATGCAACCAGTTGCTATGCATGCGTAAATTACACATGTCGTCTAAATCGACATTCTGAGAAGAACAAAATGTATAAAGCAACTGCAACAGCCACACTACCAGTGCTTGCACCTGAAAATTTTGTATCACCAAGGCCGCCAACTCCAGATCGTATTACAGAATTTACAGCAATGAGTACAGCAAGTGGTGTTACTTATGAAGATCCATTTGATACCGATTATGAGCCCCCACAGGGAAGAGATGGACCACAACTAATAACACAAATGGAAATGGATTTCATTGTGGCCATATTGGGATCGCAGCGACTTGCAATATTTTTGACAGTTTTTTTAAAGCAAAGAAAACTCACACATGCTAATGGTAACTCTACGGCGTACCGCAAACGACAAGCTGAATTTCAGATGCTCTACACTCTAAATGATGACAATTCGTTCGCTTACTGCAACGATATAAAAGCTTTGGTGGTAAAAATGGGAATGAACTACATCGCTAGTGAGTGGAGATTATTTATTGATGGTTCTGTTTCAAGCTTGAAAGCAGTGTTGTTGCATGTGTCGAACCGAAAACCTTCCATTCCGCTAGCAATGGGTATTAACATGAAAGAAAGCTATGAAACATTGAAAGATATAATGGAAAAAATCAAATATTACGAAAATAAATGGAAGATTTGCTGTGATTTGAAGGTCATCAACATTTTGCAAGGGATCATCGATAAGGGCGGCTTCCCAAAATTCTTTTGTTTTCTTTGTAATTGGGATTCACGCTCACCTCTGAATCAATTCCAATGTAACTCGTGGAGGCCAAGAGGAAGTGTGGATGAACAAATACAACAACATAGACTGAAGAATGCACCTTTAATTGACAATACTCAAGACATCTTGCTGCCACTGCTCCACATAAAATTGGGAATTGTTAAAAAATTCATCGAAGTGGCCGTTGTAAATTGTCCAAACGCATTCGACTATTTGAAAAGCGTTTTCCCAAAGCGTAGCGATGACAAAATTAAAAAAGGTATTGTAGTAAATTTAAAACGAATTTTTGTTCACCTAATTGTACTATTTACACTATGTTAATGTTTTCTTTTCTGTCTTTATTTTTTGTTTTCATTTAACAGGCGTACTTAATGGCCCTGACATTAGAAAGCTATTCAAGAGCAACTTTGATTCATCGCTTGATGAAAATCATTCAATGGCATGGATTTACCTTCAGCGTGTATGCACCAGAGTCTTGGGAGGGGATCGAGACGCGGAACCGGAAGCAAGAGAATGGGTGAAACAAATGCTGCATTATTTAGAGATAATCGGCGCATCGATGACATTAAAGCTGCATTTTCTTCATTTTCATTTTGACGATTTTATCAAACAACTCCCTACCGAATCCAATGAGCAAGGAGAACGGTTTCACCAAACCACAATGCCCATGGAAAAACGGTACAAAGGCAAAAACCTCGACGCATTGCTTGCAGAGGTATGTTGGTGGAGTCACAAGATCACCCTGTATGATGTTAATGAAGTATTTGAAGAAGAAAGAGCTGATGATGGAGGGCAGTCTGGAAGCAACGTGCCTGTGGACACCATAATTGCTGAATCAGAGTCAGATTCGGACGACGATTTGGATCCACAACTTAAGAGAGCGCGATTTGCAAGTCCAGGGCCATCAACATTATAAACATAATACGAATACTTTTTTTTAATATTTTTGTAATAGATAGCATAGTATCTCAATGTTGAAGTAAATAAAAAACAAATGAAATTAAAAAACGGTATTAAGAATAATTCCCAGGAAGTTTATATGTTCTAGAAATTTGTTTATTGAGATCTTAGGTAAATTTTTGTAGTTGATTATTTCCTTGAATTTTGAACGGTTTGCTACCTATGGACCTGAACACGGGAAAAAAGGTAAAAAAATCGAATTTTTTTAAGTTTTTTGCGATTTTGATCTGGAAGGTGATTTTTTGATTTTATGTGTTCGCAATTTTTGTTCTTTATGACAAGAGCTACAACTTTGCCTCAGAGAGTAAATCGAAATTCTGAACGGTTTGCAAGATATGAGCCTGAGAAAATGATCACATTTTTACGAAAATGATACCGAGGCCCCAAATCTTTGGCGGCCCATAAAAAAAAGTGCATGACTTTGGGAAAAATTGGGAAACACGGGTCTTTTTTTTTTAGTCTTTTATCACGTAGTGGTGTCCGTATATGGTTATTTTGCCATGACTTAAAAAATTACACATAGTGTAATTGAGTTTATCTAATTTTGAGTTCAAATTTACTTATATTAAACTCAAAAAGTTTTCCTAATTCAATAAAATTCAAAAACATCATATCCTAAATTTGAGTTCAAATTGAACTTAAATCTAGTTCAGACTATGTACCCAGAACGAGTTAACTTGTACTCAAAATTAGGAATTTGAATCTAAATTGTGTAGTACACAGAAAAATTGTCTTGACTCAAAATAAGAATGTCAATCTCTTTAAATTCAATTCGGATCAGGAATATTGTGTTTTCGTAGATATGAGTTCAAGCATATTTATACTAAGTTCAACAAATGTTGCTAATTTCATGAAATGTTCCTAAACTAAACATATGTATACGAATTTATATATTACTATAAAATTTCTATTGCATAGTTTTGAATTTCAATCAGTAGTCGTTTCAAAATATGTAAACAAATATTTTGATATTTTATTTGATATTTTAAAAACACAAATAATATTTTTTCAATGTGAAAGGTAAGTAAACAAAAAAAAAATTTTTTTTAATTTTTGCTAATTCTTTCTATTTTTCTTTTCAAAGTAGGTCACAGAATCTCTTAGAAATGGGACGATGCCCAACTAAGTAGGATATGTCAAAGTGTGGTGTTAGATGTTGCAAGGTAAGCAAACAATTTTAGATTTGTGGGTTCGTGGTCATTAATAAAATTTTATTTATTTATATCCGAACAGGTTCCACGAATTCAGCTGAAAATTAAAGAAAGCATAAAAAGAAAGCATATGGAGAAGTCCACAAGGGAAGTGTTAAGTGTTTTTTATTGTTTTTACCTATATATGTACATATTCGGGCCTGTTCGGAAATGCATCACTGCTCTGCATCTGATTCGTGAATGCAGCACCTGACAACTTTGCGGGTGTTTTGAGTTGGTAAATCCAAACAAAATATGCAAAACAAATATCTGCATCAGCTGATGCATTTCTGGACAGACCTTAGTATGTTTTTGTATTACCCTCAGGGTATTGGGGAAAATAATGGGTAGTTAACCACGACGATGGGGAATTACCCATCTCGATTACCTACTACCCACAGGGTAATGGGGGAAAAAATGGGTAGCTACCCACGACAATGGGAAATTACTCATCCCGATTACCCATTACCCTCAGTGAAATGGGGAAAATAATGCGTAGCTACCCACGACGATGTGTTATGGTCAAAATATGAAAACGTTAGAAAATATTTCTTTATCTCGGAAACGGGGCGTCCAATCGAAAAAATAACCACTTTTTGTGGGTTTCTAAGGATTTTTCATAAATTTCCATAATTTGTATGGAAGAATTTTTTTTCGAAAAATCGCCAACATAAGAAAATAAAAAATAAAAAAGTGGCTGTCACTCAGAAACGGTGCGTCCAATCGAAAAAATAATACAAATTTGACCTAAAGAGGAGGCTTTAACAAATAGGCGTCTTCAATATAGCATTACTTTTTTTTAAAAGTCGCTGAAACTAAAATTTTCCAAACAAAAAATTGCTAAAACGCGCAAATGTTTATATCTCGGAAACGGAGCGTCCAATCGAAAAAATATCCAATTTTTGCGGGTGTCTAAGGGTTTTTCATTAGTCATCTTCCGTCATCTTACCAATAGAGTGTGGTGTAGGCTGAATTTATCCCACTTCTAATGATAGAAACCTTTTTTTTAGAAACTTATAGTTTTTTTTTTTATTATTTTTCAATTCTGTACACCACCAAATATTTTATAAAAGTGACCAACATTTCAGTTCAACTTTTCCCTTTTATACTTTTCAGGTGTACAGATCTGACGTCATATTCTTTATGACAAAAATTGAAAAGCACTTCAAACTGAGTTGAGCAAAGTATTTTTTTTTTTGCTATAACATATATATTTTGAGGTTTAGCGACACATCTTCATTAGCGGTTGTTTTGAGTGATGCTATAGAAAAATTCATCAAACTAAATGCAAACAAAAATTCATTTCAATTGAGAATTTCCTACTATGTACGTGTTAGAAAAATACCGCAAGCACAACACAAAATAAATAAATAAAATAAATGGTTTCCCATTACATCCCATGAAGGGACCGGGGAGAACTTCTCACAATCACTGAGCTGTGCGCTTTCCAGTTTTCACTCACAAAATAAACCATTTCCAAAAATTTATTTTCATCTCCAAAGAACCATCGGTTCCCATTAGCCACGATTTATGTTTTTACCTAAAACACATCACAGTTCTTATATGCAATAGAGCATATTCGGTAGTCCATAAAATATAATAATACTTCAAAATTGAAATTGCATAGTTTTCTGTAAGGTCCGGTAATTTATAATAGGCCATTGGGTTTATGGTGTGAACGAAGAAACATGCTGTACTTAAACCACTGATAGATTCGCTTACGTGGTAAAAAAGTCACAGTAGCGGTACTTTTGGCAGTTATGCTTTCCGCTAGCCTCTTTGCTACTGTATTGTATTTTTCTACAATTACTACCCAATGAGCCAAAGGTTACAATGTAACTGATAAATATACGGTAGCATTAACCGTAGCCTGGGCAAAGTTTGGACAGTTTATTGTGCCGTAGGGGAATCTAGAGTACAGCTTTTAATTTCCTTCAGTTTTAGCAAATCGTACAACATGTTCAACATACACATATTCCTACTTTTATTGATATATTACTTCACCATTTATGCATGCAAATTTTTTAGATCATATCGTTAGGACACTTTCGATGATATAATTGTGCGAATATACTTTAATTAAAAATCTCTAAAATTCGTAATATTAATGGATGTTTTATAGAATCATATTCTACACTTTTTTCACCACCAACAATTTTATAACGATAATGTCATACTTTACCGTGAGGGACAAATGGAATATATTAACAGATTTTAAGCTGAAGGTTTCTGGAAATAAACTGGCATCCTAATCAATACATAGTTCACCGTTACGTTCGGTAATTTATATTAGGGCTTTGCATATTTGGAGTAAACGAGCAAACATGATATGTTTTATTAACATGCTGTCCTAATAAAGGCTACATGGTAAAGAAAACATATTAGCTGTACGCAGGGCGTGATGACGTTTGGAAACAAGCTAGCCTGAAGCTACAGTATTGAATTGCTCTCCAGTGTTATTCATTGTACCAAAAGTTACACATGTAAATAATAAATATACGATGGTTTGAACTATGTATGAAAGGATACGACATTTCCAACAAATAGAACCCTATTGACAGACTTTCAATTTGTTAAACTATTCTGGTACTATATAATCCGTGTTGTAGATTTATTGGGATACGCCGTTAGCAACCCTTAGGTGATATAATTGTGTGAATATTATTAAATCAAAAGTCTCATTAGTTCCTAAAATAAATGGACTTCGGATGGTGTCGTATTTTACACTTTTGTACCCCCAAAAGTTTTCTATTGCAGTTTCCTAATTTACCATCACAAATATATTTTTGAAGATACTAGCCGACCCGACAAATCTTGCTTTACCAAAAATTATTTCTCATTTGATCAGTACTATGTATACATAAATAACACAGAATATTGATATTTGGCCCTACAGTTTATTTTAGTAGCCTGTTAACATTATGGTGAACGATGTTTTTATTTATTCTTTCATCACGAAACTTATCTTTCAAATTGAATTTCCATATACGGACATTTAATAATTTTATTTTGTTTAGTCTCCCTTTGAACAACGGCGCAAACATATTGTGAAAATTTATATTCGATTTGCTATTATTCTCTTGTGTTACAGTTTGAAATGAACCATTGACAATATTATAATATCGTGTAAAAAATATTGTCCATGTTTCAGTTAAAGTTATGCCGATTCCTTTCGAAATATTTGTATTGCCATTTCTGCAATGTAAGAATGCTATTAAAGTTTTTTTGATTGAATCGACGTACATATTTATTTTTCATAACTAATGCTTCTGCTTTATTTCAAAATGCAGCTCTGTTTCTTACATTGGTATGATTCTCGACGTTGAATGACTTCATCAAGCTGTACTGGTGTCTAATCCTCGACGGTTTCAATTAAATCGTACAATTCGGCCTCTGACCGAATAAAAATTAAATGTGTTTGTGTATTTAATGTTTTGTAAATTTATAAATATATTAATTTATAAAATATAGTATATGCAAATGTTATTACGTATTAAAAATTTCATTGTAATTATTCTTTAACGTTTCGATATTGTACATATTTATTTTTCCATTTAACAATGTAATATACAATATATATAATTATTTTGAGGAAATGCCGAACTGATTTTCAGTTTAAAGAACCAAAATTTAAACTGATATCTATTCAATTTGAACTTGATTCTAGTTCATATGTCTAAGTTCAATTAGTCTAATTTATACTTCATGTAGGTTCAAATAAACTACATGTTAAATTGAACTGTGTTTTAAAATTAATTTCATGTTGGTACATGTTACCAGGTTTAAAGAAATATTGAACTAAAGCTTAATAATACTCGCGGAATTTTCAACTTGAATATGACAAATTTCTACCCATTTTCAGTTCAATGTATACTTACTTTAAGTACAGCTTTTACTCAATTTAAGTTCAAATAAACTTATTTTTAGTTTATTTCTAAAAAAACATTGAACTGGTTTGTGTTAACGTATAACTTACATTGGGAAAATGTTGCATATGTTTGTACTGAGTACGTTTTTTTCCTTCAATTCAACTGAATTTAGCTATATATGATGTACATATGAACTAAAAACAAGTAACGGTTTCCTATATTTGCTAAAAAAATTTACTCAAGTCTAGTTCATGGTTAGACTTTATTAAACTAAAAACCAATAAATTTGAACTAACTCCCAGTTAAAATTATTAACTAAATCCAAGGAAATTCATGAACTAAAATTGATTTCAAAAATCTTTGGCTCCATACGAAGGTCATTTTCATTTATTTTAACCAAATTTGTTAAAAGTTCGACTAAATTCATTTCAATAAACACTTTGTGTCTCTTACTTCCCGTTTTTATTGGATTCGACTGCCCCAACAAATGTATGTCTTCGTTTTTTCCTGAATACAAACACCAATGCAACGACACATGCGCGACTTAGTTATGGTTAAAACACAATTTTTTCGATTTGTAAAAAGACATACACCAGGTGGAATTACAATAACTTCTTGCTGAAATTGTTCATGTTGTTTTGGTGTAAAACTGAGAAATTTAAATGTGTTTTGAACTTTTTTATTGATTGTTATTGTTAGCACACATTTGTGTTGTATTTAACATAATAATTTTAACACACAAATCGAAATTCCGTTGTTGTTATTTTGTTCCTTGTTTTGAACCATTGCCTCTATCTGGTACTAGTAAAGCAATTCTTTTCAACATCGAACGTAAATATCACACCAGGCCAAATGTCATATATTTGGCGAGAGAACTATTAGGTATACTACTATAAGTATTAGTCTTTGGTAAAAACCTCAACATTGTGTTGCGATGTGTAATGTCGGGAACATACACACACACACACACACACACATCTTCAATGAGATATTTCGGGGTTATTTTTCTGCTACCGATGCGTCACTTTCTTTACTGTTGTGTTGCTCCTTGCATTCTGTTTATTTATCTATTTGATTTATAAATATTCAATTTACACAAACGATCACAGGAAACACATAAATTCACACAATTTATTTTTCAGATTAAAATAAATATTAGCAGTATGTATAACTAATTAGTTTGTTTCTACAAATGTATTTAAATTATTCCGGCGGAGTCTACCACCGTGTACCACGTTCGATTGTTGCAAATGAACTGATTCAAGATGTCTACGTCACCATTTTCTCCTGGTGGTCTATTTTTTACGCTCGCTCATTTTTGCGACTACTTTTCTCTCTTGCTCTTTATAAAAATTAAAATCATTGCAGTAACGAAATTATTTCGTCAACCATAAATTTTGCCAAACCTCCAAAATAAATAAATAACAACAATAAACTAAAAAGTAAGAGATAAAAACAAATATCAATAGTTTAAATCTCGTGCACTTACTTTTTTTAATTGTTAACTATTTTATCTATAAAATTCAAATTAATAAAATTGTTGCAGGAACGAAATATCAGTTGTTGCAACAACGAAATGAAAAATTGTCAAACAAATCATGTTTGGAATTTTTTGTTGCAGCGACAACCAAATTGTCGGATATACGAGGCTTTTCATTGCTGGAATGTAAAAACATTAACGAAAATGATTCATCCATGCGACGAAGCGTTTTTCTTTCAGTGTAGGAAATTTTTGTTACTGACAGACCACAAGCCACCAACTTCAGAGATGGGCGCTATTTTTTATCGAATTATACGTGCGATATCAAGTACAAATCTACAATACAAAATGTTAACGCAGTTGTTTTATCGCGCGGTTGTCGTGGAAATCGGATACAGATTTTTATTATCAAGAAACAGCGGTTTGTACACGGAAAGACGAAATATTGTCGAAAATATTGTTTTATCTCGAAAAAGACTGACCAAACAAAATCAAGAGTGAATATAATTCCAAACTTTTTTTCGGAATAAAACTTTAAATTTGTTACACAATGGACACTGGGGAAATGTGACGACAAAGCAATTAATCCGCCTTCAATTTTGCCGCATGTTCTTCGGAAATTTTGTGCCTCGCAAAGAATTTTATGCCTGGCAGGTTCCATCGAACCCTTTAGCGGCAATACTTGGGGAGATATCTTGGTGGAGTTACTATAGGTTTCAGTACGATGAATTTGAAGAAGAGGTCGTTAGAGAAGACCCTATCACAAAGTAATTTATTTGATTTAGATACTTATGACCAATCTGGCTAATATTGTATTTGGTTTATAAAAAAGTTTGTTTTGCAGAAATACATTAATTCTTTCATATTTTAACAAGGGTTGTATGACATTTCTGTTTTTTTACATTTGCTGGAATTTTGTGACATTTTTGAAAATCAATATATACACATTTGTTTGACAATATATTTGTAGAACATATTGTGTTCAGAACAGACCATTTCAGATTTCAAGATTTACATTTTTCTCGTCTGCGAAATCTATTCCACTATAACTTACTTACTTACTTATCCGGACACGAACAACCCCGAGGGGTCAGGGACCTTACAAAACGAAGATAACATATTTCACCAACCAGTTCGATCTTTTGCCTTATCTCTCCAGTTGGCAATACCAGGTGTACGAAGGGATTCGTCAACCTGACCCTTCCAGCGGAGTCTTGGTTCGACTTCATCCATTCTACTGACATGGCCTAGCCAGCGCAATCGCGTTATTTTGATCCGCTTAACTATGTCAGTGTCAGGATAAAGCTCATACAGCTCATGATTCATGCGTCGCCGATACTCGCCGTTGTGCACTATAGGGCCATACATTTTTCGAAGTATTTTTCTCTCGAAGACTCTTACAGAAGTTTGGTCTGCTTGCGATAAGACCCTGGATTCTGCGCCATAAAGCAAGACAGGTTGTATTAGAGTCTGGTACAGTTGGACTTTTGTTACTCGAAAGAGGGCTTTATCTCTAAAGTGTTTGGTTAGCCCTAAATAACATCTATTCGCAAGCACAATTCTCCGCTTGATTAAACTGGTAGAATGTTTGGATATTTTGCCAATCATTTTGATGCAGTTTTCTTGACATTGTTTCAAAAAAGGACAAAAAGTACTTCTGAAACTAAAGATAGAGAATTTTGGTCGTTGACGACCCATAATGGAATTTAATGAGGAATAGCTGGTAATTTTAGTGTACATTTCTGGTACTTTTTGTCCAAAGGACGAAAAGGACCCTTGTCAAATTTCAATGAAGATATGTTATCACAACAATTCGCTCAATTCGATATTTATACTCGATTTTTAAATATATTTCGAACAGTATCAGATAAGAAAATGAATGCTTGCCACGCCCATAAAAACAAAGTTCTAGATTTGTGGGGTTCGATTATACTCACATAGTGTGATAATTTGGCGCAGGAATCGTCCACCCCAAAAATTGGTGTTGCACAGTGTAATTACACGTCGTTTTGCTTCAGCTTCTGCACCGATAATACCCTCTAAAAAATTTAGAGTGGGTCGCGAATTTAGGGTCATATTCATTTTTTATTAGGTAATGCTTGCGATCATATTTAATAAAAAAGTTTAATGTAGCACTTGAGTATTATATCAAATTAAATTTTAGAGGGAAAGGTTTTTTCTAATGCTACTTAAGTTGAAATTGTTTTTGCTATAATTTCGAAACGGTACTATTTACTGTTCTGAAATGTCACTAGATGGTGCAAGTAGTTATATATTTTCTATTTTCATTAAAAGCGCAAAATCGAAAATGTTGTCGATTACGATATTTTGGCGGTCAGGGGTGGATATATTAAACTGTTGTAATTAAATATACTGTCCGGTTTCTGATGAACTAAAGAGTAACATACAACTCGACTTCTATGAATTTTCAACTACCTAGGTGGCCATAAGAAATCGCTAACAGCGGGATGAATACTCTTATCTATTACTCTATGGCGGATCAAAAATTTTAAGTAAATTTACTTTAGCACTAACTGTCTGATCTACACCAAAATTATACCACCGACAAATACATTTGTTGCTCAGTTGAAATAGTTTTTTCCACCGCAATCGGTCCAACTTCTTGAGATATATGCCTTTAAAACGTGAGTATATAATCGCTAATACGACAGGTATTCAAAAACCGATCTGGTTTAAATGGCTATCATTACAAAGGTCTCAAAACACTGTGTATAAACATAGTCTTTTGTATCAACCCATTAGGGGCTAATTAAAAGAACGATTTTTTAACCTCAATTTTTTGACAAAAACCCCTAAGCCCAGCCTGCAACGCAGAAAGCTTTATATCACCAAAATATTATGACGATTCCGCAAAGCTGGTGTTGGACCCACCCGAGAGGAGAAACCCTCTAAGCCCAGCCGACGGCCGGTCACGCAGACGGCTTTATAACACAAAAAACTATCCCGAAGCGGCGCAGCCGGTGTCGGACCCATCCCAGAGGAGAAAATCCCTAAGCCCTGCCTAAGGCCGGCCACGCAGAAAGCTTCGAAGCCGGTGTTGGACTTTAATTTTAAACTTCAATATCTCCGGTTTATAGGCCATACTAACCATTAGTTATATGTTTAATTGGCTCAGTATTTCAAAATTTGAATATAATTGCCTAGAGTTTGTCTTAAACTGGTATATATTTTAAAAAAGTTTAATACAAATGTGCAACTGAATCCAAATTATTCAGACTGCATATGAATTTTAAACTTGTACGTATTCCCGTGCAAAAATCTGTAGAAATGATTGGATCTTAGTAGACATACTTTTTTTTTTTTTAAATCTACCTACCGACCGAGAGGGCCACGTCCCCATAACGTGAGGACAGCGTATACATTATAGACCGTTCTATAACGGGAGAGCAAGGATCATAAGTTCACACGTTACAACCAACTACAGAAATTCTTCACTAGTTGGTATTACACTAACATAAATAAGTATAAAACCACATGACGAGATATTAACATAACAGACTTCATAATATATAATAATTACGAGCAAAACGAAAACCAAATTATAAATCAGACCAGAGAGTAAGGATAAAGTAAATTAAATTTACATATGTATGTTAATGAATATACAGCACTAATGCAATCGGTTCAAATGACAAATTATGCTAGACTTTGTCGTTTCCCAACTACCTGTGAAATCAATAAACTGATATAGCTCATTAAAGTCACGACACATTCTCCTAACTGGATCAAAGGACGCATAATTCGAACGCTGAAACTCGATCTGAATGAGTTTATAGTACCTCGTGGGTCTCAATGGGACATTTATGAAAATCTTAGATAACAGAAATTCAGAACATATACATCCATCAATTATCTTCAAAACTGTAATAGAGTTTATCATGGTACGTCTACTACTAAGAGTCGGCAATCTGATCAATGCTAGTCTACTACTATACGAAGGAAGATTATGGTTCGGGTTCCATTGAAGATTTCTCAGACAAAAAATGAGAAACTGTTCCTGGACCGATTCAATCATATTAACATACAAATTGTACTGGGAGTCCCAAACAACTGATCCATATTCGAGAATAGGGCGGACTAGTGAAGTAAAAAGATTTTTCGTAACGTAGGGATCTGAAAATTCCTTTGCCCAACGTTTAATAAAGTTCAGAACGCCATAAGCCTTGTTTACCATCGTAATTATGTGGGAGTTGAAATTCAATTTTCTGCCCATGAGAACACCAAGATCAACAAATGAATCCACCGATTCAAGAACATTGCCACCTAAAATGTATTTTGCCGAAAATAATGATGACCTAGAGAACAGCATATGCTTACATTTCGTAAAATTAAGCTCCATCAAATTGGTTTCGCACCACGTCTGGAATGTAGACAAATCCCTCTGAAGTAAAGTATATTGACAAGGATCCTTGTAAGAAAAATAGATCTTAACGTCATCAGCGTACATTAACAATTGAGAGTGCATTATGGAGGCGGGTAAGTCGTTAATAAATAACAAAAATAGAACCGGCCCAAGATGACTGCCCTGAGGCACCCCAGATGACACAAAAATAGATCTTGAGAATGATCGAGCAAATGATACCATCTGTTCTCTGTTCATTAAGTAAGAACTAATCCAATTCAGCATGTTACAATTAAAACCCATTGCCCCTAGTTTATATAATAACAAATTGTGGTTAACTTTATCAAAAGCCTTACTAAAATCGTAAAAATCACATCAGTTTGATCTCCATTAATAAAGCCGTCAATAATAGAAGAGGAAAACTGAAGCAAATTAGTCACGGTGGAACGACCCTTCCGAAAGCCATGTTGACATGGATCTAAAATGGGGGAAACATCATGAGAAATTACATTTGTGACTAACTTCTCAAACAGTTTTAGGATTGGCACTCAATTTTGCAATTCCCCTATATTTTGCAATATTTATTAAACTACCAGACTAGTGGAGAGCGATTATATAAGAGTTCTTCCACTGTGCAGGAAAATGACCGAACTTCAACGAAGCGTTAAATAAGAGAGTCAACGGTAAGCTGAGAGAATTCGAGCAGGATACCATCAGGACCAGCTTTATTCGAGGCTTTCAAGCTGATTAAGTTATCTAGCAACCACGAAGAATTTACGACAGGTGCATCAAACGGAATGGTAGAGCGGACAGTGTACGGGTATGATTTGGAAACATCATAGGCTCGGGTGGAATAAATAGATGCGAAAAAATTAGCAATAGACTCTTCATCTGAATATTCAATACCGTTCATTTTGATCCTACAAGTTGTGGAAGACGAATTACGCTTCAAGTTAACAAATCTAAAGAATGATTTGGGGTTCCGTTTAAAATTAACCTTCAACCTATCCAAATATAATCTGTAACTCTCACGAGATTTAGAGTTGTATCTACTCCTAGCAACAATATACCTAGCATAGTCTGGTAGCAGTCCAGATTTTTATACTTTTTCGAACATCTATTCCTTACATTCTTGAGACTATTTAGAGCCCTTGAGGACCATGGGGGACCAGTATTACCCATTATTGGCCTCTTGGGTACAGACTTAGAAATATTGGCATTAATAATATTATAGAAATCATCCAGGGCGATTTCAAATTCAAAAGAATTATCACACTGACAAATACTATGCCAGTCGGTATCAAAGATAAGAGTATTCAAAAGAATAAAGCTCGCACGCGAAAAGCATAGGCCAACATAGGACGAAGAGCAATTGCAACCAACCTGCATGGTATCATATGTATAATTAATTCCCAGCGTTGGATGGTAACTATCCTCAGGAGAAATTAACGGATCAATTCGAGAAATATCAAAGTTTTAGAATCATCCACGAAAACTAGATCAAGGACTCGATTCATAGAATTGGGAATGTCGTTCAATTGAATCAACCCAAGTTCGGAAATATGCGTAACAAAATCAGATGACCAATCACATGGTGTCAATGGAGTCAGAGAATTAGTATCGGGTAAAGACACCCATGTCACAGACGACAATTTAAAGTCACACAATACTAAAATACGGTCCTTTCTACTGGCTAACGCAATAACTTTTGCAATAGCGTCAATATGCTCTTGATATACCTCAAAGCATGAAGATGGCGGAATATAAGAACACGTGACAAACAATTTCAAATCGCATAAATTAATGGACACCATAATAAATTCAAGATCGCCAATGTCATCAACTGTAACCAACTCAGAAGATAAAGAATACTCAATTGAGATTAAAACACCACCACCAACTTTACCAACACGATCTTTTCTATAAACTACGTACTTATTGCAGAACAACTCAGAATTAAAAACATAAGGTTTAAGCCATGTCTCAGAAAATGCAATGACATCAAACTCAAAATCAAAGCTATCAACAAATAATCTGGACAATTTAGTATTCAAACCGCGAACATTATGATACGCCATATTCAAACTCCCAATTAGTTTTTTGGAGCTGCCTTATCTCCAGACGGTAATCTAGCAAAATTATCACGCCTACCATTATCCCGATACTCAAATTCCCTTACGAATGTTCTGTGAGGCCAAAATTCCGAATCCACCAGTCTGACAAATAGATCATCCGGTGCAATAATTTTGAAAGACGACCTACGTTCCGAAAATTGTGACTTCAGCTTGAAGCACTGTATAGAATCGTTAGAATAATTCCCGACTAATTTAGACGATATGTAAAGTCGTATATCCTCTTCGGTCGTGTCGGGGGAAAGTCTAGACACAAAAACTGTCTTCCTTGCCGGTACGACAGTCAACGTTCTTGGTCCCGGTCCTGGCACCGGGGCGGGATTACCACCCGGAGGAGAAGACTTATCGCTGTCCGTGGAAGCTATAGTAACTACAGAAACGACTTCAGCAAAAGTAGAAGGGGCAGAAGATTTCATTGGACTTGAAACTGTAACTGGAGAATTAACGTCCATTAAATTCGGCGAGGAAGGAATTACCAACAATGGAGGGGCCTTCTTAGCCGTCTTCTTCCTTTTCGGCGAGGAAGCTTTCGGTGAACCCTCTCTCGACCAGATAAAGCCGAAAGCTCCTTTTCCATAACAGAAAACTCGGACTTCATGCTCCTGAAAAATTTGTAGAACTCCACATCCAATTTTCTACAATCCAGGCAACACCAACGAAGACCCTTGTCATCACTAAGATTGTCCGCCACTCTTGCATAAAGGCCAACACATTTGACATGTACCAAGCCATCATACAACCAACATGAAATAAGAGTATCGGTATCCGATCTAACCTTACAATATTTGTTCATGCAAGTCATCATTATAATTAAATCAGAGTAAAAAAAATAAAATAAATAAATAAGAAACAAATACTAAAAACAGAATAACAAAATCGACAAAATTCCCAAAAACGTATGAACTTATTATCCCACTGATATTAATTCCCAAACCAGATGGCAACTCTGACACATAAATAACGAAACAAAGAGAATGAAAGAAAAATCAAAAATCAAACACTACAACGTTAGACGTTCTCAACAATGACAAACAAATATTATTGTTGTTGTTTGTGTTTTACACGATCAACAGAATTTCCAATTGCACACAATAATACAAAAACAGTATAAACAAGCACTGCACTGAACACACAATTATATCAAGCAATGTATTTTAACTTATCTTTGCACTATTAACATAACAAGCACTATTTAAACTTTTAAAATACGAAAATAAAGTAAATTCACGGAGCACAACTAAAAAACGAACTAAACGAGAGTAGAGTTGCCAAAACAAACTTAGATCTCATTAGGTCCGCAAAATGGTTATATATGTATATTAGGAACACATTAGATCAGAACTGATATATAACTATCTAATTATGTATAATCATGTCTAATTTGATGTCAAATTTGTCCCAGCCATATACAAGGTGTTTCAAAAGAATTCATCCGAAGTTGTTTGGCTCTCATTTTTTTTCTAAATAAAAAACTTCGATTCTGTTTTTTGATTATGTTTATTTGAACCTTTTGAATTTTATTGGTTAAGTTGAGAAGATGATATCGGTTAAATGGGCGCCGTCACAATTGATTACCATACGGGCTCGTTTTATGGCACTTTTCGTCACTTCGGCGAGAACTTCGGACGACAGATTCTCGCACTCGTGTCGAATGTTGACCTCGAGGGCTTTCAGGGTCTCGGGCTTGTTCACGTAAACACGGGACTTCAAAACACTCCACAAAAAAGTCTGGAACGGTTAACTCGGGCGATCTTGCGGGCCAGTGCAAATAACCAAAACGAGAGATGAGGCGACCCGGGAACGCCGCCTTCAGAATATCCGTTCTGGCTCACACAGTGTGTGCCGTTGCTCCGTCCTGTTGGAACCACATGTCCTCCAGTCCTAAGTCGTCGAATTTCGGCAGAAACAAATCGGTTAACATGGCCATATAGCGCGCACCATCCACAGTTGTCGTTTGACCAGCGACGTTCTCGAAAAGAAATGGCCCGATGACTCCTCCAGCGCGAACAGCGCACCATGCAGTCACTTTGAGCGGGTGTAATGGCTTCTCGTGCATCACTCGTGGATTTTCGTGCCCCTGAAAGGATAGTTTTGCTCGTCTTTGACCAAAATTCGCCATAGGGACGACCGGCTGATGGCTAATTGCGAGGCACAGCGTCTGGTCGATGTTTCCAGCGACAGCGGCGATATTCTCGGCGGAACGGACTCTCCGGACCGGCCACTCCTGGCGACGTCTCGTGTGGTCTCGCACCATACCTAACTATATCTCACGACAGATCTAATTATATATCATGTTAAATCCAATTATACCTGAGCGGAACAAAATTTGAGATTAAATTTGACCTAATTGGTCGTAATTAGACAGTTATGCATCTAATTCGATCCTATTGGATATAACTAAGGATCTCTTAAGATCCGATCATATCTTATTTTATTTACAAAAATAAATTTAAAAATGTTATTTTAAATCTGAGTATGACTAAGAAAAACTTATTAACAGGCTGAAACAAAAATTTTTTGAAATCTAAAATGAAAAAATATGTGTGGTCATTAAGGCTGACGCAAATCATCGAAATGTACTTTTTCAAGATGGATTCAGCTCCAAATGTTCCTTTTGGTTCAAAAACATAAAAACAACCGGTCTTTGGTATATCGAAATGGAATTGACCGTGTTTTGGAGGGCCGATCTTTGTAGATACATATGCTATTATATGGGGCAAATATGGGTTTTATTGAGAAAAAAATTAGAAATGATGACTTTTTTTCGCAAATAATGCGTAAACCGTGCGCAGTATAGCAATTTTTGTGTTATTTGGTTTTAACTTTTTTTGAAAATTTAACTTTTTGAGCACGTTTTTCGACAGCTCCTGGCAACACTGCAAATATACGATGATTTACGTTGGATGTATTTAATTCAATCTTTTATTTGTTTAACAAATGTTCTTTTATTTTTAATTTGGAGGTGTTTTAGGTTCTTTTGGGTGCGAGGAATCCACATTTGATTTTTTGGGTGCGAGGAATCCACTTTGCTCTAAAACCGCCGATAGGGGCGCTACAAAACAATCTCTGTCAAATTATTATATTTGCAAGGAAAAAATTATTATGTTATTATTTTTTGCATGAAATTTATTTTTCACACATATTTTAATAGTATATTTGAATATACCTGTAAGAAAATATTCGAATTCCAGACATATTTTTTTTAAATAATTAGTAATTGTTTTAATCCTCCACCTGGAGTAACAACCTTGTCGCGATGTGGGGGCTTAAGAGTGGCCGAAGCTGCCTAAGTGTGGCCTTGGCTGCGCGAACTAAAGGTTACTCCGGGGGGGAGTTGAGTCTCGTTGTAGGTCTATCTGTTGATCAAGCCTACTTAAATAACGAATGTCAATGAAGCTTCCCCGACATGGCGATTCTTGCGATTTTGGCGCCATTAGAATATCCAACGTTGAATGCAAAAACACTTTTAAGGTCAAGGTGGTTGGAAGCAGTGCCGAGGACCTAGAATGGCCGGCTCCCTACAGCTACCTCCGACGCCAGGGCACCGGTCGGTAGTAATGAAATATGTTGCCCGGTCCAACTCACGCCGTCACTGGGGTGGACTGTAGTATATTTACTGGCATACTCGTAGGACTACCATGAACAAAGAAGAACTAATGAAAAAACTTATAACAAAAACAGGAAAACAAACCAATGATAACAACACTGCAAACGTAACTGATGCACGAAAGGATACTAATTCGATATTTGAAAAGGAACACAGGCTAATCCACGATAGCATTGTGAAACAACACCATGAGATCGTTTCGATGATGATGAAAGCGCAGAGTCGGGTTCATCATACTCATGGTTCTACAGGGGGTGGTGTCTTGACCCCAGTAGTAGAGTCTGTAGCAAGCACACAAAAAGCCAATGGCAACCAAAACAAGGATGATGACGCGGAAGAAATCAAGCGGTGCTGCATAATCCCTCAGCATTCAATAACAGGTGGTGACTCCAACTCTGATTCCCAAAGCGATAATAATGAAAATAACATTTCCATTTTAGCAACTCCAAAAAATGGCGAGGTAAATGGAATGGTAGATGAAGTAAGCGAGAGCATAGCAAAGCTATCAACACAAACGAAACGACTCTCGGAGGCTCAACGCAGAAAGATTGCAAAGAGGAACCGCTCAGCCAAACAAGCCGAAATACAGGACGTTCCTAAGGACCTGTCGGTGCCTCCCTCACCTCAACAGAGGCTGAGAAGAGAAACCGATCACCTGAAGAGCAGAACACTGTCAAAATAATGGCAAAGAGGAAAGAGTGTTCCCCGTCATCTGGTAACTCGAAGACGCCCAAACCCCATATTACCCAGGGTATTCAACATAGCTCCAGGGACAATAGGAGCAAATCCGATGCGATTACCAGAAAGGCGAGCACATCAGCCAAATCAATCGAGAGCCCTATCCAACTCGGAAGAGGAAGCTGAATGTGAACACAGGCAAAGAAACACCATCCTACGCAAAGATAGAAAGAAGGCAACTACTGGACGATCTCTGCTACGCAGTAATTGACAGCAGAAATCCAACTGGCTTAATACCGAATAACCAGCACCAAACCGTGGAGGACCTCGTCAACACGAAGGTTATGGATTATATAATGAAGGCGGAAAGTGCACCTCCCATAGAAGTCGTCAGCAGCGGCTTCAAAGGGGAGGTACTCACTTTACAGCCGGCCTCACAACACTGTGCGGAGACATTGAAGAAGCTTGTGGATGAAATCTCTGCCACCTGGGAAGGCGGTAAGCTAGCCCTCGTAAGGAAGGACATCCCAAGGGTGACGAAGGCTACCGTATTTATAAAAGGATGAGGCAGCAGGTTTGCATCGGACGCCATTCTTAAAGTCATTGGCAAGCAAAACGCAGGACTAACCGTGGACAAATGGGTCGTTTTCCACAGGGAGGAGGGGCAGGAGGGCACTCTCCTTGTGATCGGAATAGACCCGGCATCCATGGCTGGTCTTGCCAAGACTTTGTGACCAAAGCTGTCTACATCAAAGTTGGCAAAGTGCCAATCAGCATGACGACCGGAGGAACACAGCCGGAGAATGCGAAGCACGATGAAGCGAGTGGAGGCTCGACGGAGCAGACACCACAAAACAAGAAGGAGGAAGTGACCGAATGCATCACAAACTCCCAAGAAGACCGCTTACTGGAGGACCAATGTTAGAGGTCATCCAGATTAACCTCCACCGGAGCGAGACGGCAACCCACGCTCTGTTGGATAAAATTAATAAAGGTAAAATACACATTGCTTTAATACAAGAACCTTGGACCACTAAAGACAAGGTTATTGGATTAAGTCATATTAATTACCAACTATTATATACGAAGACGGGCTCCCGTCCGAGAACATGTATCTTATGCCATAAAACCCTTTGTTTCCTCTTCTCCCCAGAGTTGTCAACATCGGATGTAACAGTACTGAAACAGGGAGATGGGAATATATACCTGGCATCAGTATACTTGCCATATGATTCGCCGACACGACCACCTTCGTCTGAATTACAGCGACTGGTAGAGAGGGCCAAACAGACAGGTAACGAAGTATTAATAGGTCGTGACTCTAACTCTCACCACAATTCGTGGGGTAGTACTAACTGTAACCGTAGGGGTCATACCCTAGTAGAATATTTGAATACTAACGACCTTTTCACACTGAATATTGGGAACAAAGCCACTTTTGTCAACAAGATTAGGGAGGAGATTTTAGATATAACAATCTGTTCTGAACACCTTATAGATGAGATTCCAGAATGGAGGGTTTCATATGAGCACTCATTATCGGATCACAGATACATTAGATTCAGGATAACACGGCCACCACCGAAACCGATATGTTTCCGAAATAGGACCAATACAGACTGGACAAAGTTCGGAAGCCTACTTAGGAATAGCAGGGACGAACTAGACGACATAGTGACAAAGACAACGCAAGCACTAGTAAAGTCTTTCGAGGACAGCTGCCCACTTCGGGAAAGGAAATCGGCCCAAGAAAAACCCTGGGTTACAGGGGAAATACGAAATCTAGGGAAGAACGTCCGTAGGCTTTACAACAGGGCCACGCGTAAGAAATCACCAGTATACTTGGAGGACTACAAGAGGAGTCTCAGTGAATACAACGCAATATTGAGAAAAGCGAGACACAACTCCTGGAGACTATTCAATGAACAGGTGGATAGCATCAACGACATATCGAAGATGACAAAATTCCTCTCTAAGACCCACGTACAGGCGGAAACGCTAGTAGATGACACGGAAAAGAGAATGGATACAATGGAACAAACACTTAGGCACCTGATGGATACACACTTTCCAAATGGGAACGCGGAACTCACAGGGAATGGTCACAAGGTGAGAATGTAGTACATCAGTCGCCAATCATTACGGACTATAAAGAGCTTCTCCCCATATAAAGCGGCGGGACCGGATGGTATTTTCCCGGCTATCCTACAGCATGGGGTGACCAAATAACAACCCATCTAGCAGGAATTTTTACCGCATGCTTAAAATACGCCTACACACCGAGAAACTGGCAGGAGGCCAGGGTAGTATTCATACCCAAACCTGGAAAAGCAAGCTATGCAACGGCAAAGGCTTATAGACCAATTAGCCTCACCTCGTTTCTACTCAAAACCCTGGAGAGAATAATTGACGACATGGTAAAAAGTGGAATACCGAGCGATATGCTGAAGTTTAGACAACACGCCTATGTCAAAGGCAGATCAGTGGATACCGCACTTCATGAGGTAACCTACGACATAGAGCAATCTCTCAATGACAAACTATACACACTCGCTGTATGCATAGATATTGAGGGAGCGTTCAATAATGTCCGGACCGAAACACTTGTCCAATCCTTAGACCAGTTTATGGTGGACCGGGCATTAAAAGACTGGATCAACCATATGCTAAGGAATAGACGGATAAACTGTGGTTCCCACGATGTAAATATTAGAGACAGAGTACAACGTGGAACTACAAAGGGAGGGATTATATCACCACTCCTATGGGTCCTCACAATACACAGTCTCCTAAGGAAACTTACCGATGAAGGACTTAAACCAATCTGCTACGCAGATTACGTTATAATACTTCTTAAGGGAAAGAACCCAAACCAATTATGCAGAGAGGCCGAGAGGGCACTGAGTATAGCGTATGAATGGCACAGCCAAGGGGCTTAAATGTAAACCCGGACAAAACGGAAATATGTCTATTCACAAGGAAGACGAAAATCTCAGATTATGAAGAGCCACGATTCTTGGGAAAGACGATTAAAATATCCGATAAGGTTAAATACTTAGGAGTAATCTTAGATCGGAAACTGAATTGGAATCACCACATAGAGGAAAGGGTCAAGAAGGCCTACAGATGCTGGTCGCTATGCAGAAGGACTATAGGCTCCAAATGGGGCCTCAAACCGACTATAACACACTGGCTCTACAGAAGCGTAATCAGGCCCGTACTAACATATGCTTCTGTAGTATTGTGGACGGCAGTTGAGAGGAAATGTAACATCGCAATACTGCAGAGGGTTCAGAGAATGTGCTGCATTGGTATCAGCGGTGCAATAAGGACAACTTCGACAAGAGCCATGGAGACTATTTTATGTATACAGCCAATCGAGATTAGAATCAAATACGAGGCTGCCCTTGCGGCAAAACGCCTACAAGCTACAGGTGAATGGATCAGAGGTAGTGCAAATTTGGGTGCTGCACCGTCGCTTTTTATATTGTATTGGCCTTGGAGGGTAGTACTCCCAACTTGGATACTTTTAAGTATAATAAATTCTGTTCCTTAACGCTACGATTAAGCACAAAAATTAGCACGATGGCAGCCTGTCCGACTAGAAAACGGCAGCTGGTGAAGGTCTTGGGTTCAAATCTCAACAAATCAAACTTTTTAAACAACTTTTTTTTTAACTACTTTATTACAACCCATTATTATTAACTATATTGGGTACTTTTGGTTTGATTTGATTTAAAGGGAAGTTTTCTTGGTGGAGCCTGTGCAATCCATATTGTAGTTTTAAAATTTCTTACAAAGAGTACCTTTTCTTAAAAACAGTAATTTTTTAAATAAGTGCCTTCTCTTAAAAAAGTACATTATGTTACAACATAATTTCTTAAAAAGCTAAATTTTCTTTAAAGAATACCTTTTTTGTAAAACAAAATAACTTTTCTTGAGATAAGTACCTACTCTTCAAATTGTATCTGTGCTTTCGTAAAAACAAACTTTTCTTCAAAAAATACCTTCTCTTACAAAAAATGCCTTTTCTTACAAAAATTCCTTTTCTCAAAAGAGCCATTTCTTAAAAATAAAGTATCACATTTTCTTTTGTTTTCTTGAGATAAGTAGCCTTCCTGAAAATAAGTAAATTATCTTAAAAAAATAATCTTATCCTAAAACGAGTACCACTTCTTTAAAAAGTACCTGTTCTTAAAAAAGTATTTTTTGTAAAAAACAATTCATACTCTTAGACTTTTTCTTAGCTTAGTGACGGCGACACTATCGAGTATTCATCCATGAAAAAGTTTATCAAAATACCGTTCGCGCACAGCTCACTGGTTTGTGAGAAGCTCTCCTTGATCATTGGTAACGGGAAACCATTTTTTTTATTTTAATAAAAGAAGTACCTCTCATCAAAGAAAGGACCTTTTCGGGAAAATATAATACATATTCTTACAAAAGGGGTCCAAAAATATACTTTTTTTAAAAAAATACATTCATTAAATAAAAAATTTCTTAACAAAAGTTCCATTTAAATTACAGTATTTTTCAACAGGCGCCTTAGGTGTGTTGGAACTAACTAGTACATACTATATAGCGAAAGGAACTTCGTTCCAACCGGACGTCCCCTGACACCTCATGTAATTTTTTTTATTATTTTTTTTGTGGCGATTTGCGATGCGTCGATTACATTTTTAATCATTTAAAAAAATTGGCTCTCACCATCGAGCTGTCGAAGACATTAAACTTGGACGAACAATAACAGCATTAGTGGCAGATAATCTCTTTCTTCTGAGAAACACCATAATATCTGTAATGCAATTTCGGATTCCTGTATGCCGAAATTCGCACATAGTACTTCGTTGGTCGCACTGAAAGGGGTAGAGCCGTTGGAACTACTCCATTATATTTTTGCTGGGTAGTCGTGGCTTTCAATGTCATCGTTCTTTCATCCTTGTCGTTCTTTTATTTCTGACATTCTTGCAGTGTTTTTTTATTGTTGTCGCTCAAGATGTATTTGAAAGGTAGAAGCACTTTAACAGTAAATACAGCAAGGTAAACATAAATGAAAGCAAACAAAAATGCCAACGAATTAAATCGGCTATTCTAGTGCTTCCACATTCGCAATACATTTTAGTTGCTGTTCTATCAATGCGTTGCTTTTGTTTTCGCTGTTTAGTGTCGTAGTGTCGTACGTCATTATTCTCTTTGCTCTGAAAGTGCTCCGCACCCACATTTCATTTGACTTACCTTTCACAATAATAAAAAAGGCGTCCAATCATATGATGACGTTTCATTTAAATAATATTAATACTTAATAACACTTAAAAATATTTAAAGACAAGTGCCATTATTTTCTTGCTTAATACTTTTTATTTTACAGACAACAATTTCAACCATTTTTCAGACAACTATTCGCTGCCGCTACATTAGTGTGTGTTTTTTCGCAGTTTATCAATTTGTGTTTCGCAGTCGGACAAATCTGATTTCTATTTAGGGGTGGGTCACCCTTATCATTTAGGGGTATGAAAAATAGATGTTGGCCGATTTTGAGACCTATCCGATATAACCGAACGATGAAATTTAACGAACTCGCGTGAATGACAAACAAATCAAATCGATGCATTTTTTAAACACAAATCACACATATATTTATTCATGTATCAAATATTATATGTATTATTATTGGACTATTTTTTGTATTTTTATTAAATTCCATTAGCACATATATAAATAAGTACAATATATTTTCGTATTAAATTAAAATCCGTGACCACGGTCACTGCCGTTCCTAAAAATTCACTGGATCGCTCATCTCTATCGAGCACAAATACATAACATCCGTCGAAAAATCACGTACATCTATCTTCCATAGGCGGCGGCATATACTCCGATGGTATCGGTTCAAAATCATTTGCTACCTGAATAGTATACTGGTTTTAATAATAAAAATATAAAAATACTTCATCCCTTTTTGAAGAGTTTTCTAAAATACCTAGTAAGATTAGAATGAAACATAATCAAAATATTATTAACGATTAACGACTTTCAGTTGAGGCTGATTTCTCCACTGTATCATATAAATGACGAAATTGAAGTTCATTAAAATGCAGTTTACATACAAACCTAACTGCAATTCAAATTGACGCAAAATACCATTGGCTCCTCCAGTATTGGTAACTCACCATAGCAGCATATCGTCGACATATTATTGTTTTGTCGTAAACGTCAATCATTTGAAACGGAGATACCAATATTCACAACTATACCACTGTTAGCACCTATCAATTTTTAGGGATATACAAACAAATTAGAGTCACAGTAAAGGTAAGATGAATCAAACATCTGACAACAGATATAGAAAGAGAACGCACAAACACGTGTAGACACAAACAATATCAACTCGAAAAAAACATAAATGACGTATACGACAAAAACATAAATGGCAAATATGCCAATTAATGAATCAAGTGATATTCCCTTTTGGAACAAAAATCGTTTACATTTTCATGCTGGGTTTCAGCATCCAAATTCACATATCCAAATAATGTGGCCTAAATGATACTCTTTTACCACATTTTGATGCAATTTTTCATTAATCTTTTCTTGTGTTAAAGACTCAGTTTTTCTACCATCAAATGAAAATGCAGTATTTCCATTATGAAGAACCCTATCTCTAAATTTCTGTTTCCCTCCAGCTACTTTCGATCTATCAATAACGACGATAATCATATCTTATATTGGATCATTGAAAATGGCTGTTTATAATCCTCAAGCCAGTCGGTCTTTCGCATATCGTAGCGAAGTTCAAAGCGTCGTATCTGGCAGTATACATACCTAATTCATAATGTACAAATGTTTGATCATTACGACTCAATGGGATTGTTCGTATTTCTGAAGGTACTTGGTCTGAAATGAACGACGTATATTCCAATATTGTATGTTCTCTATATTATGTAGATCGTTCGTTTCGAACACGTTTGCATTGACCAATGTAAAATAATTATTTTAACGAATGCACGAATGCTTCAAATTTATCCAAACAATATCCTACTCTTATCGAGCCTTTGATATGTGTCAATAGCATAATTCAATATTTTAAAGGAGCTTTTCACACTTCCATTATTTTATGACAGAGTTTACATCAGAAATTGAGTTCTCGACAACGTGTGTCGTAATCAGAGAAAAAAAACTTTACGAACCGTTCGTTTCGGTTATGTTGCACTCATTCCTATAAAAACCATTAATTTTTTAATCGTTGTGATGGTTCACAAATCTGTGTTTAATGTGCAGTAGGGCCCGATTCTGTATTAGAAGTGAGTGAGTAAAGGATTGGCGTTTGGAAAATATAAATATAATAAAGTAGTAAAGAAAAAGACTTCAGAATTTTGTGTTAGTCATAGACAGTTTCATTCATAAAATTTTCATTACCATTCGGAAATTTTAGCTTCTCGGTGTAATATATTGAAATACTTTCCTTCGGTTTAAAAAAAAACAAATTAGTTGCAATAATTGGAGACATTTATCTATATAGGAGAAGAGGAAACATTGCAAAGGCTACATATACTGGTGAGTTCGACAGGGAGATTCTGTGTAATCATTTTTTTTTTTGGTATAAATAAATTTTCTTAATATGTATGAACAGACTTTCTAACACTGCCGGACGCACCGAATATTGAAGCTGTGGGATATTAATCTCACAGCTGCCTCATTTAATCCTGTATGTTGAATTTACCACTCAACCTGAAATTATAGTGGGAAAACAGAAAAGCGTTAGATTCTTTATAATATGGATGATTCACGAGGATGTCCTGGATGCTAATTGTAGAATGGAAGAAAATAACCAACTTGCGGACTGAATTATTTTTAAAACGATAATCTTGCTGTAACCAACAACAAAATAATGAATTCTTGGATGGAAAATATTAATTCTTGGAATTAAGAAATTCAAGCCTTAATTTTGATCCCGACCATAATAATGCAAGCACTTACATGTAGTACATAGATAGTATTTATATAAACATTTAAGCCTTATTGAATACTTAAACAATACGAAGTTGCGGACAACAAGCGCTTGTTGCAGTAATTTACTAAGTGAGTATTACTTGATAATATTAATATATATAGAAATTTGATTTTATTTTTTTTTTGTACTGCGTATGAAGTGCGAACATTTTTATTTTACTTTGGACATCGTGGTCAACATTATTTGAGATGAGATTAATATTAACTGATTTTTGTTGTTGTTGTTGTTATTCATTCCCCATACATATAATATCAAACTAACTAGAACTTTTGTCAGTTATTGTTTTATAAAATCTTTAATTTTCTTTCATCTTCAGTTTTATTATTATTTTTGAATATTAGAGAATTTAAGATATTTTATAGTCTGTTAACATTTTTTGTTTCTTGTTCATTACGTAAAATCTTTATTTAAAATAGCTAATATTCAAATTTGCCACTAAACCTTTTTGTCAATTGGAAAATGTTGAATAAATTTAGTATTGACATGTTAGGATAAGAGGTTATTTGGTCGTAAAGATTCCATGAAATTGAAGGTATGATGTTATAAGAAGGTATTATGGGCTGATCAAATGCATAAATAGTCAGCATGGTTGGGTGGGTAATGACTATGGATTGGAGACTATATGAACACCAACTCCTTTCCAAATATGCCGATATAGTACTTCTGAAGAAAACTGTAATTTTATATCTGTCAGGCCTCCCATGATAAAAGCTACCTAAAATTTTAACATTTTTGTAATAGACTGAGGCCAATTCCTTCGGGCAAGAACACCCCCTTTACCCTGAGCACAGCTGGCATTAAAGGTAGCATAGGCCCCGAAGGAATAGGGTCTGTAGGTGGGTCGTTACATAAATATTAATGGCGCCCAACGTGGGGCAACATCGGTACAGACAAAGCACTGAACATTCGTGTAGAGAATCACACTAGTCTACTTTGAAACTAGTAGGTTGATTTATTAAGTTTTAAATTCATAAAAAGTGACTGATATTGCCTTACAACTTTAAATAGGTTTGACAGATCTCGTTTGGAATATTTTTTTTTATTCATTCTAAAATATATTGGATTTCTTGTATTTCTTTTCTTGGAAACAAAAACCAGTTTAGTTTGGAATGAATGTTATATTTTTAATGGGAAAGACGTTTTGTTTGAGATTTTTAAGCTTGGATACTTTCGAGCTTAAACTCACGGAATATTTTTCCTTAATTTTGGCATACTTTTTACTTTTGTATAAAATTATATCACGACAGTTGGAACTAAAACTGGTTGAGTTTTATGTTACTGGATATTTCTTTTCTTCGGTTGATAACTCCCTTTTTCGGTTTCCGACGTACATTTATTTGCTTTTGTTTGAATTAATTTTTTTTTTTTTTTTTTTTTTTTCTCTATAGAATGGCTAATATCGGCAAATAGTTAGACATACGATTACCTTCAAGAGTAGTGGAATATTTTATATTGATTATACAACTTTTCTGATTTATACATATTAGTAAGATAACGTTAGATTAGAAATACAATTTTGATAAATTTAATAATTATGCCTTTAACAAGAAGTAGGGATAATTCGGTAGTTGCGGATGGGGAACGCATGGCAAACTGTAGTTTTACTGTTAATCTTGATGACGATAACTTTAACGGTTCGAGTACGTCGAGAGTAACAAGGTCGCAAGCAACTGGGAATGCTAATAGAGCTGCTAGGGAAACTAATTCTTCGGACGACATACGTTTCCAAAGTATGATTACTGAAACTGTAAATAGTTTAAGAGAGGAAATGACTACGGCTATTTCGGCTCAATTTCAGTCTATGATTCGAGAACTTAATATTATAAGGGACACATCTTCTAGAGATACTCTACCTACATCGCCAGTATCGAGGGCGCGTCGACCTCAGGAGCCTCAAAATACCGAAAAGGTGCTCAACATTATTCGTAACTGGAGGATAAAATTTACGGGTCATTCAAATAACATGACGGTTGATGATTTTATTTACCGGGTCAATGTCCTAACGGTCAACCATTTAGGAGGTGATTTTGAATTATTATGTCTACACGTGAGCAGCTTATTTGAAGATAAAGCACTCAAATGGTACTGGAGATACCATCGGCAAAATGAAGAAAACCTTAATTGGACTTCTATAACTAACGCGTTGAAAGCTGAATTCAAAGTGGAGTATAGTGACTTTGATATTTTGCATGATATTCGGAAACGCAGACAAAAACCTAATGAGGACGTGGACGAGTACCTAGATGTGATATCTTCAATGACAGATAAGTTGAAAACCCCTATGAATGAACTGGAATTGTGTGAAACGGTAGTGAGAAACTTAAGACCCGAAATACGACATGAGCTTTTACATTTGGAGATGAACAGTTTGTCTAAGCTCCGGAAGGAGGTTAAAAAACATGAGAAGTTCATGAGGGAAATAAATATCAAGGATAACAGATCGTTCAAAACACGTATATCAGAGATTTCTGAACTAGATAATCCGAGGTTATCAGTAACTGACCAACAAGAAGAAATTTGTGCCGTCAGTGGTATCAAATGTTGGAACTGTGATAAAATAGGTCACATATTCAAAAACTGCAGGGAAATCAGGCGCATATTTTGTTACGGCTGTGGACTATTGGATACATATAAATTTTCTTGTCCAAAATGTTCCAAAAATTCGGAAAACGGCAAGGCGGATGTCCGTCGGAATTAGATCGGGCATCCGATACAAACCATTCAATATCAGTTATAGAACTGGAGAATCGACAAGACTCGTTTACAGTCCAAACTTTTAAAAAACCTTTACATGTGCTATTGAAAGAGTCACGGAGGATGTTCAACAAATTAGATGAGAAGCGGACAAGCCGCAAAATTAGATCTAGTAAGCGTATAAGGGAATACTACAAACAGACTCGGCAATATAAAAAGTGTACGGTTTCGTCAATTGTAAGTAAAGAATCGGATAATAGACCTTATATAAATGTAAAAGTTGGTGATAATTATTATTTTGCTTTACTAGACAGTGGAGCTAACAAAAGCGTTATAGGTGGAAATTTAGCAGACAATGTGAAAGGTAAACCGGAATTTCGGAAATGTTTGGGGAATGTACGAACTGCTGATGGTCGGAGGCAAATGGTTTTAGGTTCTATAACCTTGAGCATATCATTTCGAAATCAGACATTGCCTTTTGACTTTCTAGTAGTTCCATCAATACAGCAGGATATGATCTGCGGTTTTGATTTTTGGGATGGTTTCGGTCTTAAAGTCTCAGTGTCATCGATTGAAGATTTTGGGAAAATGGAAGATGATCCAGACAAGCTTCAGTTGACACCAGATCAAAGTAGAAAGTTGACTTCGGTAATAGCCGCCTTTCTGAATTCGGAAATCGAAGGCTTAGGTTGCACCAAACTGATTGAACATCACATTGATACAGGATATGCAAAACCTATAAAGCAACGATACTGGCCAATATCCCCAGCGGTGGAAAAGAAGTTGTGTGGAGAAATAGACAGAATGCTGTCGTTGGGAGTAATTGAGGAAGCTCCAAATTCCCCATGGTCATCACCGACAGTAGTCGTTGTTAAACAGGATAAGATTCGAATGTGCCTGGACAGCAGAAAACTTAATGCAGTTACCAAGAAGGATGCCTACCCTATACCAAACATAGATGGTCTTCTGTCAAGACTGCCACCTGTTTATTGCATATCAAAAATAGACTTAAAAGATGCTTTTTGGCAGGTGAAATTGGATGACGAGTCGAAACCCAAAACAGCTTTTACCGTACCAAATAGACCCCTGTACCAGTTTACCAGAATGCCCTTTGGGCTATGTAATGCTCCCCAATCTCTATGTCGTCTTATGGACATTACTATTCCCTACAGTTTAAAGACACATGTTTTTGTATATCTAGATGACTTATTAGTGGTGTCGAACAATTTCGAGGATCATCTGAAACATTTAGTGGAAGTGGCAAATCATCTGAAACATTTAGTGGAAGTGGCAAATCATCTGCGTAATGCTGGCTTAACAATCAATATAAAAAAAAGCCGTTTTGCTTTAAATAAAGTGAAGTATTTGGGGTATATTGTGGGTCATGGCACATTACAGGTGGATGAAGATAAGGTTAAAGCCATTAGGGATTTACCAAAACCAAAGTCCATTAAACAGGTACGTAGATTTCTGGGTATGGCGGGATGGTACCGCCGTTTTATTCATAAGTATTCCGAAATTAGTTTTCCGCTCACAGAACTTTTATCGAAAAAGAAAACGTTTGTTTGGTCTGATGCGGCGCAACATGCTTTTGACTTGTTGAAGGATAAATTAACAACAGCACCGCTGTTAGTGCATCCAAATTATGAGAAACAATTTATTTTACAATGTGATGCGAGTATGTACGGTATAGGTGCTGTTTTGGCTCAAGCAGATGAAGACGGAAGTGAAAGGCCGATAGCGTTTATGTCCCAGAAACTCAACAAGTGCCAACGCAATTACACAATATCAGAACTTGAGTGCTTGGCAGTAGTCATGGCAATAAAGAAATTTCGGCCATACATTGAGGGCCAAGATTTCAAGGTTATTACGGACCACGCCAGCCTGAAATGGCTCATGAATCAAAAAGATCTATCAGGACGTTTGGCCAGGTGGTCTTTGAAACTCCAGGGATTGCATTTTACCATTGAACATCGGAAAGGAAAATATAACGTAGTACCAGATACACTGTCACGAGTAAATGAAGGGGAAGAGGCTGTGGAAATAATCGATGTGGAAAACGTTCCAGCCATAGATTTAAATTCGGATGCTTTTGATAGTGATTGTTACAAGAAACTACGCAATGAATATGAGAATGCTGATCTACCAGACTTTAAAGTAATAGATAAGTTTATTTACAAGCGATCTGATTTTTCTACCGGTTACGAAGATGAAAGGCGCTTGGAAAATGTTTGTTCCAGAAGAACTGAGAAACAGAATTATATTCTCTGCTCATGATATTCCTAACGCGGCCCACAGTGGAATAGCGAGAACGTTAGAACGCGTGAGGAGATACTTTTACTGGCCAGGACTTGTGTCAGATGTAAGAAGATATGTGCAGAATTGTGACATGTGCAAAACGTCGAAACCACCAAATATTACGATAAAGCCTCCTATGGGCAAAATGGTTGCAACAGAGAGACCATTCCAAAGACTGTATATGGATCTAATTGGTCCTCTTCCACGCTCTAAGTGTGGGTACGTGGGAATCTTAGTTATTTTGGATCAGTTTTCGAAGTTCACGTTCCTTAAGCCGTTAAAGAAGTTGCACTCAAAACCTATAGTGGAATATCTAAGTTCTGAGATTTTTGGTTGCTTTGGAGTCCCTGAAATTGTGGTAACAGACAACGGGTCGCAATTCAAAAGTAAAGATTTTGAGAACTTTTTGAACAAACATGGTGTTAATCACATACTAACTGCGTTGTACAGTCCACAATCCAATGCGTGTGAGCGTGTAAACCGTATTATTAATGAAGCTCTTCGATCCTACATTCGCCACAATCAGAGGGATTGGGTATTGTATTTAAACGGTATAAATGCTTCATTGAGGAACAGTATCCACCAATGTGTTGGGAGAACCCCATATCAGATAGTTTTTGGTCAAATGATGGTGATACATGGAGATGACTATAAAATTTTAAAACGCTTAAATTTAATGGCAGAGAGTGACGCAAAGTTAAGGCGTGAGGACAAATTGTGCATAATAAGAGATTCCATTAAGGAGCATATGGAAAAGGCGTACGAAAAGAATCAGAGAATTTATAATCTACGGAGTAGATCGAAATTTTACGAGATTGGGCAAGATGTGATAAGGAGACATTTTAAGCAGAGTTCGAAAATTGATCATTACAATTCTAAATTAGCTCCCGTGGGTGTAAAATCGAGAGTACTTAGACGAATCGGACAAGTATACTATGAGTTAGAGGACATTGATAGTAGTAGCAAGGGCATATATCATGCGAAGGATATATGGTCGTAATATGAAGAAAATAAGGCAGAATGTGTTCTCGTCTAGGGGTGGGGTACATTTGTGATGGTTCACAAATCTGTGTTTAATGTGCAGTAGGGCCCGATTCTGTATTAGAAGTGAGTGAGTAAACGATTGGCGTTTGGAAAATATAAATATAATAAAGTAGTAAAGAAAAAGACTTCAGAATTTTATGTTAGTCATAGACAGTTTCATTCATAAAATTTTCATTACCATTCGGAAATTTTAGCTTCTCGGTGTAATATATTGAAATATTTTCCTTCGGTTTAAAAAAAAACAAATTAGTTGCAATAATTGGAGACATTTATCTATATAGGAGAAGAGGAAACATTGTAAAGGCTACATATACTGGTGAGTTCGACAGGGAGATTCTGTGTAATCATTTTTTTTTTTGGTATAAATAAATTTTCTTAATATGTATGAACAGACTTTCTAACACTGCCGGACGCACCGAATATTGAAGCTGTGGGATATTAATCTCACAGCTGCCTCATTTAATCCTGTATGTTGAATTTACCACTCAACCTGAAATTATAGTGGGAAAACAGAAAAGCGTTAGATTCTTTATAATATGGATGATTCACGAGGATGTCCTGGATGCTAATTGTAGAATGGAAGAAAATAACCAACTTGCGGACTGAATTATTTTTAAAACGATAATCTTGCTGTAACCAACAACAAAATAATGAATTCTTGGATGGAAAATATTAATTCTTGGAATTAAGAAATTCAAGCCTTAATTTTGATCCCGACCATAATAATGCAAGCACTTACATGTAGTACATAGGTAGTATTTATATAAACATTTAAGCCTTATTGAATACTTAAACAATACGAAGTTGCGGACAACAAGCGCTTGTTGCAGTAATTTACTAAGTGAGTATTACTTGATAATATTAATATATATAGAAATTTGATTTTATTTTTTTTTGTACTGCGTATGAAGTGCGAACATTTTTATTTTACTTTGGACATCGTGGTCAACATTATTTGAGATGAGATTAATATTAACTGATTTTTGTTGTTGTTGTTGTTATTCATTCCCCATACATATAATATCAAACTAACTAGAACGTTTGTCAGTTATTGTTTTATAAAATCTTTAATTTTCTTTCATCTTCAGTTTTATTATTATTTTTGAATATTAGAGAATTTAAGATATTTTATAGTCTGTTAACATTTTTTGTTTCTTGTTCATTACGTAAAATCTTTATTTAAAATAGCTAATATTCAA
The DNA here is from genome assembly GCA_963931995.1 of Phaonia tiefii. Taxonomy (NCBI): domain Eukaryota; kingdom Metazoa; phylum Arthropoda; class Insecta; order Diptera; family Muscidae; genus Phaonia; species Phaonia tiefii. Next base: position 241,272,849 of record OZ008367.1, read on the forward strand.
ATTTGCCACTAAACCTTTTTGTCAATTGGAAAATGTTGAATAAATTTAGTATTGACATGTTAGGATAAGAGGTTATTTGGTCGTAAAGATTCCATGAAATTGAAGGTATGATGTTATAAGAAGGTATTATGGGCTGATCAAATGCATAAATAGTGAGCATGGTTGGGTGGGTAATGACTATGGACTGGAGACTATATGAACACCAACTCCTTTCCAAATATGCCGATATAGTACTTCTGAAGAAAACTGTAATTCTATATCCGTCAGGCCTCCCATGATAAAAGCTACCTAAAATTTTAACATTTTTGTAATAGACTGAGGCCAATTCCTTCGGGCAAGAACACCCCCCTTACCCTGAGCACAGCTGGCATTAAAGGTAGCATAGGCCCCGAAGGAATAGGGTCTGTAGGTGGGTCGTTACATAAATATTAATGGCGCCCAACGTGGGGCAACATCTGTACAGACAAAGCACTGAACATTCGTGTAGAGAATCACACTAGTCTACTTTGAAACTAGTAGGTTGATTTATTAAGTTTTAAATTCATAAAAAGTTGAAGTGACTGATATTGCCTTACAACTTTAAATAGGTTTGACAGATCTCGTTTGGAATATTTTTTTTTATTCATTCTAAAATATATTGGATTTCTTGTATTTCTTTTCTTGGAAACAAAAACCAGTTTAGTTTGGAATGAATGTTATATTTTTAATGGGAAAGACGTTTTGTTTGAGATTTTTAAGCTTGGATACTTTCGAGCTTAAACTCACGGAATATTTTTCCTTAATTTTGGCATACTTTTTACTTTTGTATAAAATTATATCACGACAGTTGGAACTAAAACTGGTTGAGTTTTATGTTACTGGATATTTCTTTTCTTCGGTTGATAACTCCCTTTTTCGGTTTCCGACGTACATTTATTTGCTTTTGTTTGAATTTTTTTTTTTTTTTTTTTTTTTTTTTTCTGTATAGAATGGCTAATATCGGCAAATAGTTAGACATACGATTACCTTCAAGAGTAGTGGAATATTTTATATTGATTATACAACTTTTCTGATTTATACATATTAGTAAGATAACGTTAGATTAGAAATACAATTTTGATAAATTTAATAATTATGCCTTTAACAAGAAGTAGGGATAATTCGGTAGTTGCGGATGGGGAACGCATGGCAAACTGTAGTTTCACTGTTAATCTTGATGACGATAACTTTAACGGTTCGAGTACGTCGAGAGTAACAAGGTCGTAAGCAACTAGGAATGCTAATAGAGCTGCTAGGGAAACTAATTCTTCGGACGACATACGTTTCCAAAGTATGATTACTGAATCTGTAAATAGTTTAAGAGAGGAAATGACTACGGCTATTTCGGCTCAATTTCAGTCTATGATTCGAGAACTTAATATTATAAGGGACACATCTTCTAGAGATACTCTACCTACATCGCCAGTATCGAGGGCGCGTCGACCTCAGGAGCCTCAAAATACCGAAAAGGTGCTCAACATTATTCGTAACTGGAGGATAAAATTTACGGGTCATTCAAATAACATGACGGTTGATGATTTTATTTACCGGGTCAATGTCCTAACGGTCAACCATTTAGGAGGTGATTTTGAATTATTATGTCTACACGTGAGCAGCTTATTTGAAGATAAAGCACTCAAATGGTACTGGAGATACCATCGGCAAAATGAAGAAAACCTTAATTGGACTTCTATAACTAACGCGTTGAAAGCTGAATTCAAAGTGGAGTATAGTGACTTTGATATTTTGCATGATATTCGGAAACGCAGACAAAAACCTAATGAGGACGTGGACGAGTACCTAGATGTGATATCTTCAATGACAGATAAGTTGAAAACCCCTATGAATGAACTGGAATTGTGTGAAACGGTAGTGAGAAACTTAAGACCCGAAATACGACATGAGCTTTTACATTTGGAGATGAACAGTTTGTCTAAGCTCCGGAAGGAGGTTAAAAACATGAGAAGTTCATGAGGGAAATAAATATCAAGGATAACAGATCGTTCAAAACACGTATATCAGAGATTTCTGAACTAGATAATCCGAGGTTATCAGTAACTGACCAACAAGAAGAAATTTGTGCCGTCAGTGGTATCAAATGTTGGAACTGTGATAAAATAGGTCACATATTCAAAAACTGCAGGGAAATCAGGCGCATATTTTGTTACGGCTGTGGACTATTGGATACATATAAATTTTCTTGTCCAAAATGTTCCAAAAATTCGGAAAACGGCATGGCGGATGTCCGTCGGAATTAGATCGGGTATCCGATACAAACCATTCAATATCAGTTATAGAACTGGAGAATCGACAAGACTCGTTTACAGTTCAAACTTTTAAAAAACCTTTACATGTGCTATTGAAAGAGTCACGGAGGATGTTCAACAAATTAGATGAGAAGCGGACAAGCCGCAAAATTAGATCTAGTAAGCGTATAAGGGAATACTACAAACAGACTCGGCAATATAAAAAGTGTACGGTTCGTCAATTGTAAGTAAAGAATCGGATAATAGACCTTATATAAATGTAAAAGTTGGTGATAATTATTATTTTGCTTTACTAGACAGTGGAGCTAACAAAAGCGTTATAGGTGGAAATTTAGCAGACAATGTGAAAGGTAAACCGGAATTTCGGAAATGTTTGGGGAATGTACGAACTGCTGATGGTCGGAGGCAAATGGTTTTAGGTTCTATAACCTTGAGCATATCATTTCGAAATCAGACATTGCCTTTTGACTTTCTAGTAGTTCCATCAATACAGCAGGATATGATCTGCGGTTTTGATTTTTGGGATGGTTTCGGTCTTAAAGTCTCAGTGTCATCGATTGAAGATTTTGGGAAAATGGAAGATGATCCAGACAAGCTTCAGTTGACACCAGATCAAAGTAGAAAGTTGACTTCGGTAATAGCCGCCTTTCCGAATTCGGAAATCGAAGGCTTAGGTTGCACCAAACTGATTGAACATCACATTGATACAGGAGATGCAAAACCTATAAAGCAACGATACTGGCCAATATCCCCAGCGGTGGAAAAGAAGTTGTGTGGAGAAATAGACAGAATGCTGTCGTTGGGAGTAATTGAGGAAGCTCCAAATTCCCCATGGTCATCACCGACAGTAGTCGTTGTTAAACAGGATAAGATTCGAATGTGCCTGGACAGCAGAAAACTTAATGCAGTTACCAAGAAGGATGCCTACCCTATACCAAACATAGATGGTCTTCTGTCAAGACTGCCACCTGGTTATTGCATATCAAAAATTGACTTAAAAGATGCTTTTTGGCAGGTGAAATTGGATGACGAGTCGAAACCCAAAACAGCTTTTACCGTACCAAATAGACCCCTGTACCAGTTTACCAGAATGCCCTTTGGGCTATGTAATGCTCCCCAATCTCTATGTCGTCTTATGGACATTACTATTCCCTACAGTTTAAAGACACATGTTTTTGTATATCTAGATGACTTATTAGTGGTGTCGAACAATTTCGAGGATCATCTGAAACATTTAGTGGAAGTGGCAAATCATCTGCGTAATGCTGGCTTAACAATCAATATAAAAAAAGCCGTTTTGCTTTAAATAAAGTGAAGTATTTGGGGTATATTGTGGGTCATGGCACATTACAGGTGGATGAAGATAAGGTTAAAGCCATTAGGGATTTACGAAAACCAAAGTCCATTAAACAGGTACGTAGATTTCTGGGTATGGCGGGATGGTACCGCCGTTTTATTCATAAGTATTCCGAAATTAGTTTTCCGCTCACAGAACTTTTATCGAAAAAGAAAACGTTTGTTTGGTCTGATGCGGCGCAACATGCTTTTGACTTGTTGAAGGATAAATTAACAACAGCACCGCTGTTAGTGCATCCAAATTATGAGAAACAATTTATTTTACAATGTGATGCGAGTATGTACGGTATAGGTGCTGTTTTGGCTCAAGCAGATGAAGACGGAAGTGAAAGGCCGATAGCGTTTATGTCCCAGAAACTTAACAAGTGCCAACGCAATTACACAATATCAGAACTTGAGTGCTTGGCAGTAGTCATGGCAATAAAGAAATTTCGGCCATACATTGAGGGCCAAGATTTCAAGGTTATTACGGACCACGCCAGCCTGAAATGGCTCATGAATCAAAAAGATCTATCAGGACGTTTGGCCAGGTGGTCTTTGAAACTCCAGGGATTGCATTTTACCATTGAACATCGGAAAGGAAAATATAACGTAGTACCAGATACACTGTCACGAGTAAATGAAGGGGAAGAGGCTGTGGAAATAATCGATGTGGAAAACGTTCCAGCCATAGATTTAAATTCGGATGCTTTTGATAGTGATTGTTACAAGAAACTACGCAATGAATATGAGAATGCTGATCTACCAGACTTTAAAGTAATAGATAAGTTTATTTACAAGCGATCTGATTTTTGTACCGGTTACGAAGATGAATCAGGCGCTTGGAAAATGTTTGTTCCAGAAGAACTGAAAAACAGAATTATATACTCTGCTCATGATATTCCTAACGCGGCCCACAGTGGAATAGCGAGAACGTTAGAACGCGTGAGGAGATACTTTTACTGGCCAGGACTTGTGTCAGATGTAAGAAGATATGTGCAGAATTGTGACATGTGCAAAACGTCGAAACCACCAAATATTACGATAAAGCCTCCTATGGGCAAAATGGTTGCAACAGAGAGACCATTCCAAAGACTGTATATGGATCTAATTGGTCCTCTTCCACGCTCTAAGTGTAGGTACGTGGGAATCTTAGTTATTTTGGATCATTTTTCGAAGTTCACGTTCCTTAAGCCGTTAAAGAAGTTGCACTCAAAACCTATAGTGGAATATCTAAGTTCTGAGATTTTTGGTTGCTTTGGAGTCCCTGAAATTGTGGTAACAGACAACGGGTCGCAATTCAAAAGTAAAGATTTTGAGAACTTTTTGAACAAACATGGTGTTAATCACATACTAACTGCGTTGTACAGTCCACAATCCAATGCGTGTGAGCGTGTAAACCGTATTATTAATGAAGCTCTTCGATCCTACATTCGCCACAATCAGAGGGATTGGGTATTGTATTTAAACGGTATAAATGCTTCATTGAGGAACAGTATCCACCAATGTGTTGGGAGAACCCCATATCAGATAGTTTTTGGTCAAATGATGGTGACACATGGAGATGACTATAAAATTTTAAAACGCTTAAATTTAATGGCAGAGAGTGACGCAAAGTTAAGGCGTGAGGACAAATTGTGCATAGTAAGAGATTCCATTAAGGAGCATATGGAAAAGGCGTACGAAAAGAATCAGAGAATTTATAATCTACGGAGTAGATCGAAATTTTACGAGATTGGGCAAGATGTGATAAGGAGACATTTTAAGCAGAGTTCGAAAATTGATCATTACAATTCTAAATTAGCTCCCGTGGGTGTAAAATCGAGAGTACTTAGACGAATCGGACAAGTATACTATGAGTTAGAGGACATTGATAGTAGTAGCAAGGGCATATATCATGCGAAGGATATATGGTCGTAATATGAAGAAAATAAGGCAGAATGTGTTCTCGTCTAGGGGTGGGGTACATTTGTGATGGTTCACAAATCTGTGTTTAATGTGCAGTAGGGCCCGATTCTGTATTAGAAGTGAGTGAGTAAACGATTGGCGTTTGGAAAATATAAATATAATAAAGTAGTAAAGAAAAAGACTTCAGAATTTTGTGTTAGTCATAGACAGTTTCATTCATAAAATTTTCATTACCATTCGGAAATTTTAGCTTCTCGGTGTAATATATTGAAATATTTTCCTTCGGTTTAAAAAAAAACAAATTAGTTGCAATAATTGGAGACATTTATCTATATAGGAGAAGAGGAAACATTGTAAAGGCTACATATACTGGTGAGTTCGACAGGGAGATTCTGTATAATCATTTTTTTTTGGTATAAATAAATTTTCTTAATATGTATGAACAGACTTTCTAACACTGCCGGACGCACCGAATATTGAAGCTGTGGGATATTAATCTCACAGCTGCCTCATTTAATCCTGTATGTTGAATTTACCACTCAACCTGAAATTATAGTGGGAAAACAGAAAAGCGTTAGATTCTTTATAATATGGATGATTCACGAGGATGTCCTGGATGCTAATTGTAGAATGGAAGAAAATAACCAACTTGCGGACTGAATTATTTTTAAAACGATAATCTTGCTGTAACCAACAACAAAATAATGAATTCTTGGATGGAAAATATTAATTCTTGGAATTAAGAAATTCAAGCCTTAATTTTGATCCCGACCATAATAATGCAAGCACTTACATGTAGTACATAGGTAGTATTTATATAAACATTTAAGCCTTATTGAATACTTAAACAATACGAAGTTGCGGACAACAAGCGCTTGTTGCAGTAATTTACTAAGTGAGTATTACTTGATAATATTAATATATATAGAAATTTGATTTTATTTTTTTTTGTACTGCGTATGAAGTGCGAACATTTTTATTTTACTTTGGACATCGTGGTCAACATTATTTGAGATGAGATTAATATTAACTGATTTTTGTTGTTGTTGTTGTTATTCATTCCCCATACATATAATATCAAACTAACTAGAACGTTTGTCAGTTATTGTTTTATAAAATCTTTAATTTTCTTTCATCTTCAGTTTTATTATTATTTTTGAATATTAGAGAATTTAAGATATTTTATAGTCTGTTAACATTTTTTGTTTCTTGTTCATTACGTAAAATCTTTATTTAAAATAGCTAATATTCAAATTTGCCACTAAACCTTTTTGTCAATTGGAAAATGTTGAATAAATTTAGTATTGACATGTTAGGATAAGAGGTTATTTGGTCGTAAAGATTCCATGAAATTGAAGGTATGATGTTATAAGAAGGTATTATGGGCTGATCAAATGCATAAATAGTCAGCATGGTTGGGTGGGTAATGACTATGGATTGGAGACTATATGAACACCAACTCCTTTCCAAATATGCCGATATAGTACTTCTGAAGAAAACTGTAATTTTATATCTGTCAGGCCTCCCATGATAAAAGCTACCTAAAATTTTAACATTTTTGTAATAGACTGAGGCCAATTCCTTCGGGCAAGAACACCCCCCTTACCCTGAGCACAGCTGGCATTAAAGGTAGCATAGGCCCCGAAGGAATAGGGTCTGTAGGTGGGTCGTTACATCGTGTCATGAGCATTTTGTTTGGAGAGTTTTAACTTCTGTATTTTTGATTACTATAACTGTCTTCGTATTATTTCCGTTTAATTAATTGTTTTTAATGTTTAGGTCGCAGTTATAGTAATCAAAAATACAGAAGTTAAATCGTAGTTTCATTTTGAAACAACAACATCTGTGCAATGGCTTTCGATGAAAGCATGCATTGGAACGAGATGTTGTGAACATTGATGGTCATGGCAAAGTATTTTTTGTGGTTGTTTTCGCACAAGTAGGAGTGTTGAGACAATTCTCCCGAAGTTGAGTTTCTTTTTAGATATTTTCTATTAAAATTTACTTTTTGATAGAATAAGTACTTGTTAATAGTTATTGATCTTGAGCCGAAAAATTGTTAAAGAACATGACAACTGAAAGATCGAATAATATAAACTTAAACGCAAATAATACGAAAACGGTACACTCTAACGCCAGTCTCTTGGCAATCGTGAGAAATTTCTGCAGAAATAGAATGAAATGCTTCATGGATCCAATGCAATGTTGCATTATTTTTTCCCCAAAGAAACATTTCATTGGATCAATTAAACGAAATCATTGATTTAATGAACTATAAACTTCATTGGATGAATGGAAAGCTTCATTGAATTAATGAAAGGGCTTCATTTTTTGTATAAGAAATGGTCATGGATTGAATGAAACATTTTATAAATTTTATGAAGCGTATTCATAGATATAACGAACCATATTCATAGCTGTAATGAAATTCATTAAATTAATGAAACACATTCAAAGATTGAATGAAATATGTTCATATATTCAATGACACTTGTTCATATATACAATGCAAACTGTACATAAATTTAATGAAATATATTCATTCATTATTCATTATCTTAAAAAAGTACCATTGCTTAAAAAAGTAAATTTTCTTACAAAAAGTACGTTTTCTTAAAAAAGTAATTTTTTTAAATAAGTACCTTTTCTTAAAAAAGTACATTATCTTACAAAAAAATTGCCTTTTCTTAAGAAGCTACCTTTTCTTTAAAAAGTATGTTTTATGTAAAACAAAATAACTTCTCTTGAGATAAGTACCTACTCTTAAAATTGTACCTGTTCTTGAAAAAAGGAGCAATTGTAAAAAATTCTCATTTCTTAAAACTAATCCTAACAAGACCTTTTTAAATAATGTAAAGCTTATTATCTTTATATTACTTTCAAAAAAGTCGAGCATAAAAATGTTCCAATGATACCAAGGCTGTCTGTATAGCTATTTCGGATCTTGCCAAGATCTTCATCAGCAGACGTTTTTGGTATGTTTTTGGTGAATTCTTCAAAAATATATATCCAGAAACACTCATCATATTAATGAGAATTCCTTTATACACTCGCTTGAAGGAGTATGCTTGGTATTCTGGAGAAATTACTTTAAATATCATTTTTTGCCTGAGTGTTCGGGTCCTCTTCTTTCATCCCAAATGACCGAATTATGTAATTCTTCTGCTGCGGAAAGCTCTAACGTGACTATTTTGACATATTAAAACAAAATAAAATGGAGAACGTTGCTGCAATTTTACGACAAAAATAAGTACCTCGCAGGCGAGCTCAGAAGTTTCATCATTAATATCACTGGCCAGCATTTCTCAAAAGCCAATTTTTCCGATAACTCTTCAAATATGCTATATGCTGGAAAACCAAATACTGGCTCTGTTTCCATCTGAGAAGCTCGATTTCTATCGAACAGAAAGAATGCGAAAGCTGTACGTAAAGTATCAAAATCTTAACAAACACAACAGCCACTGTTTATATTGGGAAACGATTCACCTACTTCGTCCAAACAGGCCAAACTGCAGTTCGGTATGATAAGGAAGTTACATGTTTGTAAGATATTTATTTTGTATTTTTAGATCCTGAAGAAAATGCAGAGGATTTGGTCCAACTTCTCAACTTCGACAAACTATCAGCCGGGGAGTTTGAATTCATATGGACTTCTTGCAGCCAATATAGACTGAACCAAATTTTAAATGAATCTGGCAATGTTCACCAAGTACTTAAGAACTGGTCTGAATATAAATCGCATCATATAAAAGCAAAATGCCTCAAGTTTTGAATATATTTGTAATTTATATTTTCAGATTGATATTGACTTCTCAATATTGCATAAAACACACAACAAAATATTTTATTTATTATTTTGTGTATTATTTATTATTTTAAATGTAAATGTCGAATAAAGCACTTAATTTTTTGCAACATAATTAAAACTATCCACCTAAAACATGCACTGTCATAAAAAACACAATTGTCTAACTAAAACTGTGATAGTAATAACAAATGAATTTAAAATGTATATATAAGTATAAGTACTGTACAATTAGTTAAAATTTACGTAGTTTTTTTAATTAAACTTTTGAATGAAACTTCATAAAAATCAATGAAAGTTTTTCATTGAATCAATGAAGTTTCATTATATCAATGGGACTTTGCATTGGAATAATGACATTTATTTTATAAATCTTTTTTGAAACTTTTTAATGAAGCTGTTCATAGAGTTTCATAACATTTATTGAAATTTCTGTATTGAATCAATGAAATTTCATTGTATGCATGAAATTTTGAATTAAATCAATGAAATTTTTCTAATCAAAAAGTTTCATTGATCCAATGAAGCAAATTTCTCTCAGTGTATGCAATGGCTTTCGATGAAAGCATGCATAGGAAAGAAATGTTGTTAACACTGATGGTTATGGAAAAGTATTTGTTGCGGATGTTTTCGCACAAGTAGGAGTGTTGAGAGAATTCTCGCTAAGTTGAGTTTTGTTTATCCCTATAATGTGTAATGATGTCCCTAAATAATTGTGGAGAAGGGAGCTGCTGGTATGCTTTCGTGGGCATTGAAATAGCTATATTCCCAACCATCCAACCATATTGGTCTTGAACCGAACAATTATTAAGGAACATAGCAATTAAAACATTTAAAAGCCATAGCTCTCATGGGTGAAGCCAGGGGGCGGCAAAACCCGGTGTTCCCATACCTAGAACTCAGAGCGAATCAATTTGTACACCCTGCCCCACATTGTGGTAATTGGACATTACAAATTGTTTCTGATGCTTGTAATTATTAAATTAAGAACATGCTAAACCCACATTTAAGGAACTATTGACGTAAATTTAAGGTCGAGTGGTCGAAATTACCTTTAATACATTTATAACCCGATGTGCACATGTTTTTGACAGCAAGGGTAAAAAAGTCTAAGCGGGGTCTGTCAAAACTTGCTGAAAAAAATCGTTGAATGTCGTTATCTGCAGTTGATGTTTGAACGAGAACGACGTGCTTAGCATTTTCCAAACAGAGAAAGTAAAAAATTTTGAATTTAAAAAATTTTTTTAGTTATATTTTGTTGGGTTTTTAGGTGATCAAGAAATTCAAAGGTGTTAGCTGAAACACAGAAAAGAATGGCTAAGGTAAACGCATTATATTTAAAGTTAAGTGCGTGTGACTAATTTCGAATTATTCAGAAGATATAAGCGAAATTGAAATGAATCCAAAGCATAAAGGAAATGATTCAATGCCAATTTGGTGGTGTTTACTCTCGATTTGGAATCATTCAAAAATCGCTGAATATATATTTGACATGAATCCAAATCGATAGTCAACCTATACATGTGTAACGATTTAATTTATTCCAAATAGGTATTAAAACATATCCTTCATGATATGGACTGATTTCAAATCCTTCAGTCAATTCTTTATACATATTTGGAATCAATCTAATCGATATGTCTTACTATTTAATTGGTTTTTAATGTACATTTGGGATGAATCCACAACGATAGTAAAGCATAGATCGAACGTTTTAAACATGAATACAACGATTTGGATTCATTTGAAATTAGTATGAGAAAATTGGGTGAATAATTTGAAATCAATCAACAGTATTAGGGACATGTTTTAACACTGACCATATGCTTAATTATTTGGGTTGATTTCAAATCTTTCAGCTAATTTCTTTATACCGATTTGGAACGAATCCTGTCGATATATGTATGTGTGAATATCAAAATTGATTTTAATGTATATTTCAGATGAATCCAGATTGAATCCAAATCGACCTATATATCTTTAGCTGTCGATTTGAGTTCATTTCACATCGATATTAAGCTATGTTGTGAATGAATCAAAATCGATTGCCATTGATATATAGCACACCCCGGAATCATTTCAAAACGGTTTAAGTAATTGACTGAATGTCATGAATCCTGACCATTCATATCCCTGATTTGGAATGAAACAAACTCGTTTTATAAATGTTGAACTATCGATATTGATTTATTCCAAATCTTGCTTTATGCAGACTTGAGAATCCAAATCAGTCAGGTTGTGTCTTAATACCGATTTGGAATGACTCCAAATTATATGAAAACTATCATTCAGTCTATGGCTTTATATATATTTGAAATTAATGCTAATCATTTTATACCGATATGGATTTAATTCAAATCTGTACTAAGAGGTATTGGAATAAGCGTCGTATGTTCGTGAATTGGGCTGAGCAATAACTTGAAAATGATTCAGATTTTCATCGGAAAATCATCTTCAGCGATGAGGTTCATTTCTGGCTGAATGGCTTCATCAATAAGCAAAATATGCGTTATTGGTCAGACAGCAATCCACGTAGTCATCACTGAATCCCGAAAAATTAAAATTAAATTAAAAAATATCTGCCAGTTAATACACATTCCCTCTTCGAAATACTTGGAAAATAGATATATTAGAGTCAAGCAGGGAGAGATAATTACGGATATATACAAAATATATGTCGTGGTCCCGCAGGGAAGTGTTCGCGGTCCTTTTCTTTTTCTTTTATTTACAGCTGACCTCCCCACGAGAAGCGATCTGCTTACGTCTACCTTTGCAGACGATACGGCAATACTGAGCTCTCATAGAAACCCATGTAAAGCCGCCGAAAATCTTAGCTTACATCTCCAAACAATCGAATCTTGGATTGCTAACTGGAGGATAAAAGTAAACGAGGCGAAGAGCAAACAAATTACGTTCACATTAAACGCAAGAACTTGCCCACAAATACAACTCAACAGTGTACCAATTCCCTTATGTGATGATATTACTTATCTGGGTATACACATCTAGATCGTAGACTGAACTGGAAAAAGCATATAGAAGCCAAGAAGACACAAATAAAGCTGAAGACGCATCAACTGCATTGGCTACTTAACTCGAACTAAAGGCTGAGATTAGAATATAAGGTGCAGATTTGCAACACAGTGATTAAGCCTATTTGGTCGTATGGGTCCCAGATATGGGGAAACACTAGCGCGAGTAGCATCGAAGTAATACAAAGAGTGCAGTCTAAAATACTACGGTTAATTACTGGTGCCCCTTGGTATGTTAGAAATGAAAACCTACACAAAGATTTAAAGATACCTGCTGTAAGAGACGAACTCCATCGCATCAAACAGAGTCATAATCAAAAACTGGAATATTACACAATCCCTCTGGCAAGAAACTTGACAATAACAACAACTTCATCCCGACTACGAAGAAGAGATTTCCCATCAGTTTTATAAATCAACCAATCCCTGACGCCATAATTCAGAGGCCCGCTTAAACAACAATTTAATTAATAATAATTGAATTAAACTGATTAGAATATAAGATTCGAATACTTATTAGGTCTGTCTGTTTACTGCAATATTGTACAATATTGTACAAAATGTTACAAAATCTTGTCTGTTTACTGCAAAACTTTTGCAACGAGAGAGCCAAAGAGAGAATTTTTTGACAGTTGGATGATAGAGAACTTGCAAAATGTTACTGGAGGAATTTCTTCTATCAAGATTTTGCAACTTCGATCAGCTGTTTTTTATTTACATTTTGATTGCAATATTTTTGTGTGAAAAAGAAGAATAAAGTTGAAATTTAACAATGGCAGAGGTAAGTGTTGAAAATTGTATTGTTTTTTAACGTCTATTGTAAATTAGAATATAAAAACATTTGTTTTTATGCTAGAAACGTTCATACATACAGTGCGACCGTAATGCAAGTGGCTTGGAGACGGAACCAGCAGAACTTTGTGGGACAAATCCTCCAAAGCAACAGTGCGAATTACGTTGTGGTCTAAATAGCTTCAGCTTTGATATCCCAAATAAAACACTAAATAGCTTCAGCTATGAAGTACTGCTTTATTCATTAATTATCTTAAGACTATCTTAACTACAAAATATTCAAAACGTTTCCACTTCAAGAATTTTGTGTGGTGGACGAGATATGTCCACTCAGCATATTGCTCTATTTGTGCAGAGCAAACAAAGTAACGGAAACGATTTCGGTCGTTGCCTTTAGCTTTTGCTTTGCACAACAATTAGATCATTAATGTATCGATTTACAATTTCATTTATTTCAGTGGCGTAGGGGACAGTGGGATACGGATACGTAACTCCTCCCCCATTTGTCCCAGAATTCTCCTGAATTCTTTCGTCAATTTTAATGTTTACAGATTTTGCTTTAAAAATGTGACATATTATTGTTAAGCTTATCACTATCGATATAGATATAAATACAATCAGTGTATATGAAATCTGTTGATGCTTTTTCAATTCATTAATATTCTCAATATTTTTATAATTACTTAAAACTATATCGTTGAAAGTTAGTTTACTTGTAAAATTGTTTTTGTTGTAATTCGTAAAATCTGGAATCTTTTCCAAGTAACTTTCTTTTTGGTTATAGAATATTTCATTCTGAATAGTTATTTTACAATTTGAAAACATTACGATATTATTACCATCTATTATAAAGCTTGTATTTGCATTGCAATTGTTATCGATTTTCATATTTACGGCATTTTTCACTATTACAGTTTCATCGTCCATCAATTCAAAAGATGTTTTGTTGTTAAATATTAATTTACAATTATCTTTAAATACACAAGTTTTTGTTAATTTTAATTCTTTTAACATTTTATTAGTGCTGTAAGTATATGTATTGTTGTTTATGTTTACAATCATTTCTTGTTTTTCTTCGATTTCATAATACATGTTATTAGGCATGGGTAGAATTAATCTGACTTCAACTTTAATAAAATTTACAGGTATTTTAATTGAAAATATTAAACAATCATTATTGTATAGTAATACACCCATTTTGATTAATTTTAATTTATAAAAATCGATATTATATTTATCTATTTCCTCGGAAGTCAAAATAGAGGGATGAAAAATGTTATATTTAGCAGAGGATATATTGTCAAGAATTTGGTTTATCTTATTCTCTAAAAATTTTAATTTCATTAGTTGGTCGTTAAAGAGCAATTGACTTCTTATTTCCGAATTTTGTGTTTGGATGCTATTTATGGCTAAATCAATTTTCTTTCTATCATCTAGAATACTGGATCTTATCAGATTGATGCTATCATTAAAGTGGTTATTTATAATTACTTGCTGATTAACAGTTTCAATTATATTATGATTATTGCCATTAGCAATTTCTAGTTGACCTATTATATTTTGTCTGTCCTCATCGTCCACTACACCAAATAGCCATTTGTCTACCGATCCGACTATATTCAGTAAGCCACGTTTTTGCCGGCTACTCAAAGGCATTATAGATCTCAGTTTAGTCCTAAGGGTGGTAATTTCAGATTGGATAATGCTTCTATAATCGTTTTTCAATCCTATTGTATTTTGTTCTAGATCATCTATGATTTGGTTTATTTCGATTGGTCGGATTATGTGTAGTACTATTTTAGTTTCGTTTACTATTTCAGTATCAAATATTTTCAACACACTATATCCATTTTCGTTATCAATTGGTGTTATTTGAATGTTCGCCTTCGAAAGCATTGGCATGCAAACTATCATTAACAGGATTATCGTCTGAAAGTAATGGGAATTTATTTGGTCTCTTAATATTTGTGTAATGTATTCCAATAAGATTTTGTTTCCTGAACTTTGGTTCTTCTTTATGCCTGACATTCTTGTAATTCTTTATATAACCCTCTTCACGATCATCATGATATTCTTCTCTGCCATCATTCCGTTTATCGATTACTTTTATTTTCGCTTTGTTTATTCTATCTTTAAGAACTTCAACCTCAACTTTACCATATTGGGCTTCAAGGGGTGTACATTTTATTGTACTATGAAAACTGTTATTGTAAAACATTCTGGCCTTGGTCATTTGTTCTGTAATACCTAGTTTTTCTTCTAGGTTTAGGCTTCTGATTCTTTCTGTAATTGTATTATTCAGCCTCTCTATGTCTGAGTTACCCGTATGGCTGTTAGGTTTCGTTACGTGGAACTCTATTTGCTCTTCATTTAAGAAATCTATGACGTTTTTGGATTTAAATTCATTGTCAAAGACGATTTTTTCAACCTTCCTTTTATGGCGAGAAATTCTTGAATTTTCTGGACAATTGTTTGACTATTTCTATCGGGAAGGTGAAAACAAACTGCATGCTTTGACAATTTGTCAATAAAAATAATAAAAGAGTTTTTGCTATTGGTATATGTATCGACATGGATAATATCATTAACCTTCAGTGGGGTCTCAGTAAAAGCAAATTTCGGTTTGACCGGTTTTCTGTCGTATTTTGAAGAAGAGCATATATGACAGTTATTAATTATTTTGTGAATTGTTGCTTTAATATTGGGATTATAGAGTCTGAATTTTATACCTTCAAATGTGGGTATTATTCCAGAGTGTCCAGTTTCAATTTTATGAAAATAGGAAATCTGAGTTTTCAGTTCCTCTTCGTCTTCAATGTCTTTAGCAAAATAAGAACATCTTACAAATTTGATACTACCGTTACCAGGATACATATCTATTAGCTTCTCTTGCACTTTATAAAAGAGGTGGTCTCCAATCTCGGAGAATATAGCGGTTTTGCCCTTTCTTAAATTTCGGCGAAATATATTTTCCAAATTGTTCGATATTATATCGTTTCTATCAATATAAATACGTTTGTTTCCGAAAATGGATTTCACTTCTTCTTCTTTCTGGTGTACGAGGAGAATTTGGGTTCTAAACCTATTTACAATTGTTTCCAAAAATGGGAAGTGATCATTTAATTCCTCCTCTTGAGAATGACAAGTCTCCACATCTAAAGATTCACATATTTCCCCATGCTCGTCACTATTACTCGTATAGTCATAGTTAACATCATTTTCCATATGGTCAGTGTTAACATTGCTGGGTGTAATATTATTTGCATTAATTGGATCTAATATGTTTATATCACAATTGTCCGCATCAATCCTGCTTAGGAAGTCAGCTATATAGTTGCATTTGCCTTTAATATATTCAATTTTGAATTGATATTCCCCGAGTTCAATTAGCCATCTTTGAAGCCGAGGACTTATATCCTTTCCAGAATATTTCGCCATTAACCACTTCAGTGGTTGGTGATCGCTTTCCAAATCAAACTCCCTACCGTAGACATAGGGTCTGAAATATTTCACTCCCCAAACTATTGCTAACAATTCTTTTTCGATAGTAGCATAGTTTGTCTCGTGAACATTAAGTGTTCTAGAAGCATAAGCAATTGGGTGACCTTCCTGAGTTAGAACGGCACCAATAGCAATGTTGCTTGCATCCGTAATGATTTTAAACTTTTTCTCGAAATTCGGGTATCTCAAAATTGGAGGTTTAATTACCATATTCTTCAACTTGTCATATGAAAGAATGTAACTAGGATCGTCCGGATTGACCTGTACTCCTTTCCGCAAGTATTTAACCATTGGATGAGCGATTTTCGCATAATTGTGAATAAATTTTTGATAAAATCCGGTCATTCCTAAGAATGACTTAATTTGTTTCTGAGTCTTTGGACATTTAAGGCCTTGTATTACCGCAGTATTATTCGGATTAGGTTTAACACCTTTGTCAGTCAGAATGTGACCTAAAAATTGTGTCTCTTTCTTAAGAAAGTCACATTTGTCAACTTGAATTTTTAGCTTTGCGTTTCGCAAGGCTTGGAATATCAAAGTTAAATTATTCATGTGTTCTTTCAAGGATGTGCTAAACACCAATATATCGTCCATATAGACAACACATATTTTATTGATGAATTCACGAAGCACTGAATTCATAAGCCTTTGAAACGTTGACGGCGCATTTTTGAGGCCGAATGGCATACGAACAAACTCATAATGCCCATATGGCGTTGAAAACGCAGTTTTCTCTCTATCCTCTTCTCTGACGAGGATTTGGTGAAAACCTGTAGCCAAATCAATCGTTGTGAAGTATTGAGCGGTTCCTAATTTATCGAGTATATTGGAGAGGTTTGGAATAGGAAATTTGTCACTTACTGTATTTTCGTTTAACTTTCTGTAATCTATGACAAGTCGCCATTTTCTTACACCTGAATTATCGATTTTTTTTGGAACTATCCATAGTGGACTATTATAAGGAGAATTGCTTTCTCTGATAATTTCCTGTTGAAGCATTTGTTCGATTTGTGACTGAATCTCCTTTTCGTGAATTTGGGGGTATCTGTAAATTTTCGAGTATAATGGTCTGTCGGTAGTGGTCTTAATCTCATGGAAAATGTCTGTAGTTGCAGATAGTGTGTCTCCGTCTTTGTAAAATAGGTCTTTGAAATTAGATAAAAAATTCCTAATATGGTCTGCTTCTTCTCCGTTCAAATGGGAGAGATCGATATTATTGAATATATTATGACTTTCAATCTTTTCAATGTTACAAATTTCCTCAAATGTGAAGGGGTATATGTGGTCTTCGAAAAAAATTCGGTTTCCAAATATATCAATGAATTTTTCCGACATATTAATCATCGCTTTAAATGGAATAAGACAATTCAAACCAACGATAGCATCATATTTTTCGCTCTGGAGGTTAATTACCCTCCAAGTTAAAGTGCCTTTCGCAATAAATTGTTTCGGAATAGGTGTAATTATCTCAAATTCAACTTTATCGGTTCCCGTTAATGTTCGATATGTCAAAGGTTTTTTTAGTTTATGTTTGGGGAATTATACTGGTATACGATCCAGTGTCTATTAAGCATTTAATAGTTTGTTTGCCAATAGTAATAGTGATTAAGGGTAGTCGGCACTTTGAGGCAGACTTGAAAAATTTACTTGTTCTATTTCTTCTTGTTGCTCTTCAATGTTACCAATATCCATAGGGCTTTGATGGGATGTCCGAGTATCTACGCTCATAAATGATACCTTTGACTGGCCTGAATTATTGTCCCTTGTTGCCCTACCTTGGTTGTAATTTCTATTTTCGCTACCTTTCTGATAATCGACATAGCCATTACTATTTTTCGCTTGAGAATTATGTTTAGCATTCGCGTTAAAATTTTTAAATTTGGACGAGGTACTTTCTCCTCTTTGTGGAATATTACTCTCAGCGTTGGAATTATCTGACTCATAGTTTTTGCCCGAAAATTGTCTATGATTTTTATAGGTAGGCATTCGGTGTTCGTAGTGAATTGGCCTTTTATCTTCCAACAAACCAAGCTTAGAATACTTTAAAATTATGTCCATCATATTTTCATTTACATTTATGTGTGCCCTTAAGGGACCATCAATTTTTCCCATCGTAATATTAACTAGATCTCTGTCTACACATGATGGTGAATAGATTCCAGGCTTTTCCGAATCAAAATCATATATTTCAGCTAAGCTCTGTTTTGCACTTTCGAATACACTAAACAATTCACTTAGATTTCTCACCTTAATCATTCTGCAATGGTTGAATAAATTTGCATACGTTTTCTTCGGCTGTAGATGACGTTTCAATGTACTTTTCATCCTCTCCCATGTTGGTATAAGGCCTAGTTGTCTTATTAAGTATGCATAGTCACCACTGATGTTTTCATTTGCTAGAATTTGAACGCCGTATTCCATCAAATCGTTGTTGTCCTTACATAGATCAATTGTAGCTTCCACAGATGTGATGAATTGGATGAGTGTACCTTTTTCCAAGGGTTTTAGTCTTCTAAATTGTTCGATAATGTCCCTAGGTGATAGGAAAAAATTATTTAAATGGTTAACATTAATATTCTGTTGGCCCTGTTGTAGCTGCTGGAGTTGGATTTGTTGTTGCTGATATTGTAACTGTTGTTGTTGCTGTTGTTGTTCCAATTGTTGCTGTTGGATCTTTTGTTCCTGTTGCAGTATTACACTTTGTAACTGCTCCATTCTTAATTTTAATTGTTCTATATTTGGTTCATCGCCTAATTGGCGATTTTGATCAAAGTTGTCTTGTCGTGACATTTTGAGCACTCAATTAAATTCTTCCAAAATGTAAAACCGAAACACTTTTCTTTTGTCCAATTAGTTTTAATTTAGCTGGTTTTATACTTTATAGATTTTTTTTTTTAACGTAGAATACGTTATACAGCAAGGTATGGGGTGCTATTTGGTCGCATGTTATTAACATGAAATGTTAGAAAAATGTTATAAAAATGTAATGGTATAGTATAACTTTCACACACTTTTACTTATATATTAAAACATATTTAAGCAATATCAATATGCGGGTCCTCTATGGTAATATGTTTTCTTTCGAATTGCATCCTAAAAATTATATGTGTACATATAAAAGTTTTATGGTGAATCGAAAATGAAAAATGAATATTTAATAACAGGATTTTTTCAATGTTATTATTAATAATAACAACATTACTCATTTCTGCTCACAACAGAACAAGTTTAAAATTCTTACAGAACGCTGTATTGGTAAAATTAAGCTCAATTAAGCTTCTGTAAGAATGTTAAACTTACAGCAATAGTAATTACCTTTATGATATGGTAGCACAATAGATAAGCTGTTTTCCAATAAATTTTATGATATGGCAGCACAATAGATGAGTTGCTTTCCAACACTTTTCCAATGTATTCCCAGAAAGCCATTTGCGCATATAAAGTCAAAAGTTAAATAAGTGAAGTGACGTAAAAATTGAAAAAAGTGAAAAAGTAAAGCGAATCTAAGAAAGGAATATCAACAAAATGCCGAATAAAAGACCGCGCACTACTTTTAACACAAAATATTATAATTCAATGAAAAGAAGCAAAAGAATTAAAATACAGAACAACCAAGCGTAAGTAAATTGCATGCATATACTTCAAAACTGATTTCACAACTATGTACATAAACGTGTTTCCAATTTTATGCATACAGTGATGAACAACAACTGCAACTACAGCAACAACAACAACTGCAACTACATCAACAACAACAGCTAACACAACCAAAGTAAGTTAATATTTAAATTATTATTAACCAATTCTACACTAATACAAATTCTATTTACAGTGACGTGCAAAATGAACAACAGCAACAACAGCAACGACAGCAACAACAGCAACAACCACAACAACAACAACACATAGAATGGTCACAAGCAATGTAAGTCATTTTATACATTTTGTTATTTATCACAAAATACTTATAAAATTTATTTATTATTAAAGCGAAATGCAACAGCATCTGCAACAACAACAGCAAACACAGCAACGACAGCAACAACAGCAACAACCACAACAACAACAACAAATAGAATGGTCACAAGCAATGTAAGTCATTTTATACATTTTGTTATTTATCACAAAATACTTATAAAATTTATTTATAATTAAAGCGAAATGCAACAGCATCTGCAACAACAACAGCAAACACAGCAACGACAGCAACAACCACAACAACAACAACAAATAGAATGGTCACAAGCAATGTAAGTCATTTTATACATTCTGTTATTTATCACAAAATACTAATAACTTCTTTTTTCCATTTACAAAAAGTGACATTCAGCCACATCAGCGGTATACAAGACCTAACACTTATCTCGTATCGTATCAAAAGGCGAACGATGAATTTAAAAAAATATTTCTTAATAATAATTTCGGACATGTTTGTGATGTATGTGACAGGCTTTGGTTTGCAACAGATTTGTTTGTTATATTACCTCCTCATAAACGTATACTTCAATCACATTTCCCTGTTGAATGCGCTAATGATGATAATTTTACCCATTATTGTCATACTTGCAACCAAACTTTTGCTCGTAATAAACTTCCTTGGCTTAATTTCGCCAAGACTTCCTTTTATGCAAATTCGTCGTTTACGTCGGGA
Source organism: Phaonia tiefii (assembly GCA_963931995.1). Classification (NCBI taxonomy): domain Eukaryota; kingdom Metazoa; phylum Arthropoda; class Insecta; order Diptera; family Muscidae; genus Phaonia; species Phaonia tiefii. The sequence continues at coordinate 241,294,158 of OZ008367.1, forward strand.
ATTGGGAACATATAAAATCATTGGACAAGTAATAAATGTACCAGTACAAATTCAAGAAATGGTAAATCAGTTGCCTCGTCAGCTAGATGATGACTACGCATTTAACGTCAACATTAAAAGAAATATTTTACATAAGTCTACCTACTTATGTGGTGAAGTTAAGAAAAGTACAATTAAGGCATGGCTTTCTTTTATGATATCAACACCGTTGTACAAATATTACAACATTCAGTTTAATGTTCAATATTTCAACAATCTTGATAGTGAACAACCTTCAACAAGCAGAGCACCCAACATTCCAGTTGCAAATGAAGAAATAGAATGCATCATCATTGAAAATGACAACGAAATGTTATTGGCGCAGCAACAAACAATGTTGTGGGATGAATCAAAATATTTGGATATTGCACCAGCACAAAATAAACAAGCAGTGAGCATCATATATGATACATATGCTGAAGAGTTATCTTTTCCAGCTATATATTATGGTCAACCCAGAACGTTTAAACAAGGAGTCAAGGCTACACCATTTAATATAGCTTCCAGCGAAATTAGGCGCAGTGATAGACGTGGTGCCACGCCTCAGCATATTCTTTATGTAGCAGCAAAAATTATAAGACTTAGAGTGTCAAGTGGACTGCATTCCGTTTTCAAATTTCACAATTGTACTAACAATGTAACACGAGAAATGCTGGAAAATAGAGAGTTCATGGAAGCTGCAGTTGAAAAAAACTTATCTTTCCTTCAATCTATACCAAATTCTATGCAGTATTGGAATAAAAGGAAAAAGGACTTATTCGCTATGATTCGACAACTCGGAAAGCCAACAATGTTTCTTACATTGAGTGCCAATGAAGTACGATGGCCTCATTTATTAAAAATACTGTATAAATTTTCTCGAGAATCAAATGGTCACGAACTTCACGATCCCATGAATCAACTAAGAGCATTTCAACGAGCTGCCCTTGTGAATGAAGACCCTATCATTTGTTGCATATATTTCCATAAATTAGTTAACGTTATTATGCAAATATTATCAGCAAACAAACCGTACAATCCTATTCAAAAATACCGAGTTTTGGATTATTTTAAGCGCATAGAATTCCAGCATCGGGGTAGTCCACATGCCCATATTTTGTTATGGCTACAGAACGCACCAGACGAGCCAATATCAGAAAATATGCCAAATACAGTGAAATTAATTACTGATTTATGTTCTGTGTCGTCCACTGACTTGCCAGACACTTATTCTAATCAAGTGCACCAACATACATTCACGTGTTTCAAGAGAGACCAGCACAAATGCCGTTTCAATATTCCATATTGGCCTATGGACGTCACTAGAATTCTGTTACCGTTAGCTGAAACTGATAGTCGTAAGGCTGTGCTTAAGACTCAGGCTGCAAATTTATATAAAAATCTTTCGGAAAGAATTTATCCTACTTTACAAGATTTCTTGACTGATAACAACATGAACATGAATTATTATTTAAATGTAATCAGGGCATCTCTAAAAAGAGCAACTGTCATATATAAAAGAAATATGCAAGAGATTTGGACAAACACATTCAATCCTTGGATAGCTGGAATGCTCAATTCCAATATGGATTTTCAATTTATTCTAGATGAATACTCATGTGCGGCATACGTTGTAGAATATGTGAATAAAAGTAATCGCGGCATTAGTAATTTACATTCCAAACTCATTGAATTACAAGCACAGCACCCAAACGAAGATTATTTAGGATTACTTAAGAAAGTTTGCATTAACATGATAAATTCTGTGGAAATGTGTAGTCAAGAAGCAGCATGGTATTTATTGAGACAGCCTATGTCGGAATCCAGTCGTGAAATTGTATTTATCCCTACAATGTGGCCTACAGAACGTCAAATAACACATAAAAAGCGAGATCAAATGGACAGAGAAGAAATAAGCAGCAGTTCTACTGATATTTGGACATCAAATATTTTGCAAAAATATGAACGTCGGCCAGAAGAACTGAATGATATTTGTTTAGCTGATTTTGCCGCATGGTACAATTTCTCGAATAATGCAAATAACACAAATTGTACCAAAAGGAGACACGCACGAGTTTTACGCTATGTTCATTACAACATGGTTAACAGTTACTCTGAATATAAACGCGAAATGGTTACTTTGTTTTTACCGTTCAGATGTGAACATATTGATATTCTGGACCATTTAAAATATTTGCAATTATTCGATGAACGCAATGAAGAAATTATGAGAAATTTCACAAAATATGAATTGTGTGATATTGCGAAACATATTGAACTTTATAATTCTCTAAACAAAGATTTACAAGATGATCGTGAAATGGTTGCAGCTGCACAAAACCGAGTTGTCCAATTGTTGGCTACTACCGATGCAAATAATGATGACTTTGATAGTATACCAACCGGAACTATGACAGCCATAGTTCGCGAGCGTAAAAATGTTATGACTTCACAAGAATTTTGTGAAAAAATGCGATTAACAAATGAAGATCAACGAAATTTCCTGTTGACACTGATGAATACTTTATTAAGCTCAAACCAAATTATACAAATTTTCTTCACTGGTGCTGCAGGAACGGGCATAACTTTTACTCTCAACTTAGCAAAAGAAATAACGAATCGTTTTACTCAAAGCCATTCCAGTAGATCGAACGCTTATGTCGCATGTGCTTCCACAGGAAAAGCAGCAATAGCACTTGGTGGCTCTACAGTACATTCCACCTTTCGAATTGCAATTTCGAGAAGGTCTAACGCAGCAATGTCCAGAGAAACGATACACAGTTATCGAAATGCTTTTGCTAATGTCAAAGTAATTTTCATAGATGAAGTTAGTATGCTGAGTTCTGATATATTACAAAAAATACACGGACGAATGTGTGAAATTACTGGAAATTTTGACACTCCATTCGGTGGGCTTAGTATAATATTTTGTGGTGATCTTAGACAACTCCCACCAGTAAATGCGAGAGCCATTTTTAAGCCAACTAGAGGTTCTCTAACCGGAGCTTTACTTTGGCAATCTTTAAAATTTTATAATTTAACAAAAGTTATGTGACAAAGCGATACAACATTTTCTAATATCTTAACGAAAATCGGCAACGGAGAAGAATTAGCTACTGAGGAAGCACTTCTCATAGAAAGTCGTTTTCGGACCACTGAGTGGTGCAAAGTAAATGTTCCAAATGCTATACGTCTTTTCCATCTCAATGCTGATGTTGATAAATATAATTTGGAATCGATTTCAACTTTTGTTGTAAGCAGTTGCATAGATACTTATCAAGGCTACAGAACAAATGACGAATTAGTTGGGGCAAAAACTAGGCTGCATAAACTAAGCATCACTGAGTGCGGAGGATTGCCATATATATTGAAACTTTGCGAAGGAAAGCCATACATGATAACATGTAACATCGATGTGGAAGACGGTATTGTAAATGGTGCCATTGGAATTGCAAAATATATGGAGTATGATGAAAATGATGAAAATAGTTTCATTAGAGTATGGTTACACTTTGAAAATAGTGAAAATAGTTGCAAGTAGACCAACAGTGCTTTCTGCTGACTGGACGCCTATTACAAAAATAACAGGGAAAATTTCCTTAACCAATAGTATAAAATGTACACGTCAGCAATTCCCACTGTCACCAGCCTCTGCTTTAACCATACACAAATCACAAGGCGGCTCTTTTAATGATATAGTCTTTAAATACAAGAAAACTCAGGATCAACAGTTAATTTACGTCGCACTTTCACGTGTCACAACTGTTGAAGGCTTATACATAACCAACAAAACGAATGACTATACATTTTACCACAAAAAAGGCTGCAATTCGCCAAAAATGATAGAATTAAGACAAGAATTGGAACGTTTGCAAGATTATAAGTTACTCGCTGTATGTGATGAAGCAAAACAATTTTTAACATCGATTAAATACTCATTCATCTGTATCAATACACAAAGTTTGAAGGCACATGTATTGGATATAGAATCAGATCCTATTTTACAAACTACCAATTGGTTACTCTTGACCGAAACGTGGGTAAAAAACGAAGTTATAAATATAAAAAATTTTAATTTAGTATGCCAATACAAAACGAACGATACAAGATCTGGTGGAGTTTCTATTTATGCAAATGTTTCCAATGCTACAATAGTAGCACCTGAAGAAATATCACGGTTTTCAACAGTCATCGAAGAGCAATTTCAAGCAAGAAATAGCGTTGGAGATTTATGTGGCACTGAGATAATAATCAATAATACCAAAATATTACTTGCAGTTATTTATATACACCCAAACACACCGCTTATGCAAATATGTTTATTCATAAATCGATATTTAAATCAATACAGCTCAAACAACAATAACCCAATATTTTCCAGTTTCGATTTAAATACTATGCCAATCATTTTAGCAGGAGACTTCAACCTGGACATTATGAAACATGAAAACAGATCATTTTTGGAATTTATGGATACTACATTCAATTTACAATTAAAATCGTCCATCGCACCCACAACTATCAGGAACACATGTATAGATATGGTTTTCAGCAGAAATATTGATATTAATTGTCATACATACATATCGTACTTTTCATATCATAAACCAATCATTCTAAATATAAAAGAATAAATTTTAATTTCATATAAAAAATACCCTATAAAATAATTGTCTTTCATTTTGGTAGTTTTGTTGTTGTCTTTCGTTTGATATATATTTCATATTGGTTGATATCTTCCTAATATTTAAATTTCTCAAATGAAAATTGTTTAAACACATACACTCAAACATATGTGTGGTGTTTGGTTGAGTGTTTGAGTTTGTAGCGTGGACACAAACTATGCTGCTGTTTCAGTGTGTTTTCTGTCTTATCGGATGGCGTATTCTACGTTAAACTTAATGGCCGTGTCTCTGACACAGCCTGCAGGGACAGTCCGTGGCCGAAGGCCTCGGACAACTGTCTGCTGTTTTCTTTTTTTTTTTGTTTTTACAAATTCTGTTTTACCAAATTAAATTATATTTATTGCATTTATTTATCTCACTTTAAAATACAATGTATCTATATTGGTCTTTTTATGTTCAATGTATATTAAATTTGTAGCTCAATTAAAATAATGTTTTTGTTTTTATTGTAAGTTAAATTTCACTTTAGAACCGTGACTCAAACGACATGGGATTTTAAATTCTTAGGAATTTAACTTTCCCAACTGCGCCAATTACGTTGTGGTCTAAATAGCTTCAGCTATGATATCCCAAATAAAACACTAAATAGCTTCAGCTATGAAGTACTGCTTTATTCATTAATTATCTTAAGACTATCTTAACTACAAAATATTCAAAACGTTCCCACTTCAAGAATTTTGTGTGGTGGACGAGATATGTCCACTCAGCATATTGCTCTATTTGTGCAGAGCAAACAAAGTAACGGAAACGATTTCGGTCGTTGCCTTTAGCTTTTGCTTTGCACAACAATTAGATCATTAATGTATCGATTTACAATTTCATTTATTTCAGTGGCGTAGGGGACAGTGGGATACGGATACGTAACTTGCGTTCGACGAGCAAGTGATGTGGAGGTGGCAGAACCAGCAGAAGTTTCCGGTACATATATTGCAGGTATTTATTATGTTATACATTACTGTGGTTTGGCCTGTTTTATGATTTGTGTTACATTTTCTTGCAGAAACAAATACAAAGGGAAAACAGGTAATTGATACATTAATAATGTTGCTCTATTCTTCATCATCCGACGAGGAAGATGAAGAAGATGATGACGAAGATGATGAAGAAGATATCATTATAAGCGTGGTGTTAAAGAGAAGCAGTGGTAATGCATTTGGTATCAAGCCTTTTCTATTGACACCAAACAAAATAATGTCGGTGAAGGACTATATGGAAGAAGTAGTGCCCAATTACAGCGAAAAGGAGTTTCGAACTCATTTTCGGATATCGAGACAATTAAGTGAAAACCTATCTCAAAGGTTATCAGAGTGGGAAATGTTTCGGAAAATGAGATGGGACAACAAGCTTCCTGCAAGCGCCAACATCTTGGTATTTTTATGGTTCGCTGGCCATGAAGCATGTAGCTTTAGAGATGTGTCAGATCGATTCAACATCAGCTTGTTTGCAGTAGGCGCAATAATAGAAAGAGTATCACTCTTTCTAAGCTCTTTGAGTACTGAATTCATATGCTGGCCAACCGAACAAAAAAATGAAATTTCCAGTAAAGTTTTCGGAGACAAATGCTCATTTCCTAGGACTATAGGTAAGTGTTTAATATTTTCCGTGAATGATATACACATAACGAAAAATAATTTATTCAATATATTCATTTAGGATGCATTGACGGAACGCACGTAGTCATCGATCCTCCAGCTACTTCCAAAGATGACTACATTGACCGGAAAGGCAATGTAACTATTTGTGTGCAGGGGATTTGTGATGAAAATCGCAAATTTATAAACATGTTTGTTGGATACCCGAGGTCGTGTCACGACAGTTGGGTGCTGAAGAACTCACCTATATATGAGAAGCTCCCATCGTATTGTAAAGGTAATAGTGATTATAAGAGTTTTAGAAATACATATAATTTAGCTTTTTTATACTTTCAGATTATTATTTACTGGGGGATTCTGCATATCCATGCAACAAGTATTTAGTAACCCCATACAAAGATAACGGGCACCTGACAAGAGCTCAAAGGCAGTTTAATGCGAGACTAGGCTCTGGTCGTGTTCGGATCGAACATACGTTTGGTATTTTAAAGCAGACATTCAGGCAATTGTACTATTGTAAATTACGAGGTATAAAAAAAATGTGTCACTTTATTAGAGCGTGTTGTGTTTTGCACAACCTTGCTAATGAAGATGACCTAAACTTTACTTCCGAAATATCAGTGGATGTTGACGAAGAAGTTCCTAATCATTACGAAGTTTCTCGTGGAAATAGCGTGCGAGATGACATTTGTCAAGCAATGCAAAATCAGACCAATAATAATTAAAAAATCATTTAAATGTTTTTTTTAAAAAAAATTTAAGATTAATTTTTCAATTCACTTTATGCATTATTATACATTTTAATTTTTTTAAATTAAAAATTTACATTAATATAAATAATGTTTTATTTATTAGTCTTTTTTTAATAGACTTACTAAGTCTTGTAACAAAGAAATTTTTCTCTCAAACCTTTCTTTCCTCTCTGCCCTTTCCGTTTTTTTCTCTGCCCTTTAATTTCTTCTCTCCTCCAAATTATCTTGCAAAAGCTGGTACAACTTCTCGTCACTAGCTTGCTTGATTTGGGCGTGCTTCTCCGCATTTTCAACATATTCGTGTAATGCCGTTTTTCTTCTCTTGGAACAAGAAGCTGTCATATCCAAGTTATCTGTAAATGCAAGTGTATAAATGTACATATGTATGTAAATGAACAATAGTGAAACAATAGTGAAATAGAAAATAAATAATAACTACCTGATTGAGAAGAATTCTGGGAATCCAATGCGCTGAAATCATTTGTGGTCACTTCCATTTCGGTGTCCAACACATATTCTGAATGAACTGATCGCCTCTCACTAAGTAGATCATCCAATTCACTACAAAATTACAAAAATAATTACTAACATTATTAGTTAAATATTTGCATATGTTTATTTACCTTTGGTTGAGCATGGCCTTCTTATATTGCCGCTCCAAACTAAAATATTTCGCTTCCACTTGGGAAGCATTGAAATTGTGACCATTAGCGCACATCTCTGCAGCAATAGCCACCCACATCTGCCTTTTATTTTTGAGGCTGTGGGATTTGCCCACTTTTGGACGCATCTCCTTCAGCGAACTTATTAATAATTTTGTAGACGCATCCAGCCAAATGGTTTTTGTTGCATCCATATCTAAAAAAAAAATAAATGGTTTCCCATTACATCCCCTGAAGGGACTGGGGAGAACTTCTCACAATCACTGAGCTGTGCGCTTTCCAGTTTTCACTCACTGATTGGGACCTACAGTTTTACACCGATTCCGAACGGTATTTTGAGAAGCTTTTTCATGGCTAGCTACTCGATAGTGTCGCCGTCACTATGCGAGGTGACCGCCGCCGAAAGAAAATTTGAAGGTGGTCAGAGCCGGGTTCGAACCCAGGATCTCATGTACAAGAGCCGCGCACACTAACCATTGCACCACCGACGGCCACATCCATATCTATCTCTTCATTTTGTGAAGCGCTTTTCGTGGCCTGGGTTTCACATTCCGTGGCCTGGGTTTCACATTCCGTGGCCTGGGTTTCGGCCGCTTCAGCCTCGTTTGGGGAGAATATAATTTGATTATATATTTCCATCCCTGCCATTTTTGATGCAACCGCTTGCCTGTATACTTCATCTGTAGGTGGGAAACATATGTATTTCCATATACTTATGTTGTAGTACATAAATTATACTTACCCTTTTGAACCCTTTCAAAAGTACCTGGCGAGCACTTGACTTCCAAATTCTGTTTCTCCATTGCTAAGCTGTTGAAGGGCATTGTATTGAACAATGTAACAAAAAGAAGTTTTATAAAAAACAAAACAAAAATAATACTAACAACACAGACGAATTGTAACTTACCAAATATATCACGGTTGAAAAACAAATTTGTAAATTATAAAGGCTTTTTAGTTATTTTTTTTCTCAACAATATTTCGCGCAAATTCACTGGCAGACGTACATAAATTCTTATTTCCTTTGTCATTTCAATTGTTTACATCGATCAGCTGTTTTCTTGCAATATTTCACAAAATGTTGTCTGTTTACTTTTTGGAATAGAGAAAAAAAAGAGCGTAAAATTTTTTTTACTCTCTGCAAAAAGTTACTGGATAAATCTTGCTGGAAAAGTAAACAGAGAGACCTATTGTTAGGCTCTTTAAGAGCAGATTCAATAAAAAAAACCCACAGTATGAAAAAAAAAACTGCCGTCTATTATTTATTGAAATATCATTGTCCTTTTTGTGGTACAATTCTACAAATTTGTAGACCCTGTTAAAGGCAGCCAATCTTAGTTGCATATGTTTTGGCCACCACTGTACGTCTACATCATCAACTCTCTCATCGTGAAAGGCCTTTCATCGTGGGATCGCTAAAATCAGCAAGTGAAACAGTTTTTACATACACTTTTAACAAACATACTATCGTACTAGATATTTAGCGACATATCTTACTGTGACTATAAGCTGCAGTGCCTTGCCATAGCGGCTACAGTGGTGAGCAATTATTTATGAGCACCCCTGTAGTATGTTCTTTTGTCGTTGTTCCATTTTGAAATAGATCTTTTTTTTTGTACAACTTGCAATTACTTTGTTATCGTGCACTTTTACCTAATATTGCGATAGAGTCTCGCGGATTCTAAAGGGAAGAAAATCAGAAAGGGAAACAGTAAAAGAACACCTTAAGTAGACGCACGCACTACGTGTCCAAGTCGTTATGTTTTTAGACATGGAAATCGACCAGTTAAAAAAATCAAATCAAACTTATTTCTATTTAGTTTTCAACTTTGTTTTATTTCGTTAATAACATTGGAAATATATATATAAGTCGAATAGTTTTACCTCAGATTATATGATTTAATTTAAAGAGTTGAATTTTGCTTTTAAACATGAATTTGAAAAAGTTAAAATGTTTAAATTCGAAAATTATTTAGAATTTGTAGGTTAGAATAAATAGTCGTTACTTATGATTAACATGAGATGGTTGAATTTAAGTTATTTAGAATAAATGTATTAATGATAACAATGGAGTACTAAATCCCTTATGTTTGATTTCTGAGCTAAGCGTCGTTTAGGGTGAGTAAATTCGGGACCATGTACAGCTTAATTTGCTCAGTTTTGTACGGTCATGGTAGGGTGGGGAAAATGTTACATTAACATCCCTTTCAACGCGGTCGACAACGATAGATATCTTCAATCTCTTCCCTTTTTCATTACATATTATGTATCTTCAGTGCCCTTTTTGTTAGTTATAGCATGCTCAAATAGAATGATCGTAGCATTAACTTTTGATTAATTTCCTGATGGGTAGTAACCACGAACTTACACCAATTGCCGACGAGACAGGAGCTGGATACACCCAGCATGCTATTGTTATAGACCATCACAAGATTAGTTGTTTTCACATACATAACTTTGCCCATTAAACGCTGCAAATTCCATGAAGTGTGGAATATTTATTTTTGTGACTGAATTGTGGGAATAATTATTTAATTTAGAATAATAAAAACTCACTGTATTTCGAAATATGGCGTTATTGATAAAAAAAATCGCCAACTGAAGAATTTCTTCTTATAACGTTATTTCAGATAAAACTCTGAATTTTAAGAAGTAACTCTTTTGGTGTTATTGCAAATAATGTGTTTTAATATCCACAAAACAGATCTCAATTATCCAAAATAAGACACACTTGTTGATAAAAATTGTATTTGTTTAGGAATGAAACACAATCAATATAACAAAACTTAATTTTTCCCAGCATATGAATTGAATTGAATCGACATAGACGCTACAAAAGTAAATCGATAGGGACAGCAAACGACGCCATATTTTATTTCAGCTCTTTTAACATTTCTCTTCAGTAAAGTTTGCCATTTCATCATGGAAAGATATACGAGCCAACAACGAGTCGAAATTATTAAAATTTACTACCGAAATTTGGAGTCAGTGGCTTCACCTTTAAGAGCGCTACGTCCAATTTATGGTCGTCATAATCGTCCTACCAGATCAACAATTGAGCGTATAGTGCCAAAATTTGAATCCACAGGCACAGTACAAAATGTTCCCATGCCAGTGAGACAAAGAAGTGCCCGTAGTGTCGAGAATATTGGGGCCGCTGAGGCTTCAGTTCAAGAAAGCCCAAATATGTCTCTCACACGTCGTTCTCAAGCGTTGGGCATCTCTGTTTCGTCGTTGTGGCCAATTTTGCGAAAAGAATTTGGCCTACATCCTTACAAGATTAAATTGACGCAAGAACTGAAGCCGCTTGACCACCATAAGCGTCGTATGTTCGTGAATTGAGCTGACCAACAACTTGAAAATGATTCGGATTTTCATCGGAAAACCATCTTCAGCGATGAGGCTCATTTCTTGCTGAATGGCTTCGTCAATAAGCAAAATATGCGTTATTGGTCAGACAGCAATCCACACGTAATCCATGAGTCATCATTGGATCCCGAAAAAATTACGGTTTGGTGCGATTTATGGGCCGGCGTCGTCATTGGGCCGTACTTCTTCCGTGATGATAAAGACCTGCACATTACTGTGAATGCGAATCGCTACCGTTCATTGATAACGGAATATTTTTGGCCCCAATTGGATAATATGGACTTGGAGGACATGTGGTTCCAACAGGACGGCGCCACACAGCGAATGCCACAATCAATTTATTGGAAACCAAGTTTGGTGAACGCGTTATCTCACGAAATGGCCCAGTCGATTGGCCGCCTCGGTCTTGCGATTTGACGCCGTTAGATTATTTCCTGTGGGGCTACGTCAAGTTTATGGTCTATGCCAACAAGCCAGCGACGATTGATGAACTTCGTACGAATATCGAACGTGAAATTGCAGCAGTATGGGCAGATTTATGCTTGAAAACCGTCGAAAATTGGGTTCAGCGTCTGGACTTCTGCAAGCGTTCCCGTGGTGGCCATACAAAAGAAATCGAGTTCCATACATAATGGCATCGAACGTACTTTCACAGGAATAAAGAATTTCATTGGTATCTAAAACCGGTTTTGTTTTATTTAAAAAAACTTTTGTAGCGCTCTTATTGAAAAACCCTTTAGATTTATACTTGATATTGGACGTACAATTCTATTAATATAGCGCCCATCTCTGAAGTCGGTTCGCGGCATGGGTCGGAATACACAAGTTGCTTGTGGTCTGTCAGTAACAAAAATTTCCTATCTTAAATGTATTGGTGGAACATTTTTATTTCGAAAATGCTCCCTAAACCCTCTTTCTCAATTTGGCTATAGTTCCGCTGGTGTGAACCCAAGGTTTTACACGCATGAGCAATTGGTTTATCTGAACGATCCGTATAAATATGTTAGATTACCGCCCCGACTTCAACCGATGAAGCCAACAAGATTGGTAGATGGACGTCAAAATTTTAAAGTTTGGTTGTCGAAATAATCTGCTGCTTAAGATTTCCAAAAGCGTTTTCCTGTCGCTTTCTCCAAACAAATTGTACATTCTTTCTTCGAAATTCATTTAAAGGTTCGCATAAAATTTAAAAGTTACGAATATATTTAATATAGTAAGTTACTTGCCCCATAATAGCTTGCAATTGTTGTAAATTTTTAGGTCTAGGTATTTCCTCAATAGCTTTTACCCGTGTTTCCGAAGGCTCAACGACGTTCTGGTTGATAACCTTTCCAAGATATTGTATTTTATCTTTCATAAAATATCTTTTAGATAAATTTCCTGTAAGACCCGCATTGCCAAATTTGTCAAAAAGTTTTCCAAATTTGCCCTGTGTTCTTCAACGGTTTTACCTGACACTACTATATCGTTCAGATAATTCACAGTAAAAAGTATATCTGCAAATAAATGTTGTAAGAATCGTTTGCAAATGCACTCGGTACCCGAAATTGTAACTTTTTGTATTAAAATAATCCAAGCGTAGTATTAACAACTAGTAATTTGTTTGATTTGAATTTGTAAATACGCATCAGATAAATTAATCATTGATAAAGTTTTTCCTCCTTGTAATTTGTAAAGTAAATTATATAGTTCCGAAATTGGATATTGGATCGTTCTTTAAAATCGCCACATATACGAATTTTGTTAGCAGGTTTCGGTATAATTACTATAGGCCAGGTGTGGCGAACCTAGGGCACGCGTGCCCGAGGTGCCACGTTTGGTAATCTGGATGGCAGGCAAACGATCTACAAGTAAATTTTTTTTTAATTTTTAAGGTTAAAAATTTTTTATTACGATTACCTAAATAATCCGTGAATTATTAATTTATTCTGGTTTATTAATGATCAAATGTATATACGACAATCGTTTATTATTTTATCGTTTCAACTTCTAACAATATTTATGTTGTCAACCAGTGTTTGGATTGCTGTCACCATAACAGCAAAAGCATTAAAAACAAAATGCTGTCGCTGCGGTGTAAATATGTTTTTTTGGCATTTGCTTTGCTATCAACATGCTGTGAAACAGCCTAAATGAAATACAAATGGCTAAATGGCTTTGCTGATGCTTCTTCTGCGCAATTGCAAAATGTATAGCCACAGCGTGGCATCGCTTGATATGCTTCCAGCTGCAATAGCGCTGTTCGCAAGTTGTCGCAGTATGGCTTGATTAACAAAGTCGTAAAAACAGTTTGTGTTTTATGTTCTGGTACAGTTGTATGAAGAACTTCGTCAGTTACACGGCACTTTAAGACAAAACATAAATCTCTCCTTAAAAAATGTTAAGAGGAGTAAAAAGAATTCAAAATAAAAATATACAATTAACATCCCTTACGAAATTTATCGGCGTTCGTTCAAATATAACTGCTGCTAGTTTTGATGCCTCGAACATAACCGCTAAACATGGAAAACCATTCAGCGATGAAGACTGTCTGAAAGTAGTATTGCTAAAATAGGCACCCAATCCCTTTGAAGATTTTTAACAGAAACAAAAAATTATTCAAAGTATAAAAGAAAAGATAGAAAGAAAGATAGAATCATAGAAATGATCAAATATGTAACTCATCAGCAAACCGTAGATTTAAAGTCTTCCGATTTAATTTCCCTTTGCCTTGATGAAAGTACTGATATAACTGGATTAGCTCGTTTAGCAATTTTCACTCGATACTGCAATGGAAATAATATTAAAGAAGAATTGATCAGATTAGTATCATTACTAACATAATCATTAGCAACAACAACAAAAGGAATCGTTATTAGCAATGCAGTTGTTAAAGCACTCACGGAAAGAGATATAGATCTTTCCAAAATTGTATCAGTAATGACAGATGGCGTTCCCAGCATGACTAGAAAGGGAAATGGTTTTATCAATTTATTTACTGATTTAGCGCTTTTCAATAACCCAAAAGTCGAATTTTTCCACATTGGCGCGTTTTTTAGCCAACAATATTAGAAGGAAATTTTATTATTAAGCAGTGGTAATCTTGTTATTATTTTGGTCAACAGCAACATAGATTAATTTATACATTGATTTGCCAACTTGCTCCCCGGTTTATTGATTGTATAGAAGTGCACTTGTGGAAGTTGCAAGTTTTAACGTAAAAAAAGAATTCTGTCGCTGAGGTTCGACAAAAACAGCTGAAATTGTTACTATGAATGTGCAAACTATGAAAATATACAACATCGTGAACGCATAAAATTAAAAGTGGAGAAGTTTCTTCGATACTCTCACAAATTGCCGTAATTAAACAGCTGTTTCTCCATCGCACAAAATACAAAAATATAATAACGTTGTAGCAGCACATTTTGTGGGAAATCTTTTGTAGGATTGTTAATTTGTCGAAAAATGTGTCTAGAAATCTGTTTAGAAATTTTTATATTTTTGTTTGAAATTTATCATTTGATACTTATATTGGCGCAATGGTAGTGTGCGCGTCCCTTGTGCATGAGAACGGGGGTTCGATCCCTGCTCTGACCACCTTAAATTGGTGACGACGACACTATTGAGTACTAAGCCGTGAAAAAGCTTCTCAAAATACGGCTCTGAACCGGTGGAATCAGTAATCCCTGTCGCTGGCTGCGACCTGAGTTATTCCTGCGGGGATAGCGAATTTAACACCCAATAAAAACACGGCAATATGTGCTTAATACTAGTAGGGCAGGGTAGGGTTTATTTCTAAAAAAATTATTTAATTATAATGAAATTAAAACAAATATAAAAACCAACACTACTTACCGCAGTCTTTATCCCCAACAAACTGATTTAACAGCAGAACAACTGCTTTGCTGGAGCCCTGCATTGTACTTGTTTACAAAACTTAACAGTTCCTTTCCAACACAACAAGTACAATGTATGGACAAAGGGGGATCTGCGGTAAGTCGTAAAAAAATGACGACAAAAAAGGGACTTAAAAAAACTCAAACAAATGATCATTATAGGCAAACAATAATAACAAGTTAATGATCATAAACAACCAAATGATAATAATATGACAAAAAAAGGGCAAATGAATAGAAACAAAAAATATAAGTAAATACAATAACAAACATGAGCATCAGCGACAATCCCAATCAGTCAGTGTAAAATTAGAACGAGCACAGCTCACTGGTTTGTGAGAAGCTCTCCCTAATCCCTTCGTGGGATGTAAAGGGAATCCATTTATTTATTTATTTACTTATAATTTACATAAATACTAAAATAATCATTCAAACGTAATTTTAAAAATAAATGTCAAAGAATTCGGAGGTGTTTTTTTAACTAGAACTCCTTGATTGGACTTGCATTTAATGAATCGCAAGATAACAACAATTATGTAGCAGTTTTGGTTTTTAGTAACAAGTAATTTGTAACTGAAACTACAACTCTTTGTATTTAAATTTAATTTTGCTCTTTTCAGCGCGTTTTGAGAAGATTCCCGGCGCGTTTTTGTTATAAATAATTGACATCGCTGTCTCTCTACACTATTCAATACTTTCTGTCCTCGCTCTGTTTATGACAAATCAAAAGCAATTATTTCAGTGAGCTAAATATTGTTGTATTTATTTTAACAATATTACATCTAATGTTAAAGCAGATGTAAGAGAAAACAATGCTGTAGCAAAAGCACAAAAACTATCCATTTTTTTCCAATGTAACATTTACTAATGTGTTCATAGAAATCGAACAGGTACCGGTAGAACACTCATTGATTTTTTTTCTATTCTGTTTTTTTACTGCTTTGGCATGCCACAGAAGCAAGAAATAATATTTTAGGATGTTTGGCACGTGGATCCAAAAAGGTTCGCCACACCTTCTATAGGCGATGCCCAAGAACAATGTGGAACAGGTTTCCAAAACCCAAGTTCTTGAAAACTATGGGCCTCCTCTCGAATGATTTCTGGAAGGCAATTGTAATAGGTATAGCTTTTTAAAATATTTGGGAATGATATTTTCTGTTACACATAAGTTTACCTGATATACATTACAACAACCCATTGAATTTGAGAACAATCTTTAAAATTTCTGACACAAATTTTTAATTTCATTTACTTGGAAAATGTTTCCTTCTATTCAATTAAACGCATCGTACCTGAACGGAAAAGCTTCATCACATGAATGAAAATGTTCGTCGCCGCAACAACATTTGTCATCGAAAGTTTCGTTTTCGCTAAAAAAAATGTGTTCAAATATGAAACAAATATGTTTCATTGTTGCAATGAATTTGTTTCTTTGCTACAATGAACTTGTTATGGATGGTGGCCTTGCATTGAGAAATCAGTTGAGCCACTGCTGGCCAATTTTGCCTCATGTTCTGCGGAATGTTCTATACCTAGCAAAGAATTTCATGCCTCGCAGGTTCCTTCGATACTTTGACAGCATATCCACATAGATTTTGCTGGACCGTTTTAGAATGCATCCTGGTTCATTGTTGTAGACGCTTTTTACATTATCCTTTTGTCACGAAAATGGAATGTATGGCAACGGCCGCAACAATCAAGACCCAAAAAATATTTTTGCAATTGATGGTTTGACGGAAGTAATTGTTTCAGACAATGGCCCACAATTTACTTTACTATTTACTATTTAGTAAGTTAAGTGCGATAAATCATATTACCACTGCACAGTTCCATCCAGCATCGAATGGGCATGGAGAGCGCTTCATACGTTCGTTCAAGACGGCTTTCAAAAAACATGTTTGTTTTGAAAAGAATAAAGAAGATTAACTGTTACAGTTTCTTTCGTAATGCTTAATTTTCTGAAGCCATGCAAGGAAGTTATCACTCAAGAACAATCAAAACTCTAAAATTTTATATTAACGACAAAGTCTTAGCAAGTAAAAGTTACAAAGGTTTTAGGGAACATGTTTTATTTGCCTCGAACTTCTGGCAAGTTGACTTCTAGCTACAGCAGCAGTAAAACATAGTTATTTCTGCCAAAACCACAGGTTTGATGAACACATTTTCGTAGCGGGAACGAAACTGTATGTTAGCTCACTTTCGAAGATAAAATTTTTTGCAGTGTACACTCCAAAAGAAGTAAGAGCTAAACGATATTAAGCGGCTGCCCGTACAAAGTCGTCGAAAAATTAGTTTAGCAGGGAATAAAAAACAGGCTCAATATATCCTAAGATGTTTGTTCTAATACGGCCTTATTCGTAAAAAGTTATGAGAGGTTTGCGAGACGATTTATCATACAAGAAACGTCTCTCCAATCTCTCACAACTTTTTATGAATAAGGCGGATAGTCTTTTACTCCAAGAAAGATTTTATACATTACCGTTGAGTCTGGATTAAACAGGAAATATGGTAGTCTGCTTAAATTAGACATAATTCGGACTTTGCACCCAAAATTGGTGCTTTCGAAATTGTTTTAAGCTCGAAATGTTGGTCAGTTCATTCGAGTGATTTCTTATAATTTTAATGAATTATTTATTTATTTATTTCAGTTTATTGTTATAGCCTCCACAACAAGAGTTACTCTTATAATAATGGTACATGAATTACGATTTT
Source organism: Phaonia tiefii (assembly GCA_963931995.1). Lineage (NCBI taxonomy): Eukaryota > Metazoa > Arthropoda > Insecta > Diptera > Muscidae > Phaonia > Phaonia tiefii. The sequence continues at coordinate 241,311,823 of OZ008367.1, forward strand.
TTAAATCATTGAAAATGTTCCTGACCTTGTAAGCTTGTAGTATGAACTTTTCATACATTAACTGAAATAACTACGATTTGTTTAGATGAGGATACAAATACAAAAACCTTACCCCCCGTCTACACATGCAAGTGCAAGTTCGAAAACTTCAATACACTCACACTTTTTCACTAATACAATCGCACTTCATCGACTTGCAAGCCACTTGCAGCTCAACTGCCTTCAAAATTTATATATAAATTTCAATATTTGGCACTGGCAGCAAGTAAATGCCAAAACAATAAGCAGTGTTACCTAGTATGTAATAAGATTGTACCAATTTATTGGTATTTGGTGAAATAATAACTTTAATTATTACTAATTTTGTGTACATTTGTTCAAAAAAATATGGAAAATATGTTGATGGTAATTAAAACTATGAATTTCATAAGTTTTAGACGAAAAAACATATTAACACCGACTTTTTTCCAGATGTTATTATTACTGGAAATTCTCTAATTCGTGATGAACAGCTAATTTGGCGATGACTTTTACCTTCGACGACATTTGTGAAATAAACTTGCACTTGACCGCGTAGACACTACTAAAATGTTCTTGTGTTTTCAATAATTTTCGATGATAATACGGATTCTCAACTTGCAACAATTTACTTGCATGTGTATACGGTGGGTTAGATGAAGCATAAATAATAGATTAACAATTAATATTACAAGCAATATAAAAACCAAACTATTATTTAAAATCTAAAAATTTATATTAAATTTATAATTTCAGAATAAATTAAAGTATTGAGAAAACATTTTCCTAAAATTTATTAGCATTCTGACGATTTGAAGGTAGTGTGGAAGTGAATTCCAAATGCGAACTGCGTAAATGAAGAATTGTCATTCAGAGACAAGGTTCCGGGGTATGAAAGGTATAATTGACTTACGAGTTAAGTATTACGGTTAATTTACGCATTTGCCAAAAACTTCAGAGCTGTAGGGCAAACCAGTCATAATGACGGTACAGTACATCTCTTTTAAATTACGGGGCCTTTTGATTTCCTAATACTTAAACCACAGTTATAAACCACAGACAGACTTTAACGAATATGGCGTCACTTTGTTCTTAAAAAAATCGCTGAAACTAAAATTTTTCGAATAAGATATCGCTAAATTATCCTTATGTGTATATCTCGGAAACGGAGCGGCCAGTAGAAAAAATAATCAATATTTCCGGTTTCTAAGGGGTTTTCAGAAACCCGTCCAATTTGTACGGAAATTTTTTTTTTTCCCAAAAATCGTCAAAATAGGAATATCGCTGAAATAAAATTAGCTATAACTCAGAAACGATGCCTCCAATCGCAAAACTAATACATTTGTATAATATTTAATTTTAAAATAATGATAGTTTTAGCGATTTTTAAAAAGATAAAGAAAGTGATGCCATATTGAAGACATCCATGGATTAAAGCCTACATATTTATTATTTTTGCGATTCGACGCACCGTTTTCGAGTAATAACCACTTCTTTATTTTAGCGATTTTCTTATTTTGGTTACCCTGGGTAACACATTACCCATTGCCGTGGGTAACTACCCATTATTTTCCTCATTTTCCTTAGGGAAATGGGTAATCGTGATGGGTAATTCCCCATTATTGCGGGTAGGTACTAGAGTGTCCAAAACTGAAACCGAAAAACTGTGGGAACCGGTTAATTGTTTTTTTTTTGCTTTTAACCGTGTGCCGGTTTTTTTAAAAACGTAAAACGTAATTTTCGAATTTTGACGTCTGTTAACCGGTTAATCGGAGTTTACTTAATATGTGTTAATAACCTTAAAAAAATTAATAATAAATAATATGATATTCGAATTTAATAAAATTTTGGAATTAAGAAACAGGACTTATATTTTGAAATATGATCTAATGACATATCCAAATATTTTTTTTTTCAAAATGATTTTATTATTTGAAGTAGAATTAATTAAATTTTAATTAAGAACTAATTAAGCTTTTCAAACATATTTTTGTATTAAATTTCAAAATTAAAATTATTTGATAACTAAATGTTTTAACTTAATAAGATTTTTATACATGAAAATGTTTTTCAAATTTGAATATGATTTTCGATTTGCCGTGGGTAACTACCCATTATTTTCCTCATTTTCCTTAGGGAAATGGGTAATCGTGATGGGTAATTCCCCATTATTGCGGGTAGGTACTAGAGTGTCCAAAACTGAAACCGAAAAACTGTGGGAACCGGTTAATTGTTTTTTTTTTGCTTTTAACCGTGTGCCGGTTTTTTTAAAAACGTAAAACGTAATTTTCGAATTTTGACGTCTGTTAACCGGTTAATCGGAGTTTACTTAATATGTGTTAATAACCTTAAAAAAATTAATAATAAATAATATGATATTCGAATTTAATAAAATTTTGGAATTAAGAAACAGGACTTATATTTTGAAATATGATCTAATGACATATCCAAATATTTTTTTTTTCAAAATGATTTTATTATTTGAAGTAGAATTAATTAAATTTTAATTAAGAACTAATTAAGCTTTTCAAACATATTTTTGTATTAAATTTCAAAATTAAAATTATTTGATAACTAAATGTTTTAACTTAATAAGATTTTTATACATGAAAATGTTTTTCAAATTTGAATATGATTTTCGATTTTGAGAATTTTAATAAAACTTTTAGATTTTATATTAAACACGCATTCCAAATTGGAATTTGATATATATTTTTTCCATTTTAAATTATTTTATTTTTCAATATATATTTATTAATAATATAATATTTTCAATTTCAATATTTTGTTTCATTTAATTTTTAATTAATCATTGTGTTTATGTTCCGGACGATGCTACCCTATGGTTAGCGAAATATTGAAGAATAAAATAATTTAAAATAGACCCAACGCTCGAACTTTTTAATTTTAAATATATAGTTTTTATTTAAAATTAAAACATAATTAATTAAATACAGTTGTGAAATGTTGAGTTTTCAACACGAATAAGTACATTAAAAGTATTAAACAAATGTATTGTAAGATATACCTCTGTAATTTAACTTAAAGCAAAAAACCGAAAAAACGGTATCACTGGTTTTTGCTAAAATTAGAGAACCGAAAACCGGTTTCTTAAAAAATTTAATTTTCGAACAAACCGAAACCCGGTTTCATGAAATATTGATTTATCGAACAAACCGAAAACCGGTTTTTAAAAAATGACGGTTATTTGGACACTCTTGTAGGTATCTATTACTTTCCCCATACCTTGTGGGTAATGGGCAAACGATCGCTACCCATTCCCCAGGGCAGTAATAGTGGGTTACCTGGGTAAACCATTACCCACGAAATACGAACCCTGATTTAAACAAAGACCATTAGCTGCTGCCTACAGATGTAGTCTCGACAGATCAACATTTAATTTCGCAACATATTCTCCAAGTCAATTAATCTGGCTGCTTAATAAGAGTTGGACATCGTCTGCATACATATACATATGCACTGTACAATATAATAGTTGTCGCGGCAATTCATGAAATAGATCGAAAATAATAAAGGTCCCAAAATGTAACCTTGGGGAACACCTCTAGGCACCGGAAGAATTTGTGAGATTTTATTATTAGAAAACAGATTGTGTTCGTCCAATGTGAATGTGAAGTGAATGTCTAGTGGTCTATTAAAACTAGAAGTGAAACTTTACCGCCTCGTGTACTATTTTCCGCAACTTGTGCCAAAGCACTTCATAACTGTACTTAGGCATTTGAATCTGAAATTTTTTTTCGAAAACGAATGAATAGCAATTGGACGGTAGTCTGTCTTGAATTTAGGTACTGGTATTCGAGTGTTTCCAAAAGTAGCTACAAGTACAAATACCGTTCAAGAAATATGTAAAGTGCGGCAGCAGACGCGGCAAGAGTAACCTTATAAAATCTTGCCCCATAAATGCTTGTAATTGTTATAAATTATCAGGTCTAGGCATCTCCTCAATAGCTTTTATCCGTGTTTCCGAGTGCTCAACGACGTTCTGGTTGATAGCGTTTCCAAGATATTGTATTTTATATTTCATAAAATAACTTTCAGATAAATTTCATGTAAGACCCGAATTTTCAAATTTTACAAAATATTTCACCAAATTTGCCCTGTGTTCTTCATCGGTTTTACCTGACACTACTATATCGTCCAGATAATTCACTTTAAAAGGTATATCTGCAATTAAATGTTGTAAGAATCGTTTGGAAATGCACTCGATACCCCAAATTGTAACTTTTTGTATAAAGATAATCCAAGCGGAGTATTAGCAACTTGTAATTTGTTTGATTTGAATTTGTAAATGCGCATCAGTTAAATTAATCATTGAAAAAGTTTTCCTCCTTGTAGTTTGTAAAGTAAATCCTATAGTTTTGAAATTGGATATTGTTCCATGTGAATTTGGGGATTGACCGTTCTTTTAAAATCGTCACATATAGGCGATGCCCAAGAACAATATGGAACAGGTTTCCAAACCCCAAGTTCTTGAAAACTATGTGCCTCCTCTCGAATGATTTCTGGAAGTCAAATGTAATAGGTCTAGCTTTTTAATATTTGGAAATGATATTTTTTGTTATAAGTTTACCTGATATACATTACAACAACGCATTGAATTTGAGAACAATCTTTAAAATTTCTGACACAAATTTTTATTTCATTTACTGGGAAAATGTTTCCTTCGATTCAATTAAACGCATCGTACCAATCCAAACCAAAAATATTTGAAGCTTCATACACTGAACTGAAAAGCTTCATCACAGGAATGAAAATGTTCGCCGCCGCAACAACTTTTGTCATCGAAAGTGCGCAAAAAAAATTTATTCATCAAACCTGTGGTTGTTGCTGCTATGCATATGTTTCCTTGTTGCAATGAATTTGTTTCATTGTTGCAATGAAATCGTTTCAAGGATAAATGGTCCCTTGTTGAGGGAGCCCTTCTTACGGTGTTCATGGACATCGTAAACGACAACCCTGGTCCTGTTCCAATTTGCGAAGACGCGGGAAGGTTCCACGGAAGTATTAAACTCATCGGGTGCTCTGATGAACGAGCAGCGCGTTCAGGTACCTGAACCTCCCGGCAGGTAGTGTTGGTCCTGAACAAGGATTCATTAAAACCCCTAGAGGAGTCCAAAGGCCAAATTCGGTTTGGGTTCATGAGTGTACCCCTCAGGGTATACAAAGTGGATAAGCTGAGTGGCAAACTGGCCGAGTCGAAGTCACAGCTGTAAATTCTGGAAAGCATCCAGAAACGGCGGTAGATGCTGAAGAAACACTATTGGATGACGACAGTGGCAGCATCATTGACTTGTGGGGCCGCTCTGCCTGGGTCTGATGTGGGTCCATCACTAGCGAGAGTTATCACGAGACAACTGTGATCGAAGTACCAGGAGTTGAAGATCGTCTAGACGATGAAAGTCCTCCAGATAAATCTTCATCGCAGTAAGGCAGCATCTGCCAACATCATTCTCCATCTTACGAAGGGTGGAGCCGACGTGGCCCTGATACAAGAACCATGGACGGTCAATGATCGTATATGTGGTATCAGGTGCAATGGATACAGGACCTTCGTCCTATCAACCAAAACAAATTTATTGCTCTTTTATTGCAGAATTCTAGTGATAGCGATACAACCGCGATCAGCCTCTCGCTGCAAGGCCAACGGGACATCTGGCTAGTTTCATCGTACATGGCGCACGATCATACTGAATCACCCCCTCAGAAATGCGTCAGGGATATTGTATCGGAGGCAAAAAGACGGAAGTGCAGCGTCATTACACAGTACGACAAAATCAAATTTTTTTGAGTACACATGAGATATATTAACAGAATATGAAAATAGGCTTAAAATAAAGAAAAACTTGTCTCAGCGTTTTGCTATAGTACGTCAGAATTTTGAGAAAATCGATTTTTAAGCTTCGAAGGACCGTGGAGGTTCACTTGTAATGTAATACTATTAGAAAAAGTTCTATAAAAACAGAATGGGTGAACCGATTTTAATGCTTGAGCCAGTTTTGAAAAGGGAATTAAATTTTGATTTTTCTACTAAAAAAACAATTTTTTCCCCACTAGATGGCGCGTTTACTTTCATGTAAATTTAAAAAGTAACCAAAAATGTAATGTAATGTAAATGTAATGTAAAAATACAAAAATGAATATGAAATCTTAACTATTATTTTGTGTTAAAAATGTTGGTCGTTTATTTTTTCGTGTGTAAACTTCAGGATTTGTATTTTTTTTTAATTTACATGAAAATTAAAACGCCATCTAGCGGAGAAAAAAATAACACATTACCCATTGCCGTGGGTAACTACCCATTATTTTCCTCATTTTCCTTAGGGAAATGGGTAATCGTGATGGGTAATTCCCCATTATTGCGGGTAGGTACTAGAGTGTCCAAAACTGAAACCGAAAAACTGTGGGAACCGGTTAATTGTTTTTTTTTTTGCTTTTAACCGTGTGCCGGTTTTTTTAAAAACGTAAAACGTAATTTTCGAATTTTGACGTCTGTTAACCGGTTAATCGGAGTTTACTTAATATGTGTTAATAACCTTAAAAAAATTAATAATAAATAATATGATATTCGAATTTAATAAAATTTTGGAATTAAGAAACAGGACTTATATTTTGAAATATGATCTAATGACATATCCAAATATTTTTTTTTTCAAAATGATTTTATTATTTGAAGTAGAATTAATTAAATTTTAATTAAGAACTAATTAAGCTTTTCAAACATATTTTTGTATTAAATTTCAAAATTAAAATTATTTGATAACTAAATGTTTTAACTTAATAAGATTTTTATACATGAAAATGTTTTTCAAATTTGAATATGATTTTCGATTTTGAGAATTTTAATAAAACTTTTAGATTTTATATTAAACACGCATTCCAAATTGGAATATGATATATATTTTTTCCATTTTAAATTATTTTATTTTTCAATATATATTTATTAATAATATAATATTTTCAATTTCAATATTTTGTTTCATTTAATTTTTAATTAATAATTGTGTTTATGTTCCGGACGATGCTACCCTATGGTTAGCGAAATATTGAAGAATAAAATAATTTAAAATAGACCCAACGCTCGAACTTTTTAATTTTAAATATATAGTTTTTATTTAAAATTAAAACATAATTAATTAAATACAGTTGTGAAATGTTGAGTTTTCAACACGAATAAGTACATTAAAAGTATTAAACAAATGTATTGTAAGATATACCTCTGTAATTTAACTTAAAGCAAAAAACCGAAAAAACGGTATCACTGGTTTTTGCTAAAATTAGAGAACCGAAAACCGGTTTCTTAAAAAATTTAATTTTCGAACAAACCGAAACCCGGTTTCATGAAATATTGATTTATCGAACAAACCGAAAACCGGTTTTTAAAAAATGACGGTTATTTGGACACTCTTGTAGGTACCTATTACTTTCCCCATACCTTGTGGGTAATGGGCAAACGATCGCTACCCATTCCCCAGGGCAGTAATAGTGGGTTACCTGGGTAAACCATTACCCACGAAATACGAACCCTGATTTAAACAAAGACCATTAGCTGCTGCCTACAGATGTAGTCTCGACAGATCAACATTTAATTTCGCAACATATTCTCCAAGTCAATTAATCTGGCTGCTTAATAAGAGTTGGACATCGTCTGCATACATATACATATGCACTGTACAATATAATAGTTGTCGCGGCAATTCATGAAATAGATCGAAAATAATAAAGGTCCCAAAATGTAACCTTGGGGAACACCTCTAGGCACCGGAAGAATTTGTGAGATTTTATTATTAGAAAACAGATTGTGTTCGTCCAATGTGAATGTGAAGTGAATGTCTAGTGGTCTATTAAAACTAGAAGTGAAACATTACCGCCTCGTGTACTATTTTCCGCAACTTGTGCCAAAGCAGTTCATAACTGTACTTAGGTCGAAACCCAGACTGTCTTGCAGATAAAATAGGGTGTGTTTTTATATAGTCAGGCATTTGAATCTGAAATTTTTTTTCGAAAACGAATGAATAGCAATTGGACGGTAGTCTGTCATGAATTTAGGTACTGGTATTCGAGTGTTTCCAAAAGTAGCTACAAGTACAAATACCGTTCAAGAAATATGTAAAGTGCGGCAGCAGACGCGGCAAGAGTAACCTTATAAAATCTTGCCCCATAAATGCTTGTAATTGTTATAAATTATCAGGTCTAGGCATCTCCTCAATAGCTTTTATCCGTGTTTCCGAGTGCTCAACGACGTTCTGGTTGATAGCGTTTCCAAGATATTGTATTTTATATTTCATAAAATAACTTTTAGATAAATTTCATGTAAGACCCGAATTTTCAAATTTTACAAAATATTTCACCAAATTTGCCCTGTGTTCTTCATCGGTTTTACCTGACACTACTATATCGTCCAGATAATTCACTTTAAAAGGTATATCTGCAATTAAATGTTGTAAGAATCGTTTGGAAATGCACTCGATACCCCAAATTGTAACTTTTTGTATAAAGATAATCCAAGCGGAGTATTAGCAACTTGTAATTTGTTTGATTTGAATTTGTAAATGCGCATCAGTTAAATTAATCATTGAAAAAGTTTTTCCTCCTTGTAGTTTGTAAAGTAAATCCTATAGTTTCGAAATTGGATATTGTTCCATGTGAATTTGGGGATTGACCGTTCTTTTAAAATCGTCACATATAGGCGATGCCCAAGAACAATATGGAACAGGTTTCCAAACCCCAAGTTCTTGAAAACTATGTGCCTCCTCTCGAATGATTTCTGGAAGTCAAATGTAATAGGTCTAGCTTTTTAATATTTGGAAATGATATTTTTTGTTATAAGTTTACCTGATATACATTACAACAACGCATTGAATTTGAGAACAATCTTTAAAATTTCTAACACAAATTTTTATTTCATTTACTGGGAAAATGTTTCCTTCGATTCAATTAAACGCATCGTACCAATCCAAACCAAAAATATATGAAGCTTCATACACTGAACTGAAAAGCTTAATCACAGGAATGAAAATGTTCGCCGCCGCAACAACTTTTGTCATCGAAAGTGCGCAAACGTACAGGTTCGTTTTCGCAAAAAAAATTTATTCATCAAACCTGTGGTTGTTGCTGCTATGCATATGTTTCCTTGTTGCAATGAATTTGTTTCATTGTTGCAATGAAATCGTTTCAAGGATAAATGGTCCCTTGTTGAAGGAGCCCTTCTTATGGTGTTCATGGACATCGTAAACGACAACCCTGGTCCTGTTCCAATTTGCGAAGACGCGGGAAGGTTCCACGGAAGTATTAAACTCATCGGCTGCTCTGATGAACGAGCAGCGCGTTCAGGTACCTGAACCTCCCGGCAGGTAGTGTTGGTCCTGAACAAGGATTCATTAATACCCCTAGAGGAGTCCAAAGGCCAAATTTGGTTTGGGTTCATGAGTGTACCCCTCAGGGTATACAAAGTGGATAAGCTGAGTGGCAAACTGGCCGAGTCGAAGTCACAGCTGTAAATTCTGGAAAGCATCCAGAAACGGCGGTAGATGCTGAAGAAACACTATTGGATGACGACAGTGGCAGCATCATTGACTTGTGGGGCCGCTCTGCCTGGGTCTGATGTGGGTCCATCACTAGCGAGAGTTATCACGAGACAACTGTGATCGAAGTACCAGGAGTTGAAGATCGTCTAGACGATGAAAGTCCTCCAGATAAATCTTCATCGCAGTAGCCAACATCATTCTCCATCTTACGAAGGGTGGAGCCGACGTGGCCCTGATACAAGAACCATGGACGGTCAATGATCGTATATGTGGTATCAGGTGCAATGGATACAGGACCTTCGTCCTATCAACCAAAACAAATTTATTGCTCTTTTATTGCAGAATTCTAGTGATAGCGATACAACCGCGATCAGCCTCTCGCTGCAAGGCCAACGGGACATCTGGTTAGTTTCATCGTACATGGCGCACGATCATACTGAATCACCCCCTCAGAAATGCGTCAGGGATATTGTATCGGAGGCAAAAAGACGGAAGTGCAGCGTCATTACACAGTACGACAAAATCAAATTTTTTTGAGTACACATGAGATATATTAACAGAATATGAAAATAGGCTTAAAATAAAGAAAAACTTGTCTCGGCGTTTTGCTGTAGTACGTCAGAATTTTGAGAAAATCGATTTTTGAGCTTCGAAGGACCGTGGAGGTTCACTTGTAATGTAATACTATTATAAAAAGTTCTATAAAAACAGAATGGGTGAACCGATTTTAATGCTTGAGCCAGTTTTGAAAAGGGAATTAAATTTTGATTTTTCTACTAAAAAAAACAATTTTTTCCCCACTAGATGGCGCGTTTACTTTCATGTAAATTTAAAAAGTAACCAAAAATGTAATGTAATGTAAATGTAATGTAAAAATACAAAAATGAATATGAAATCTTAACTATTATTTTGTGTTAAAAATGTTGGTCGTTTATTTTTTCGTGTGTAAACTTCAGGATTTGTATTTTTTTTTAATTTACATGAAAATTAAAACGCCATCTAGCGGAGACAAAAATATTTTTTTAATTGATTAGTTGCTATGGAGGAAATTGCAGGTATCGCAATGGGCTTCTTTAGCGTAAGTGTGCTAGACAGCGTGCTATCTTGCAGCCAATCAAAAAAAAAAACAACCAACCCATAAGCATATCTTACAAAATTATTAAACATTACGGTTAATTTACGCATTTGCCAAAAACTTCAGAGCTTTAGGGCAAACCAGGCATAATGACGGTACAGTACATCTCTTTTTAATCACGGGGCCTTTTGATTTCCAAGTATGTAATGGCTCGCCAAACGGGAGGTAGTATACTTTGACGATTGGTCGAGTAATTGTACCATTGGCCGTTCTTAAGTCTGCTATACGCACTCTTGAATCGGGTCCTTGATGAGTGTTTTCTATTCTCCCAAGGCGCCATTCAGTGGGTGGCAGTAAGTCGTCCATTACGACCACTAAGCCGCCAATGCTCAAATTGGGAATGGAATTTTTCCATTATCTCCCAAGGCGCCATTCAGTGGGTCCATTACGACCACTAGATCGCCAATGCTCAAATTTTGAATGGAGTTTTTCCATTTATAGCGCTTGTGAAGAATTTTGAGATAATCTTCTTTCCATCGATGAGAGAGTTCATGATGGAGCGCTTTTAGTTTCAACCATTGATTAATTAGAGATAAATTTTGGCAATTCGTCTCAGGGAGAGACAACATGGGAGCGCCTCTGATAAAATAACCAGGAGTTAACGCTGTTCTATTCTAGCGAGTACGGTAGAACACTGCTCAAACGTAAACTTATGAGCGCCAGGAATTCGTTTAGAATGAAACTTGAAACTTTTGACAGCAGCTTCCCAAAGGCCGCCCATATGAGGTGCATGTGGAAGTATAAAACTCCATTCAAATCCATGAGTGGAATATTTCTGAGCAATATCACTTCGGTGGTGCAATGGTTAGTGTGCGCGGTTCTTATACATGAGATCCTGGGTTCGAACCCTACTCTGACCACCTTCAAATTTCTTTCGGCGGCGGTCACCTCGCATAGTGACGGCAACACTATCGAGTATATAGCCATGAAAAAGCTTCTCAAAATACCGTCCAGAATCGGTGTAAAACTGTAGGTCCCAATCAGTGAGTGAAATCTGGAAAGCGCACAGCTCAGTGATTGTGAGAAGTTCTCCCCGGTCCTTTCATGGGATGTAATGGGAGACCATTTATTTATTTATTTATCACTTGAAACTGTCTTGAGAAAACTGGTGAATTCTCTGATTGGGGTTCGACTAGTTACGAGAAAGTTACGATCGTTGTCCGTAACTACCCTATGGGGTAGCCCTTCGCCTATCAACAAATCTGGCGAATGCGGCTTCAAATGACGCTGACGACAGTTCTGAGCAAAGTTCCAAGTGAACGCCTTGCTGGAAAAACACACAAATACGCTGACATAGCCTTTTATTATAGGAGCTTGGCGTATATTTGAACTCTTAAGTTCAAAGGGATCAGCAAAATCAATACCAATTGTGTGAAAAGGTGGAGACAAAGTGCATATATCTGATTGTAAGGGAGCCATTATCTGTCCATATTGCCTTTGTTTAAATATGATGCATGTTTTGCACTTTCTTATAATGCCTCTGACTCTCCTTTTCAAACCAGAGATATAAAATTCGGCATGAACAACAAAGTGATGTAGATGGGATAGATATAAATGACAAAATCTGGAATTACCAGGAAATATAATCGGGCGGCTCTCGTTGTAGGGAAGCGGTGCTCCCGTTAAACGGCCGTGAACACGCATCAAGTGTTGGGAATCCATAAATGGATTTAAGGATTTTAATGGGCTTTTGTCTGGCAATGGTCTCGCATGAGAGCGTCGTACTCCTCTTTAAAGTTTTGCTCTTGAACTAAGGCGATTAATTGACTTTTGGTGAATCATATCTGCTTATAATCGATATCAATAGAGTTGAATGTGTAATTATTTTTATGCATAGGGTGAGTATTGTGGTAAAACCGAAATATAGACGACAATACGCGTAAAGATTTTGCGTATGCGGAAAATCGTAAAAGAATATCAGAGTGTTCTACAGATGCTTGAAATGAATGGATAGGCTTTATGTTTTCTATAGGATATTTAGGCTGAAGAGGATTACTTTTTGGCCATGCTGAGGGGGGATTACAAATTCATGAGGGTCCATTACACCACAGAGGGTTGTGGACAAGATCTTGTGGCCTAGAGCCTAAATCGGCAGGATTGTCATGAGTTGAGATATATATATGCCGCCAAGTAACATTTGGAATCAATTCATGTATTTGTGAAGTTCTATTCGCTACGTAGGTTTCGCATGTTCCTGGGGTTTTAGAAAGCCATCCGAGCACTATAGACGCATCTGTCCAGAGGATGGTGACATTAATTTGAACCTTTATAGTTGACATAACGTATTCGATTAATTTTCCAGAAGAACTGTTCCGTTGAGTTCTAATCTGGGCAACGAACCGGTTTTGAGGGGAGCAACTTTAGTCTTTGAGATCAATCAATTCGAGAAAATTTCAGATTTTTGGCTTTGACAGCGCAAATACACACATGCGCAGTAAGCACTCTTTGATGCATCACAAAATCCGTGAATTTGTATACCATCAGAAGGTATATATTTAAGACAACGTGGAACAGAAACAAGTTTAGCATGATCTGACTGACTTATTCATCCCATCCTCCGCCTTCCAACCGAATTTGTGGCATTATTAATTTTGCTCTGATGACAATAGGAGCTATCCAACCCATTGGATCACACAGACTGGCTACAACAGATAAAACCATGCGTCTAGATATCTTGTCTTTCTTTGGTTGAACTGGAAAGGAATAAGAGAAGGTGTTAGTGAGAGCGTTCCATTCTATGCCCAGAGTTTTCATTGAGCTGGATTCTTGGAAGCGTAAAAAATTTTGAACATATAAATGTTGTAAAAGTTGCGAACTATTAGCCGTAATCTTTTTTAAGGGGAATCTATGAGCTGGGTTTGTTTAAAACTAGCTTCTTTAATTGAGAATCCACCTGAGAGAATATCATCAACATATGTTTCGTTTTCAATGATTGTCGTGGCTAGAGGAACTTTTACTGCAAATTTACTGCAACTGTAACTGTAGTTAATTCACAATCTTGGATTGGACTAGATTCATTCCTCTGATGTAAAATTCTCTGATAATTTCTATCGGCAGGGTGCACGAGAATTTGTCGATACATTTTTTGTATATCCCTGCTAAACACATACTCATATCTTCTCCAATTGAGAATTGTAGCGACTAAATCGGTTTGAAGAGTGGGAACTGAATACAACACATCGTGTTGTAAATCCGGACTTAGTTTTGCGTGAAGCATTGAAAACTACAAAAAGGTTTCCAATATGTCACCAAGAGAAATCTCGTTGGATGCGGATTGTTTCATATGACCGAGGTCGAGATTTTCATTTAATACACCTATATATTGTACTTGAAGACAGAATTTGTTCCATTCGATACATAGATACATAGTATCTGGAAATTCCCGACGGAAAGGCAGTCTTACGACATACTGACCATCGGAGTGGCGGCTTGTTGTTTTCCAATAAAAGTCTTCACAATATTCATCTTCGGGTGTGTTTTTTTGGAACGAAGTTCCTTATGGCACGTTGCGGGATGGGGCTAAATGAAAAAATGTTAAACAACTTGTTTAACTACTTTATTACAACCCATTTTTATCAACTATATTGGGTACTTTTGGTTTGGTTTGGTTCAAAGGGAAGATTTCTAGGTGGAGCCTCTTTATTACTGACATGTATGCATAATGTCAATGGTCATTCTCTCTTATACATTTAAAATCATTATATGACATAGGTTAAGCCCATAAGAAATATATTGGAATAAATGAGTTAGAGGCAGAAAGCGAAGGCGTGCATTTTACTTTAATTAACAGCTCTTGTACGTAATAATTGGCGACGAGCTAAAAAGTAAACACGTTGAAATTTGAATATTGAAAAGTTAAATCAGATAAACAAAAACAGTTCCTAAACTCTTACCTACTTACTTATCCGGTCTCGGACTCGGACCTTACAAAACGAAGTTAACATATTTCGCCAACCAGTTCGATCTCTTGCTTTATTTCTCCAGTTGGCAATACCAATTGTACGCAGGGATTAATCAACCTGATCCCTCCAGCGGAGTTTTGATCTTCCTATTTTTCGTCTTCCTTCGAATTCGGTTTCGAAAACCCTGGTTCTGGTTCTGGTTCATCTTCATCCATTCTACTGACATGGCCTAGCCAGCGCAATCGCGTTATTTTTCGGATTATTTTTCTCTCGAAGACTCCTACAGATGTTACGTCTGCTTGCGATAGGACCCAGGATTCTGCGCCATAAAGCAAGACAGGTTGAATGAGAGTCTGGTACAGCTGGACTTTTGTTACTCGAGAGAGGGCTTTATCTCTAAAGTGCTTGCTTAGCCCAAAATAACATCTATTCGCAAGCACAATTCTCCGCTTGATCTCAAGGCTGACATTGTTGTTTTGTTCACGGCAGATCCGAGGTATATAAATTCGTCCACTACCTCGAAGTTATAACGGTTATCAACGTTCACGCTTTGGTCTAATCGCGTGAAGGCCCTGTTCGTTGAAACCATTAATTCTGTCTTGTCCTCATTTACTGCCAGACCCACTTTTGCTGACTTCTTCTCAATTCTCGAAAACACCGCAGCAACTTCTCTAACTGTGCGTCCAATGATATCTATATCATCACATACGAGTAGCATGTGACTTCTGCTTCTGATGGTTTTATTCATGTTGACAGCAGCTTTTCTCTGAATAATCTCTATTAAGATGTTAAAGAGATCGCACGACAGGGTCCGAGGCGCAAAGGCGTATGAGTTTTGCAGGAATACCAAGCTCAGACATTGCTTCATAGAGTTTCTCCCGTATCGAACTATCGAAGGCCGCTTTATAATCAATAAATAGATAATAGGTGTCAATTTGTTTTTGTGTGTCTTCTCCAACATTTGGCGTAGCGTGAAAATCTTGTTAATTGTCGATTTTCCAGGCCTAACGCCACACTGGTATGGTCCAATCAGGTCAGCGATAATTGGTTCTAGTCTTTCGCACATTATACTTGATAGAACCTTATATGCTATTCATAAAAGGCTTAAAAACTCAAAAAAAAATCATGGATATAAAAAATATTGTTGGTACTCTGGAGATATTTACTGTCGGTGATGATTTTTCGCTTTATGTAAAACGCCTTGAGCATGTCTTTATATTAAATAACATTAAAGAAAGTAAAGAAACAGTGTCATTCTTAATTAGTCTCGGTGGTGCTGAATTATTTAATATATTGGATTCGATTATTTCTCCAAAATCAGAAAACGATTTTACTTATGCGCAGAAAATCGATAAACTGTCAGAACACTTTACGCCGAAACGTAATATAATAGCTGAGGGCTTTAAGTTTTACAAAAGAGACCAAAAACCAAATGAGCCTGTAGAAGAATATATAATTGAATTAAAAACTCTGGCACAAACTTGTGCATTTGAGTTGGTTTTGGATAAAGCGCATTTAATTCCTTTAATTCAATCAGTAAAGATTCAAAATCGACTTCTCAGTGAAGACGATTTGGGCAGCTTCAAAAAGGCAACTGATATGACTCTGGCGATGGAAATGACATCCGACAATGTAAAATCTATAAGAGGTGCTGATCTTTACGCCGTAAGCAAGCACTTGGAAGGTCAAAGAGGTCGAATCAAGGCAATGAAGGAGTACGGGTCCAACAAATGAGAGGATATGGAAGAAAAGAAAATATTGAGAGTAAGGGAGAGAATCTAAATCGTGAGCGTAAATTTGTGGTTTGTTTTAATTCTAAAAAAAGAGGATATTACATGAGAGAATGTTGGTATTTAAATACGAAAGATAATGATAAAAAGAAGAAAAATAAATTTGTAAATGCTGTCGAAGATAATGAAAGCACTGATGAAAGTGATGAGAATGATGTTTATTACATAACTAACTTTGGATCTTTGGACAGTTTAAAAATAAAATTTAATGTTAATGACGTTGTTATAGAGTTTGAATGGGACACTGGTATATGTGAATCTTTATGTCATAAAGTATTATATGATAGATATTTGTCAAACAAGGAACTAATAACGAGTTCAAAAATTTTTAAAACGGTAAATGGAAATAAAATTGATGTCTTAGGGAAAACAAAAGTTGATGTAAGTTGCGATGGCAAAAACGTTGAATTGGAATTATATGTCATTAATTCTCAAAAAATATTTACACCTTTGCTTAGTCGTACATGGTTAGATGTTTTGTATCACAATTGGAGATTTTGCTTTAAAAATCATAATGCCTGCGATATAAATGCAGTTGGAAAAAACAGACTTCCTACTTGGTTGTCCAAATATTCAACACCATTTTCGAAAGAAACCAAAACAATAATTAAGGACGTTGTGGACGAAATAGATTTGATTGATGAGGCTTATCCTATATTTTTGAAAAGTTATGCAGTTCCGTCCGGTTTGTGAAAGAAGGTTAACGAGGAACTTGATAAATTTTGTACAGATGGAGTGTTAATTCCAGTGAAGAGTAGTCGATGAAGCCCAATGGTAATAGTGGCAAAATCAAACGGTGACATCCGTCTTTGCTTAAATGCTAAGCGTGCCATAAATCGATTTGTGAAGATGGAGCACACTGTCATAGCCACAATAGACGACATTTTAGCAGGAATTGCAGAGTGGACATGGTTTTGCAAACTCGATTTAACAGTTGCTTGCCTTCAGAGTGCTGTATCCAAAAGATCACAGGAATTGTTGACAATCAACACTCATCGGGGTCTTTATCAATTTACACGTTTGGTCTATGGACTTAAAACAGCCCCGCAAATATTCACATCAGTTATAGAGGAAATATTGAAGGATGTCAAACGAAAACATGTTTATTTCGATGACATTTTAGTGGGTGGTAAAACACGGGCAGAATGCG
Source organism: Phaonia tiefii (assembly GCA_963931995.1). NCBI lineage: Eukaryota > Metazoa > Arthropoda > Insecta > Diptera > Muscidae > Phaonia > Phaonia tiefii. The sequence goes on from OZ008367.1 coordinate 241,329,363, forward strand.
ACGAGGCACTAAGACAAATCCTTGACAAACTAACTGAACACAACGTAAAGTAAACCTGAATAAGTGCATATTCTTTGAACAATTCATTGTATTTTTAGGTTATAAGATTGAAAGTAAGGGCATACGCCCTAGTAAATCAAAAACCATTGCGGTAAAACTATGTCCTAGGCCACAGGATATATCACAATTAAAGTCACTCCTAGGCATGATTAATTATTATAATAATTAGATTCCACATCTCTCGTCAGCATTAAGAATACTGTATGATTTGATGAAGCGTAACTCGAAATTTTGCTGGGAACAGGAACATGAAATCGCATTCGAAAACGCAAAGGAAATGTTGTGCGAATCACTAACTTTTAGCGAACCGATATTCGCTGTTTTACTTAACGATGTTTGACCCTTGCAGTAACGATTGTGTTATTCACTAACTCAAACTTAACGATAGTAAACAGCTGACTTTTTGTGTTTACTAAAATTGATATTAAGTGGCAGCTCTGCCCATGTAAATGTCAAAATATACGAAAAGCATAAAGAGGAATCGAAAAAAACAAACAAATTTCTGTTATAAAATTGAATTTGTTAGTTTATAAACGTTTTAACAATAAGCTTGTTTTTTTTTAATTCCTGCTAAACTAAGTTTTCGACGACTTTGTATGGGGAGGCGATTAAAATCGCTTAGCTCCCCATATAGCAGCCTTGAAAATTGTAAAGAAAGAAAAGAGATAATACAGTCTTATAAAGTTGGAGAAACTGATCTTTATAGAAATATTTTTAACAATTACTGTAATTGGTTGACATGCAATATTGTTAAAATATTGAGCAAATTATTTTAGTATGTTTGGTTTACCTACGGAACTAGTTTCGGACAATGGCCCTCCGTTTTCTTCTTTCGAATTTCAAGAATTTTGCCAAAAAAAAATGGAATTAGGTGTACAAAGTCACCACCTTACCATCCTCAATCAAACGGAAGTCCGGAACGAGCAGTTCAAACTGTAAAAGCATCTTTAAAGAAAATGAGAACACCGTGTATTGGTATAAATTAGTTTTCATCAGAATTAATGTTAAGTTTTAAACCGAAGTCACTAATTGATAATATAAAGTTAAGCAAAGGTGTAAAGGATATAAGTAAAGAGAAAATAAAAAATACAGAACATTATACTGTCGTAAACAAAGATAAGAATAGAGACAGCAGCCTTGAAAGTTGTAAAGAAGAAAAGAGATAATACAGTCTTATAAAGTTGGAGAAACTGTTCTTTATAGAAATATTTTTAACAATTACTGTAATTGGTTGACATGCAATATTGTTAAAATATTGAGCAAATTATTTTAGTATGTTTGGTTTACCTACGGAACTAGTTTCGGACAATGGCCCTCCGTTTTCTTCTTTCGAATTTCAAGAATTTTGCCAAAAAAAATCGAATTAGGTGTACAAAGTCACCACCTTACCATCCTCAATCAAACGGAAGTGCGGAACGAGCAGTTCAAACTGTAAAAGCATATTTAAAGAAAATGAGAACACCGTGTATTGGTATAAATAACTCTTCATCAGAATTAATGTTAAGTTTTAAACCGAAGTCACTAATTGATAATATAAAGTTAAGCAAAGGTGTAAAGGATATAAGTAAAGAGAAAATAGAAAACACAGAACATTATACTGTCGTAAACAAAGAGAAAAATACAGACAGCAGCCTTGAAAGTTGTAAAGAAAGAAAAGAGATAATACAGTCTTATAAAGTTGGAGAAACTTTTCTTTATAGAAATATTTTTAACAATTACTGTAATTGGTTGACATGCAATATTGTTAAAATTTTGAGCAAAGTTAGATATATTGAGCCTGTTTTTTTATTCCCTGCTAAACTAATTTTTGACCACTTTGTATGGAAACAAAGAAACTGTGGTGCGATTCACTAACTTTTAGCGAACCGATAATCGCTATGTTACTTAACGATTTTTGTCCCTTGCAGTAACGATTGTGTTATTCACTAACTCATACTTAACGATAGTAAACAGCTGACTTTTTGTGTTTACTGAAATTGATATTAAGTGGCAGCTCTGCCCATGTAAATGTCAAAATATAGGAAAAGCATAAAGAGGAATTGAAAAAACAAACAAATTTCTGTTATAAAATTGAATTTTTTTAGTTTATAAACGTTTTAACATTAAGCTTGTTTTTTTAATTCCTGCTAAACTAAGTTTTTGACGACTTGGTATGGGGAGGCGATTAATATCGCTTAGCTCCCCATACAAAGAGGTCGATAAATTAGTTTAGCAGGGAATAAAAAAACAGGCTCAATGTAAGTATGTATATACATATTTGTTATTTGTGCATAATATATTTTTTAGAATGACTACAAATCCAAGTGGGAAACGGAGCCGCGCCTTGCCGGAGCAACTGTTTTCTGTGACAAAACATGTCCTAAATATTCGAAAGCCATTTTTAAAAGAACAGTAATTAAAAAATTACAAAATTTCAAAAAAACCAACCCCAATTGTAAAAGAAGGAACAATTTTTTTGTTTTGTTGAACTTAACAACAGAAAAATAGTTGTTAATTTTGCGATAGTCGAATCGCTAACTTCAACAGCTGTTTTAGCGATAGCGAATATCGTTATCAAACTGCCTGCAGAATTCCAAAATCGTTAATTTTATCGTTAAGTGAACTTAACGATTCGATTATCGTTAAAACAGCTTACTGAATCGCACTACTGGTATTAAATATTAACATCTTAACACCATGCAATATAACATAGTATCGGCGGATGCTAGCCCCTAAGGCGTAGGCGGTGTGATGCCACATATTGTAAACAGTATTGAGAGACCCCTAATGTTTGCTTCATCAACGTTAAGTGCTGTGGAGAAAAACTACTCACAGCTACATCGTGAAGCCTTGACTATTGTATTTGCAGTCCATAAGTATGTATACGGTCACAAGTTTACAACAATTAGTTATCATCCACCACTTAAGGACATTTTTAATCCAAGAAAAGATATATCAATTGTAGTCGCTAATAGGTTACAACGTTGGTCGATAATTCTGTCAATGTATGATTATGAAATCAAATATAGAAAGGAAAGTAAAATGTTACATGTTGATGCTCTGCCCAGACTGCCAATGGCAGAATCAACAAACATTGAAGAATGCGTCATAAACTTTTGTTCGGATGAGAGTGATATACCAATTAGTAGAGATGATATCTTAAGAGAATTAAATATGGATAATGATCTATGCAAAATAAGAAATTATACACTATATGGTTGGCCTGATGACAAAACATTTTCACCAACTATTGGCGCTTACTTTTGGAAGAGAAACTCCATTGCCACAGAAGACAAATGTTTGTTTTATGGTGAAAGAATAATAGTTCCTACGAAATTACGCGAAAATTACTAACATGGCTAAATGACTAGCATGGCTATACGCACATTGGCGTTGTCAGGATGAAGTCTAGTGCAAGATCAATAGTTTGGTCGCCCAATATTGATAGTGATATTGAGAATTTCGTCAATGGTTGTGAATGTTGCCAGTTAGTTCAAAATAGGTCGAAACCAAAACTGTACCCTTGGCCAGAAACATCATTTCCTATGGAAGGGGTCCATATAGATTTTTGTAAATTGCAAAGCGAAGTGATTTTAGTAATTTTTGATTGTTATACTAAATAAAAAATAAATAAATGGTTTTCCATTACATCCCATGGAGGGACAGGGGAGAACTTCTCACAATCACTGAGCTGTGCGCTTTCCAGATTTCATTCACTGATTGGGACCCACAGTGTTACACCGATTCCGAAGTATTTTGAGAAGCTTTTTCATGGCTATATACTCGATAGTGTCGCCGTCACTATGCGAGATGACGGCCGCCGAAAGGAATTTTAAGGTGGTCAGAGCAGGGTTCGAACCCAGGAGCTCATGTACAAGAGCCGCGCACACTAACCATTGCACCACCGACGGCTATACTAAATGGATTGAGGCAATGCAAATGCCGACTACTGCTAAAACAGTTTGCGAAAAATTACGAAATTATTTTAGTATTTTTGGTTTACCTACGGAACTAGTTTCGGACAATGGCCCTCCGTTTTCTTCTTTCGAATTTCAAGAATTTTGCCGAAAAAATGGAATTAGGTTTACTAAGTCACCACCTTACCGTCCTCAATCAAACGGAAGTGCGGAACGAGCAGTTCAAACTGTAAAAGCATCTTCAAAGAAAATGAGATTCAAGAATGAAAAATTAGCCGTCTAAATTCATATTGGAAAACTTCCTTTTAGGATACAGAACAACACAGTGTATTGGTATAAATAAGTCTCCATCAGAATTAATGTTAAGTTTTAAACCGAAGTCACTAATTGATAATATAAAGTTAAGCAAAGGTGTAAAGGATATAAGTAAAGAGAAAATAAAAAATACAGAACATTATACTGTCGTAAACAAAGATAAAAATAGAGACAGCAGCCTTGAAAGTTGTAAAGAGAAGAAAAGAGAAAAGAGATAAAGTTGGAGAAACAGTTCTTTATAGAAATATTTTTAACAATTACTGTAATTGGTTGACATGCAATATTGTTAAAATATTGAGCAAAGTTAGATATAATGAGCCTGTTTTTTTATTCCCTGCTAAACTAATTTTTCGACCACTTTGTATTCAAAGTTTTGAATGAAAGTTTTATATGTATTAATGGAACAAATAGACAAGCTCATGTTGATCAGTTGAAGAAGTTTAAAACAAAACAAATAAAATTTAAAATCGTTTAAATCACAAAGCAAGACACCAGAAACAAGAGTACGAATGAAATAGAGAGTGATAATGAACCTAAATTGTAACCAGAAGTAAGCAAAGAGTTTTGGTTCAACACAAAGTGGTGGACGAAATTAATAGTATGTGATAAATAAAATTAGTTTGTTGAAAGTCATTGCTAAGTAAATAAATATTTTGATAATTTTGTACATATGATGTTTGTTGTATATTATATTTAGTGTTTGACAATTAATATTGTGTGTATGTACTAATAAAAGTGTACTTATATAAGATTCATAATTTGTAATTAGATACACTTTACTCTTATAAAATAGTGAGGAATGACATGTATGCATAATGCCAATGGTCATTCTCTCTTATACATTTAAAATCATTATATGACATAGGTTAAGCTCATAAGAAATATATTGGAATAAATGAGTTAGAGACAGGAAGGGAAGGCGTGCATTTTACTTTAATTAACAGCTCTTGTACGTAATAATTAAATATTGAAGTTTGAAATTTAGAAAAGCCAAACTACAAGACTGGCAAATCCACGAAGTACAACCCTGAGCATGGCATTACATTTGGCAGCACACTTACTCTTTCACTCGTACTTTTGGCTAGGTTTGTGCCTGTTTACTTCATATTGTAGTTTGAACCGAATAAAACGTAAATTTGGAAAAGCCAAAGTATTTAACATTTTCTTAAATAAGTGCGTTTTCTTAAAATAAGTAAATTTTCTCAAAAAAATACCTATTCATATTCTTAAACAGAGTACGTTTACTTAACAAAATACCTTATCTTAAAGAAGTACCTTTGCTTAAAAAAGTAAATTTTCTAACACAAAGTACTTTTTTCTTAAAAAAATTTATTTTTTAAATAAGTCCTTTTCTTAAAAACTTACATTATCTTACAACAAATTGCCTTTTCTTAAAAAACTAGCTTTTCTTTAAAGAGTACCTTTTTTGTAAAACAAAATAACTTTTCTTGAGATAAGTAACAACTCTTAAAATGTTGCCTGTTCTTTCGTAAAAAAAAGAGCTTTTCTTCAAAAAAAATCCTTCTGTTACAAAAATACCTTTTCTTACAAAAATTAATTTTATTAAAAGTACCATTTCTTAAAAATAAAATAATACCTTTTCTTTTCTTGAGATAGTATCCTTCCTGAAAATAAGTAAATTTTCTTAAAAACATAACCTTATCCTAAAAAGAGTACCACTTCTTTAAAAAGTACGTGTTCTTAAAAAAGTATTTTATTGAAAAAAAGACCATTTAGGTAACTCACGATGCGATTTTAAGGATTTTTCCCACAGGGACAAAGTATTTTCGGGGAGTTTTGTTGAATTTAGATGAATGAACTATAGCGGCAGCCTGTCCTTTAGTTACATGTCACGAAATGACGGTCATTCTTCTTAACCACCCTGAAAAACTTCAGTATCACAAGCAGGAATTTAGAGAAAAACTTGTGAGCAATCATTCGAAATGAGTTGGGATGCAAAGTTTTGAAGAGTAAAAGCTGGAAAATAGAATCTAATCATGTAAGTCATCTGCGATCTTGCGACATAATAAGCCTCAGAGCAAGCATTATAATTTAGTTCCGCATTTTCCTTGAAATCGGGTGCGTTTGCTGTTTCTGGAGATATAATTAGTTTCATAGCTGGCCTGTAGCTTTTTGAACCAAACGTCTAAGTCTTGTAGTCGCACATCTAGCGTGGGATCTGTTTGCTCTTCAATTTCCAGTTTCTCAACATTGTAGCAGAGATTTATGAAATGATCACAATCGAATAGATATCGATGATGATCAAGGGAAATGCCGCAGCTTTGCCTTGTTGTATTGATAGTACCAGAAGCAATAGAGCTGTTGTTGTTGCCGACATTTGGATTGTCCAAAATGGCTCCTGGAGTGACTGGCATTGTAATGACCCAAAAAAATAGTATTCGAGATGAAAAATTAGCTTTAACCACAATACAATTTGGCAGCCAGAACAAAAAAAATGTAAAAATCCAAAAAATTTTACATTTTTTTTAATTACACTGTGTGTAATTTTTTAAGTCATGGCAAAATAACCATATACGGACACCACTACGTGATAAAAGACTAAAAAAAAAAGACTCGTGTTTCCCAATTTTTCCCAAAGTCATGCACTTTTTTTTTATGGGCCGCCAAAGATTTGGGGCCTCGGTAACATTTTCGTAAAAATGTGATCATTTTCTCAGGCTCATATCTTGCAAACCGTTCAGAATTTACTCTCTGAGGCAAAGTTGTAGCTCTTGTCACAAAGAACAAAAATTGCGAACATATAAAATCAAAAAAACGTCACCTTCCAGATCAAAATTGCAAAAAACTTAAAAAAATTCGATTTTTTTTCCTTTTTTCCCATGTTCAGGTCCATAGGTAGCAAACTGTTCAAAATTCAAGGAAACAAGCAAATACAAAAATTTACCTAAGATCTCCGTGAACAAATTTCTAGAACATATAAACTTCCTAGAGATGATTCTTAACACTGTAGCACGCAAAAGTGAAAAATTTGCCGACAATTTTTTAATTTAATTTTTTTTACCTTTTTCTCCTGTTCAGGTCCATAGGTAGCGAAAAATGAAATATGCCTCGCCAGAACCATGTGCATTCTTCAGTCTATGTTGTTGTATTTGTTCATCCACACTTCCTCTTGGCCTCCACGAGTTACATTGGAATTGATTCAGAGGTGAGCGTGAATCCCAATTACAAAGAAAACAAAAGAATTTTGGGAAGCCGCCCTTATCGATGACCCCTTGCAAAATGTTGATGACCTTCATATCACAGCAAATCTTCCATTTATTTTCGTAATATTTGATTTTTTCCATTATATATTTCAATGTTTCATAGCTTTCTTTCATGTTGATACCCATTGCTAGCGGAATGGAAGGTTTTCGGTTCGACACATGCAACAAGACTGCTTTCAAGCTTGAAACAGAACCATCAATAAATAATCTCCACTCACTAGCGATGTAGTTCATTCCCATTTTTACCACCAAAGCTTTTATATCGTTGCAGTAAGCGAACGAATTGTCATCATTTAGAGTGTAGACCATCTGAAATTCAGCTTGTCGTTTGCGGTACGCCGTAGAGTTAACATTAGCATGTGTGAGTTTTCTTTGCTTTAAAAAAGCTGTCAAACATATTGCAAGTCGCTGCGATAATCCCAATATGGCCACAATGAAATTCATTTCCATTTGTGTTATTAGTTGTGGTCCATCTCTTCCCTGTTGAGGCTCATAATCGGTATCAAATGGATCTTCATAAGTAACACCACTTGCTGTACTCATTGCTGTAAATTCTGTAGTACGATCTGGAGTTGGCGGCTTTGGTGATACAAAATTTTCAGGTGCAAGCACTGGTAGTGTGGCTGTTGCAGTTGCTTTATAAATTTTGTTCTTCTCAGAATGTCCATTTAGACGACATGTGTAATTTACGCATGCATAGCAACTGGTTGCATCATGATTACCTGGGCGATTAATCCAGTTTACCGGCTTACAATACTTCATAGTACATCTGCCTCCACTCAACCATGCCATGAGATTGTTATAACATTGGCGACACACTGTATTATGTGTGTAATTTTCACCGGTCAAGTCCACTTCGTCGAAAAACAATGTATATGCTCTTTTGAATTCACTAGTTAAAAGATTCTTTTCCTTCTGAAATCTTGTAGATGTTTTTTTCCTGGTTTGATGACCGCAAACGTAGCAAAATTAATCAATATTTTCACACTGCATATTGAAATTGTCAGTTGCCAATGTTGTGTGCGAATTATACTGTAGCACTTTCACTTTTTTTACTTTCACTTTCACTTTATAACTTTCACCGCTGAGCTCTCGTTGACGTCGCGCTGTGTAATGCCTCGATGGGAGCGTCGTGTCGCTTTTATATTGTGTGCTGCGTCCCTTGTTGCGTGTGCTGAGCTTAATGCATTGCCTGTGCTGCTGCTGTCGGTGCATGATCGCGTGATACCTAAGCGCTACCTAAACGGTGTTAACCCTTGGACAAACACATGGTTCTGGCCAGTCATATTTCATTTTTTGCTACCTATGGACCTGAACAGGAGAAAAAGGTAAAACAAATTAAATTAAAAAATTTTCGGCAAATTTTTCACTTTTGCGTACTACCTAAACAGTGTTAAGAATCATCTCTAGGAAGTTTATATGTTCTAGAAATTTGTTTACTGAGATCTTAGGTAAATTTTTGTAGTTGATTGTTTCCTTGAATTTTAAACGGTTTGCTACCTATGGACCTGAACACGGGAAAAAATGTAAAAAAAAATCGAATTTTTTTAAGTTTTTTGCGATTTTGATCTGGAAGATGATTTTTGGTTATATATGTTCGCAGTTTTTGTTCCTTATGACAAGAGCTACAACCTTTCCTCAGAGAGTAAATCGAAATTCTGAACGGTTTGCAAGATATGAGCCTGAGAAAATGATCAAATTTTTACGAAAATGATACCGAGGCCCCAAATCTTTGGCGGCCCTTAACAAAAAAAGTGCATGACTTTGGGAAAAATTGGGAGACACGGGTCTTTTTTTTTAGTCTTTTATCACGTAGTGGTGTCCGTATATGGTTATTTTTTTTCGTGTTGCACTGTGTTATTTAACTGTAACGTCATCATATGATTGAACGCTCTTTTTTATTTTCCAATGTAACATTTACGAATGTGTTCATAGAAATCGAACAGGTACCGTGTAGCAAAAAGGTGTTAACACATCGCCCGTGAGTTTGAACACTCATTGGATTTTTTTAAAGTTTTCACAAAATTTTCTGCTTGAGCATTAGTCGCCGGATGGCGTTAATTGTCTTGGCAAAAACTTGAAATTCTTCAGCCGTAAACTGCCGCCCGTTACCACTGACTAACGTATCTGGTAAACGAAACTTTGCGAAAATTTCGCGCAATTTGTTAATTTTAAAAGCTGAGGATTTATTTTTGGTCTTAAAAACTTCGAAAACGAACCAATAATTAAAAGAAAATGGAAATCTTTTATGGGTCCTGCAAAATCAACATGAAGCCTTGACCAAGGCGAATCAGTGGGCACCCACGGAATTATGGGGGCTTTTCTGGACTTGGCTGGCTTTTTCTGCACGAAATACAATTAGGCACCAATGTTTCAATATCGTGGTCCATTTTAGGCCACCACATGTACGGCCGAGCCAAAGCTTTGGTTTTAACAATTCCGAAATGAGAATAGTGCAGCTTAGCTAAAATTTTACACTGCAATTTTCGTGGAATTACGACCCTAAATCCACATAAAACACAATCATATTCTACCGACAACTCATCTTTTCGGCTAACAAACGGAACAAATTCGTCATCTTTGAATAAGACAAGCTTTCCCGCTTGTAAATAAGTCAAGCTTTCCCGCTTGTGCAACGGTCACTTGCAGACAAATACTGATTATTCAAACACTTATTTTTCATTACTGCATTTGTCTTCTGGCCATCCATGTTCATGTGTCAGTCACCGGTCACACAGGGAAACATTTGGAAGGGAAACATTTTGTTTGAAAGAGAAGGGTGGGTGGGGAAGAGAATATGAAATTTGTTGACTGTTCTCGGACACACGCTTTGTGCTGTCATTCTTACTGTCATATTTGCGCATGAGAAGTTAACAAACCAAAGTTAACAAACTAAATTATTTGAGAGAGAAAGAGAGACTAAATTGTGAGAGATGTTAAACCCTCTCTGAGTATTTATGATTATTCTCTCTTAGGTACTGCCAGGCCATAAGGATGTTTTGTTAACTTAATTAGGTGGTATCACTGTGGTTCTATAAGGAACTGCCATTTAAATATATTTTTTCCGTAAAATTAATAAATATGGTAGCACAATTATATTCTTTGCCAATAATTCCGAATTTCTTTTTCGAGCCAAAGCGTGAAGTTAACAAACCAAAGTTAACAAACCAAAAAGGTAAACAAATGTGGAGTTATTTAAAAAACGTGAATAAAATGGTTAATAAAACCAAAATAAATAAGCATTTGATAATAAAAACGTGATGAATGTGTTTTATTTATTGGGAGACATACATATACTCTCTGTGTTTCAGGTGTTATGTATTCAGTGCATTGGACAAAATTTTTGTGGGCTGACTTTAAAAATTCCTGGACACTTGTTTCCCAGACATGAGAGAAAGGTAATGATATCGATTGATAGCGCAAGGTCTGGGCTACATTTGGGTATACTCCATGTTGTGTCCGGAGAACTAGGGAAAACGTTTCTAGAACAAAAACTTTTTCCCTATAGGCAAAAAAAAAATTCTAGAACAAAAACTTTTTCCCTATAGTGAACAAAAAATTTTGGAATGAGTTTGGAAATTCCTGGACACTTGTTTCCCAGACCTGAGAGAAAGATAATTATATGGATTGATAGCGCCAGGTCTGGGCTACATTTGGGTACACTCCATAGTGAAAAAAAGTTTGTAGAACAAAAACTTTTTCCCTATAGTGAAAAAAAAAATTTTGAATGAGTTTGGAAATTCCTGGACACTTGTTTCCCAGACCTGAGAGAAAGATAATTATACCGATTGATAGCACCAGGTCTGGGCTACATTTGGGTATACTCCATGTAGTGTCCGGAGAACTAGGCAAAAAGTTTCTAACACAAAAACTTTTTCCCTATAGTGAAAAAAAATGTTGGAATGAGTTTGGAAATTCCTGGACACTTGTTTCCCAGACCTGTGAGAAAGATAATTATATGGGTTGATAGCGCCCGGTCTGGGCTACATTCGGGTATACTCCATGTAGTGTCCGGAGAACTAGGGAAAAACTTTCTAACACAAAAACTTTTTCCCTATAGTGAAAAAAAAAATTTGGAATGAGTTTAGAAATTCCTGGACACTTGTTTCCCAGACCTGAGAGAAAGATAATTATATCGATTGATAGCGCCAGGTCTGGGCTACATTTGGGTATACTCCATGTAGTGTCCGGAGAACTAGGGAAAAAGTTTTTGTTCTGAAAAAAAAATTGTGATGAATTTGCAAATCCCTGGACACTTGTTTCCCAGAACTGACAGTTAGGTAACACTAGGTCACAAATAACAAAATTTTCTCTGTTATTTGTTTCTAGCATACTTTTTCTCATTGATTTTGACCTACTAAACACGAAAATGAGTTTTAAAAATTTTTCTGTTGATTGGTTTTCGAGATACAAATTTTTGAAGTTTTTTTTTTAAATTTTTGGAGGTACACTTACAATTTTGAGCATATCGTTCGTCTTCTTTGACGTATTTGATCCTACTACTACTCAAATTAAAGCAAATTGAGCCGTCTACAACTCATTCTCAGAAAATTTTCAAATCGGGTGCGTAGTTTTGATGTTGGCGGCTTAAAAAGGTTAAAAAACTGCGTTTTTTTAGTAAAAATGTGGCAGAAAAATTCATATTCATATCCTTATGACAAGAGCTACAACTTTTCCTCAGAGAGTAAATCGAAATTCTGAACGGTTTGCAAGATATGAGCCTGAGAAAATGATCAAATTTTTACGAAAATGATACCGAGGCCCCAAATCTTTGACGGCCCTTAACAAAAAAAGTGCATGACTTTGGGAAAAATTGGGAGACACGGGTCTTTTTTTTAGTCTTTTATCACGTAGTGGTGTCCGTATATGGTTATTTTTTTTCGTGTTGCACTGTGTTATTTAACTGTAACGTCATCATATGATTGAACGCTGTTTTTTATTTTCCAATGTAACATTTACGAATGTGTTCATAGAAATCGAACAGGTACCGTGTAGCAAAAAGGTGTTAACACATCGCCCGTGAGTTTGAACACTCATTGGATTTTTTTTAAAGTTTTCACAAAATTTTCGGCTTGAGCATTAGTCGCCGGATGGCGTTAATTGTCTTGGCAAAAACTTGAAATTCTTCAGCCGTAAACTGCCGCCCGTTACCACTGACTAACGTATCTGGTAAACGAAACTTTGCGAAAATTTCGCGCAATTTGTTAATTTTAAAAGCTGAGGATTTATTTTTGGTCTTAAAAACTTCGAAAACGAACCAATAATTAAAAGAAAATGGAAATCTTTTATGGGTCCTGCAAAATCAACATGAAGCCTTGACCAAGGCGAATCAGTGGGCACCCACGGAATTATGGGGGCTTTTCTGGACTTGGCTGGCTTTTTCTGCACGAAATACAATTAGGCACCAATGTTTCAATATCGCGGTCCATTTTAGGCCACCACATGTACGGCCGAGCCAAAGCTTTGGTTTTAACAATTCCGAAATGAGAATAGTGCAGCTTAGCTAAAATTTTACACTGCAATTTTCGTGGAATTACGACCCTAAATCCACATAAAACACAATCATATTCTACCGACAACTCATCTTTTCGGCTAACAAACGGAACAAATTCGTCATCTTTGAATAAGACAAGCTTTCCCGCTTGTAAATAAGTCAAGCTTTCCCGCTTGTGCAACGGTCACTTGCAGACAAATACTGATTATTCAAACACTTATTTTTCATTACTGCATTTGTCTTCTGGCCATCCATGTTCATGTGTCAGTCACCGGTCACACAGGGAAACATTTGGAAGGGAAACATTTTGTTTGAAAGAGAAGGGCGGGTGGGGAAGAGAATATGAAATTTGTTGACTGTTCTCGGATACACGCTTTGTGCTGTCATTCTTACTGTCATATTTGCGCATGAGAAGTTAACAAACCAAAGTTAACAAACTAAATTATTTGAGAGAGAAAGAGAGACTAAATTGTGAGAGATGTTAAACCCTCTCTGAGTATTTATGATTATTCTCTCTTAGGTACTGCCAGGCCATAAGGATGTTTTGTTAACTTAATTAGGTGGTATCACTGTGGTTCTATAAGGAACTGCCATTTAAATATATTTTTTCCGTAAAATTAATAAATATGGTAGCACAATTATATTCTTTGCCAATAATTCCGAATTTCTTTTTCGAGCCAAAGCGTGAAGTTAACAAACCAAAGTTAACAAACCAAAAAGGTAAACAAATGTGGAGTTATTTAAAAAACGTGAATAAAATGGTTAATAAAACCAAAATAAATAAGCATTTGATAATAAAAACGTGATGAATGTGTTTTATTTATTGGGAGACATACATATACTCTCTGTGTTTCAGGTGTTATGTATTCAGTGCATTGGACAACATTTTTGTGGGCTGACTTTAAAAATTCCTGGACACTTGTTTCCCAGACATGAGAGAAAGGTAAAGATATCGATTGATAGCGCAAGGTCTGGGCTACATTTGGGTATACTCCATGTTGTGTCCGGAGAACTAGGGAAAACGTTTCTAGAACAAAAACTTTTTCCCTATAGGCAAAAAAAAAAATTCTAGAACAAAAACTTTTTCCCTATAGTGAACAAAAAATTTTGGAATGAGTTTGGAAATTCCTGGACACTTGTTTCCCAGACCTGAGAGAAAGATAATTGTATGGATTGATAGCGCCAGGTCTGGGCTACATTTGGGTACACTCCATGTAGCGTCCGGAGAACTAGGGAAAAAGTTTCTAGAACAAAAACTTTTTCCCTATAGTGAAAAAAAAATTTTGGAATGAGTTTGGAAATTCCTGGACACTTGTTTCCCAGACCTGAGAGAAAGGTAATTATATGGATTGATAGCGCCAGGTCTGGGCTACATTTGGGTATACTCCACGTAGTGTCCGGAGAACTAGGGAAAAAGTTTTTGTTCTATAGTGAAAAAAAAATTTGGAATGAGTTTGGAAATTCCTGGACACTTGTTTCCCAGACCTGAGAGAAAGATAATTATATGGGTTGATAGCGCCCGGTCTGGGCTACATTTGGGTATACTCCGTGTAATGTCCGGAGAACTAGGGAAAAAGTTTCTAGAACAAAAACTTTTTCCTTATAGTGAAAAAAAAATTTTGGAATGAGTTTGGAAATTCCTGGACACTTGTTTCCCAGACCTGAGAGAAAGGTAATTATGTGGATTGATAGCGCCAGGTCTGGGCTACATTTGGGTATACTCCACGTAGTGTCCGGAGAACTAGGGAAAAAGTTTTTGTTCTATAGTGAAAAAAAAATTTTGGAATGAGTTTGGAAATTCCTGGACACTTGTTTCCCAGACCTGAGAGAAAGATAATTATATGGGTTGATAGCGCCCGGTCTGGGCTACATTTGGGTATACTCCGTGTAATGTCCGGAGAACTAGGAAAAAAGGTTTCTAGAACAAAAACTTTTTCCTTATAGTGAAAAAAAAAATTTTGGAATGAGTTTGGAAATTCCTGGACACTTGTTTCCCAGACCTGTGCGAAAGGTAATTATACGGATTGATAGCGCCAGGTCTGGGCTACATTTGGGTATAGTCCATGTAGTGTCCGGAGAACTAGGGAAAAAGTTTGTAGAACAAAAACTTTTTCCCTATAGTGAAAAAAAAATTTTGAATGAGTTTGGAAATTCCTGGACACTTGTTTCCCAGACCTGAGAGAAAGATAATTATATCGATTGATAGCGCCAGGTCTGGGCTACATTTGGGTATACTCCATGTAGTGTCCGGAGAACTAGGAAAAAAGTTTCTAACACAAAAACTTTTTCCCTATAGTGAAAAAAAAATTTGGAATGAGTTTGGAAATTCCTGGACACTTGTTTCCCAGACCTGTGAGAAAGATAATTATATGGGTTGATAGCGCCCGGTCTGGGCTACATTCGGGTATACTCCGTGTAGTGTCCGGAGAACTAGGAAAAAACTTTCTAACACAAAAACTTTTTCCCTATAGTGAAAAAAAAAATTTGGAATGAGTTTAGAAATTCCTGGACACTTGTTTCCCAGACCTGAGAGAAAGATAATTATATCGATTGATAGCGCCAGGTCTGGGCTACATTTGGGTATACTCCATGTAGTGTCCGGAGAACTAGGGAAAAAGTTTTTGTTCTGAAAAAAAAATTGTGATGAATTTGCAAATCCCTGGACACTTGTTTCCCAGAACTGACAGTTAGGTAACACTAGGTCACAAATAACAAAATTTTCTCTGTTATTTGTTTCTAGCATACTTTTTCTCATTGATTTTGACCTACTAAACACGAAAATGAGTTTTAAAAATTTTTCTGTTGATTGGTTTTCGAGATACAAATTTTTGAAGTTTTTTTTTTAAATTTTTGGAGGTACACTTACAATTTTGAGCATATCGTTCGTCTTCTTTGACGTATTTGATCCTACTACTACTCAAATTAAAGCAAATTGAGCCGTCTACAACTCATTCTCAGAAAATTTTCAAATCGGGTGTAGTTTTGATGTTGGCGGCTTAAAAAGGTTAAAAAAACTGCGTTTTTTTAGTAAAAATGTGGCAGAAAAATTCATATAAAAATTCATATAAAATATAAAACGCGATGCTAACAGCGATTTTGGAACGTAAACGTTTTTTCCAAACAATTTTGTACATGTAAAGTGGGTTTGCCAAAATTCGTATCGTAAAATGCACCTGTGTTTCTATGTTCTGCATTTTCATTATACCATTTTCTTAAAAACATCGACGAAACGTCCCTACGGTATTGTAAATAGGTTTTTTACAATTATGAAATATTTGTGTTATTAATATTAATTTAAAAATTTTATCAAAACTGCTAAGTGCTGTGACATTTGAAAAAAATTTCCAAAAAAATAAATTGCTGATTTCACTAAATTTTTGAAATTTCACGTCCCTTGCCAGAACAGAAGACATTAACCCAGGGTGGTGAAATTTTGAACAGAAGTAACTTATGTATAGGAGCAACTGTTCCGTTCTATTCCAAAAGGATTATAAAAAACTTGCTTTTTCGATCCCTCCTAGTAGGTTAGCTGTGCAAATAATGAAAATCAAAATATCGTGAAATAGCGGAATTTCGGTGTTGTACCAAAAAAATTATAAGTCCGCCATTTGTTGTCAGATTTTGTTAAGTAAGTGCTTATTTTCTTTGGAAAATGCCAGCTATACGTAAAAAAACCAAAACCAAAGCCTAAAAGTAACGTCTGCCGAAAAATCACGTTTAATAAAAACTCAGTTGCCGCCGTCGATTCATTTCTTTGTTGCTCCAACGCCGACGATAATTATGGGTCGGCTTCGTTCACCGAACACGTGGTTACTAAAATTACAACAAAACACAAAACAATTGTATGCCGCCTCATTCATCAGATTGAAATTTTAAGTTTACATCAAAATAGGGTAGTGAAAATAAACTACAAACCGTGGTGAATCAGTGATTCATGTAAAGAATCAGTGATTCATGTTAAAGTTCACGTACCATTCATTTATTTCATTGTTTTCATTCAT
This sequence comes from Phaonia tiefii, assembly GCA_963931995.1. Taxonomy (NCBI): domain Eukaryota; kingdom Metazoa; phylum Arthropoda; class Insecta; order Diptera; family Muscidae; genus Phaonia; species Phaonia tiefii. Next base: position 241,346,353 of record OZ008367.1, read on the forward strand.
TTCCTAGCTAAATTTCGGTTATTGTGCCCAGGCTCTAAAATTTTAATAATAGTAATTCGGGACTTTAAAAGCAGTTTAGGCGATAATATCGGCCTAGATTTTAAGTTGAAGCATGACTTAATGACGGCGGCATCAACTTCAAAAAATTATCTACGACGGCGGCACACCGAAAAATTTTCTGTCGGCTTCGTTCTCCATGAATATATGAAAAAAAGAGTACTACGTTAATTTTGTTGAGTAAAAACAGCGTTGTATACGACAATTTCAACGAAATTGTTGTAAATATCTCAATTTCGTGGTTGTCAAAATATATGCGAAATTGAGCAATTTCAACTCATTTTCAGCCCAAATTGCGAGACCTCAATTTCGCGGCAGCGTGAACAAGGCATTAAGAAGTGGCGCTGATACAGTGACAGCAGCCGCCAGGCCCAAGGCTTCAGTGGGCCATTTTTCCTTTTGGGGATAGTTTCCCCACTGTTGCCCGCATAAATGTAGATCCTCCGCCAGGATACATTTTGATAACAAAAAGGGCTGAAATAAAAACAAACTATATAGTAATTAAAAATAAATAATTGAAAACTCGCCGTCGTCCTTCACGATGCGAACTGTTTATATCTAAAAATAGCAGCAGCCGCCAGGCCCAAGGCTTCAGTGGGCCATTTTTCCTTTTGGGGACAGTTTCCGCACTGTTGCCCGCATAAATATAGATCCTCCGCCAGGATACATTTTGATAACAAAAAGGGCTGAAATAAAAACAAACTATATAATAATTAAAAATAAATAATTGAAAACTCACCGTCGTCCTTCAGGATGCGAACTGTTTATATCTAAAAATAGCGTTGCCACTAAAAAACCCAACCAAATGTTAAGGTCGGTACTCACTTGAACCTAATTTTGGGTTTGGATTTTTTATTTACCTCTACGCGGAAAAATATTAGACTATCAATGCAAAAAGATTTTGAAAACTTTCAACAGATATCGGCTGTTCTCGAAATTTATCTGTTAATTTTTTCCCTTGATTTTTTGATTTTCTAAAGATTATTTGCGGAAATTAAAAAAAAAATGTTACAATTTTCCAAAACTTCAACATGCGACTTATCTAAGCGAGCGAGTTATCGAAAAGTTTCACTAAGGTTTTTCCATTTGTTTTTCGAATGTGAGATAGTGGAAAACTAGCCCTCGCAGGGACCTATGGGGCCCTCAGGGTCCAAAAAACCGGCACACCCAGGGACATTTGGGTATGGATTAGTGTGGGTACTTCAACGAAAGGTATTCGTGTCACGAATTCCGCGGTGTCATTCTTTTTTTCGTGGAATGTCCATAAAGTCCACTTTTGTACGTACAGAGACCATTAGGTTAAATATGGTAACCATGCAGAAAAATAAATTTTTTTTTAAATATAACGATTTTTCTGATTTTGCCACACATCGACTTAAGGTACAGGGGGAATTTTAAACCCCCGGTCTGAGTTGGAATATAAATTTAACGATTTTCAAAAAGGTCTACCACATAGTACGAGCAACATAGGTCCCTGCGAGTACCGCCAATTGAGCCGTTTGTCCAGCGAAGTCGGCTGACATCACCATGAGTGATGTGCATGTCAATTTGAAACACGACTCATGAAGAAATTGACATTCAGGGCTCACGAAAACATCGTCAAACAAGCCTAACCCTTCAACAAGATCAAGTCGTATGGTTACGAGTGTTAATTTTCGTATTTTCTTTATATATGTATGTAGGTGTAATGAGATAATTTTTTTTTGAAAAAACTTGATTTGAAAGTAAAAGAACGCAGTTTGAGAAAACATCTTTTTAATAAAAAAAAAATAAGTTAAAACTAGACTTTCGGTCGTGCTTAATTTTAGGAATATATTCGGCCCTTTTCTGTAAACAGAATCTAGACAAACAAAACGTTTCAGAATAATAGGGTTTCTGCAAAAAAATGCAGAAAGAATTTTTGAATTTTGAATCAGAATGCAACAGAGCTATAAACGAATCGTTCTTTTTTGAATTAATTCGCGAATCATTAATGCACTGAATTAGCAGAACTTTGAATTAATTGTGTAAATTGAATGGAATTTGAATCAATTCAAATGAATTTGGCAAAACTGAATAGCTATTCAACTGAATTTGCAAAATGAATTGTAATTCGTTTCCAATTCAAATTTGAATTGGCAAAATGAATTGCAATTCATTTGAATTGAATTGATTTTGAATTAATTCAAATGAATTGCAATTCATATTAATGAAATCAAAAATGATTTGCAATCAATCAAAGTGAACATGGTGTTTGGAGTTTGTCCCTTCAAATATTAGTTATTTTGGTTTAGACATACCAAATTAGCATTTATTTTGAAACTACAATAATACCAATATTAGTTGATTTTCCTAATTTCTTCTTTACGTCCGAAGGATAATTCTATGTTGTAAAATAAATATTACTAAGTGTTTTTTGTTGGGTGGGGTTTATAAATTATTAATTGCTTCTTGAATATTGAATGTGTTTTGTCATTCAACGAATGTATGACTAATCCAAAATAAATAACTAATGCCTGAAGAAACAACTTTGATTGATTGAAAATCATTTTTGATTTGATTAATATGAATTGCAATTCATTTTTGTAATTCATTTGAATTAAATCAAAATCAATTCAAATAATTTGGAAATGAATTCTAATTCATTTTGCAAATTCATTTGAATTGGAATTGATTTGCAATTAAATTTTCTTTTCACCAAAAAACAGAATTGAATGGAATTTGAATCAATTCAAATGAATTTGACAAAAATGAAATGCAATTCAATTTTTTTTTCACTAACAAAAACTTTTTCCCTGGTTCTCCGGACACTACATGGAGTATACCCAAATGTAGCCCAGACCTGGCGCTGTCAATCGATATAATTATCTTCCTCTCAGGTCTGGGAAACAAGTGTCCAGGAATTTCCAAACTCATTAAAAAATTTTTTTTCACTATAGGGAAAAAGTTTTTGTTCTAGAAACTTTTTCCCTAGTTCTCCGGACACTACATGGAGTATACCCAAATGTAGCCCAGACCTGGCGCTATCAACCGATATAATTACCTAACTGTCAGGTCTGGGAAACAAGTGTCCAGGAATTTCTAAACTCATTCCAAATGTTTTTTTTCACTAAAGGGAAAAAGTTTTTGTTCTAGCAAGAAGGTTTTCTAGAAAGTTTTTGTTCTAGAAACTTTTTCCCTAGTTCTCCGGACACTCCATGGAGTATACCCAAATGTAGCCCGGACCCGGCGCTATCAATCGATATCATTATCTTTCTCTCAGGTCTGGGAAACAAGTGTCCAGGAATTTCCAAACTCATTCAAAAATTTTTTTTTCACTATAGGGAAAACGTTTTTGTTCTAGAAATTTTTTCCCTAGTTCTCCTGACACTACATGGAGTATTCCCAAATGTAGCCCGGACCTGGCGCTATCAATCGATATCATTATCCTTCTCTCAGGTCTGGGAAACAAGTGTCCAGGAATTTCCAAACTCATTAAAAAATTTTTTTTTCACTATAAGGAAAAAGTTTTTGTTCTACAAACTTTTTCCCCAGTTCTTCGGACACTACACGGAGTATACCCAAATGTAGCCCAGACCTGGCGCTATCAATCGGTATAATTACCTAACTGCCAGGTCTGGGAAACAAGTGTCCAGGGATTTGCAAAGTTTTTTTTCACTATAGGGAAAAAGTTTTTGTTCTAGAAACTTTTTCCCTAGTTCTCCGGACACAACATGGGATACACCGAAATGTAGCCCAGAGCTGGCGCTATCAATCGGTATCATTACCTTTCTCTCAGGTGTGGGAAACAAGAGTCTAGGAATTCTCAAAGTCAGTCCACAAAAATTTTGTCCAATGCACTGAATACATAACACCTGAAACACAGAGAGTATATGTATGTCTCCCAATAAATGAAACACATTGAACACGTTTTTATTATCAAATGCTTATTTATTTTGGTTTTATTAACCATTTTATTCACTTTTTTAAATAATTCCACATTTGTTTACCTTTTTGGTTTGTTAACTTCACGCTTTGGCTCGATAAAGAAATTCGGAATTATTGGCAAAGAAATCTCAAAATATAATTGTGCATATTTATTAATTTTACGGAACAAATATATTTAAATGGCAGTTCCTTATAGAACCACAGTGATACCACCTAATTAAGTTAACAAAACATCATTATGGCCTGGCAGTACCTAAGAGAGAATAATCATAAATACACAGAGAGGGTTTGACATCTCTCACAATTTAGACTCTTTTTGTCTCTCAAATAATTTAGTTTGTTAACTTTGGTTTGTTAACTTCACGCCGATAATAATTGAATGTTTCTTATAAACTCTAAGCTTAGTTGGATCATACAGCTGCTGTCGATAGTACAGATTTTTTTTAGAGCTATTTCGCGCACAGCTTTCATATCATCAAAAAGCATTGTTAACAAAATATTCTCAGGGTGTGCATAAAATGGATTATTTTGAACTGCGTTGTTTACAATTTCCTGAAGATTTTGTGGTAAAAATTGAGTTGATCGTATAAATTTATATAAAATTTAACTACCATATGTAACTGAATTATAGTATTTAACATTGAAGTACATTGGTGCATAAACTTTCACTGTATAAGAAGAAACACGACGTTTTCATTTGATCTTCACTCAACAACTAACTTTATTCTGTTCAAAATATTTTGTATGTACATTAGGAAACTATATAGGCAAATTTTTACGTAGATATGTAGTACGTACGTGTATTACTTATTAGACGAAAACATTTAAAAACAAATAGTATGATTATACCGTTACTTCAAAATTGGAGTAAACACCAGGGTAAATGAAAGGCAAATTCGATGCATTATAATAAAGAAACTAAATATGAATAATGATAGATAAATGATAAGTTTCATAAACATTCACTATGTAGGTTGCTAGAAATTTTAAGTTAGTTGATGGTTCCAACGTATAGACGCAAAATTCTGCTGGCTTTCGTTAACCAACGAGAGTGTACTATTTGTCCCGGTTTCATATTTCATACGAGTTGTTTATTTATTTAAAAAATTTTAAAAGTAGCGATCAGTCAAAATAAGTTATTACTTAACGGAAATTGTTCGCAGGTTTCAATTAATTTCATTAATGTTCCACTAGAAATACGTGGTCCACTTGTAGTTGACATTTCCAAAGCATTGAATAAATGCCGAAATGGAAGCTCATTGAAATGGAGCAAACAAACGAACCAGTGTAATGTTTATCCAATAAAATTTCAAACCTACGAATTATCCCATTTTCAAGTCCAGTATTGGTAGGCTCTCCATCGCAACAAATTCCAAGCAATTTGGTGAGAGATATTTTTTTTCTTCGAAGAATTCACATAATTTTTTTAGGTAAAACTTGTTCTAACTATTTTTTATATAGAACGCAAATCAGAGGAGATGCAAATTGAGGTTCAACTGCTTTTTTGATAATTGAATATTTTGATTAGTGTCAAAACAAAACCTGTGTTGCATAAACTGTAATATAATAAAATATAATATATTTCAAAAAAAAAAAATTATCGAAAGAAGAGGAAAAAAAATTTCAAGTCGAGAGGCGCGGATTAGGGTATCATTTTAGCCCCATGGTTTCTTCGGAGAATTTTCTTAGAATTTTATGTAGATTACGTTTTTGCTATACGATTTTACATTTTTTTTTCATCCAAACAAATCAACCCGCCCTAATGTACATACGTATGCAGCGCACCCGAAAAAAAGAGGTCGTTCAAAAGAAATCAAACAAAATTTTCTCCATAAAGAATAATTAAATACATTGAAAAACGGAAAAAGTCAGTGAATTTTATGATTAAGTCGTTCAATTATATACAGTGATAAAGAAAAAATGGTTTCTAATAAAGTAAAAAATTTGATGTGACGGGAATTTTTACATAACCAATTTTTTTGTGTGCAAAAGTTCGCGAAAAAAATCCGTTGTATTCCTCAAATGCAAAAAAAAGATTCGGTAAAAACATTACATACTCTAGGGAAATCCGTTATATTATCCGTTATAATTTGGCGAGGACAATATATTTTACGGCTAATAATATCCATATATGTGCACTTGGTGAATATATAATATATTCTGGAACATAAAGTTAAATAAAATGCACTATATGTAGGCACCCATATGTATATATGAACGAATATTAACACGGACCATGGCAAAACTAATACACGAAAACAAACAAAAACAATTCTAACACCATAGAGTAATCTTAGACTAGAGAGAATATTTGGCTCATCTGACGTTTCCTTTCACACTCTTCGTGATGCGGTCGGTGTGATAGAGAGATGTTTGACGAAAAGTGATATACACCAGGTGGAATTACAATAACTTCTTGCTTTAATTTTTCATGCCATTTTGGTGAAAAACTGTGAAATTTAAATGTGTTTTAAACTTTTTTAGTGACTGTTATTGTTAGCAGACATTTGTGTTGTATTTAACACAATAATTGTAACACACAAAACGAAATGCCGTTGTTGTTATTTTGTCGTTGTTTTGAACCATTGCCTCTATCTGGTATTAGTAAAGCAATTCTTTTCAACATCAAACGTAAATATCACACCAGGCCAAATGTCATAAATTTGGTGGGAGAACTAGTAGATCTACTATAAGTATTAATCTATGTCTAACACAACTAATCTCAATTCACTAATCAGTCGGTGAGTAGTGTTATCCCTTTTGTGCGTAATTCGTTATCTCAGTACATACAGCTAATATGGCAGCGGTCTGTGGGCTTTCGTTTTCTCCTATGTGCGGGATTTGTTTATTTCAATACCTGTAGTGGAGAAGCCAAGAATATTGTTTGGTTTCAATTGGAAAAACAGTTGGTGCAAAAAGACTGTATACAGTCGGTGCGATACAAAGGGGTCGACAACTGAATAGAATGAATAATAGTTCTTACATATGTTGAGTAACTCGTTCATATTGAGATAAGCAAAAAACCAATAAAAACTCGGTACAAAAAAGACGTAACGGCAAAAATTTCCAATTTGATGCGAATAAATGAATATAAAGCGAACACATTACAGTCTTCATATCGAGCAAAATTATTGAAAATTTGGTCTGGTAATGCAAAGCGGAGAGTGACAACACAAGTCGATCGTCACTAAGATTGCTGGTTGTTATACAGTCGGTTCGATACGAAGGGGTCGACAACGGAATAGAATGAATAATAGTTCTTACATATGTTGAGTAACTCGTTCATACTGAGATAAGCAAAAAACCAATAAAAACTCGGTACAAAAAAGACGTAACGGCAAAAATTTCCAATTTGATGCGAAGTAAAAATATAAAGCGAACACATTACAGTCTTCATATCGAGCAAAATTATTGAAAATTTGGTCTGGTAATGCAAAACGGAGAGTGACAACACAAGTCGATCGTCACTAAGATTGCTGGTTGTTATACATAGATACAGCCACGATCGAATGAATATATACCGATCATTATATTTTTTTGGGATTAACTAATGTTCTACTCTCTGACAGTCTTATAGTAGAGACAAAAAGTAGATCACACTGACACAAGCGGTTTATAAAATATTTGGATTTTGATGGCAATCATTAGCCAATACCAAACTAAATAAATTTAGCATAAATACGTTTGAAGATATTTCCATTTAATTAAAATTAAACACGAACAATTTAAAAACATATATATATTTTTTCCAATTTATATACACTCGAGTTACACACACACATGTATAAACACACGGTAATGAAAATTTGCGAACATTAAGTTTTGATTAAATTTTACGAACATTAAAATTTAGACACATTCAAAATTTACACGCATTCAAAATTTGCAAATATTTAATTTATATATAACCATATATATAATTATGGAGCGATTTTTTTTGATGAAGCGTATAGCAAAAACGTAATGTATAGGTTATTCTGAGAAATTTTGTTCAAGAGACCATAGCTCTAAGTCGGATTTGGAGCCCCCAAATTTTCAAAATAGATATTAGCAAGCCTGTTTTTGTATTTTTTTTTAATCGAGCGAACCCATCGCCGCCACTCTTACTCGCCCCTACCGACCGAGAGGGCCACGTCCCCATAACGTGAGGACAGCGTACACATTATAGACCGGTCTATAACGGGAGAGCAAGGATCATAAGTTCACACGTTACAACCAACTACAGAAATTCTTCACCAGTTGGTATTACACTAACATAAATAAGTATAAAAGCACATCACGAGATATTAACATAACAGACTTCATAATATATAATAATTTCGAGCAAAACGAAAACCAAATTATAAATCAGACCAGATAGTAAGGATAAAGTAAATTAAATTTACATATGTATGTTAATGAATATACAGCACTAATGCTATACGAAGGGTTCCATTGCAGATTTCTCAGACAAAAAATGAGAAACTGTTTCTGGACCGATTCAATCATATTAACATACAAATTGTACTGGGGGTCCCAAACAACTGATCCATATTCGAGAATAGGGCGGACTAGTGAAGTAAAAAGATTTTTCATAACGTAGGGATCTGAAAATTCCTTTGCCCAACGTTTAATAAAGTTCAGAACGCCATAAGCCTTGTTTACCATCGTAATTATGTGGGAGTTGAAATTCAATTTTCTGTCCAAGAGAACACCAAGATCAACAAATGAATCCACCGATTCAAGAACATTGCCACCTAAAATGTATTTTGCCGAAAATAATGACCTAGTGATTTGCAATAGCTCGATCCACAAACCTTTTATGTCATTTACCTTTGAAATAAAACACGTAAAGAATTTAAGTTTACAAAGGTTTATTAAACAAAAACAAAGGGTTATTCAATGAGTACTACACAACGATTTTACAGTGGACTTGTTACGATGCACAATAAGAATGTTGAACACGACTGATCGTAACGAATGCAAGTTGAGTACTAAAATTCATGTTATAAATTGATTATTGACATGTGTCAAATTATGATGATTATGGTTAGAGCTTAGAATCAGAGATGAGAAATTCAATTATGTTAATTAGGAATGATAAGTGGAAAGTACAATATAATAAAAATGTAAATGCATAAATAGTAGATTAAGATGAGATCCGTTCATCAACATCCCGGGCAACCCTGAAACACTGTTTCAGCATATGGGTAACTTGATTATTTTGCGTATTGATCTCGTCATCTCTCCTTGTGGTGTTCGGATTTTGACTACTCTAGTAAGACAGTCTTTACCTGGGAAAGTCTCGGTGATTCGACCTGTGATCCATGTTGCAGGTGGAGTGTTGTCCTCCTTTACGATAACTACGTCATTGAGCTCTATGTTAGGTGTTGCGTTGAACCACTTAGGACGTTGTTGGAGTGAAGTCAAGTATTCCTGGCTCCAGCGCTTCCAAAACCCCTGATACATACATTGAACGTGCTGCCAGTAGTCTAAACGGTTAACGTTGATGTCTGTTAGGTTACCCTCGGGAACCATAGTAGTAGGACGACCTATTAAAAAATGAGAAGGTGAAAGGTAGTTAGTTAGCGTGTCCGGCGTAGCTCCTAATGGCCTTGAGTTCACTACAGCCTCGATTTGCGGTAGTAGGGTGCGCATTTGCTCAAACGTCATAATGGTATTGCCGATCACGCGCTTCAGATGCAGTTTCACAGAGCGAACTGCTGACTCCCAGATGCCACCCCAATGCGGCGAATATGGTGGTATGAAGTTCCATTTTATACCTTCTTCTGCGAGTGCTGATAAAACTGCCGTGTTGTGGTCTTCAGATTGTAGGTGTTGATACATTTCGTCCAGTTTTCTCTTACCGCCTACAAAATTCTTGCCGTTGTCGCTGAAGATGTTAGTGCATCTTCCCCGTCGCGCCATGAATACTCGCAATGCAGACAGAAATGAATCTGTGGTCATATCTGCTACCAATTCTATGTGTATTGCCGAAGTAACCATGCATACAAAAAGGCAGATGTATCATTTCGACGTTTTCGCATTTCGGCCTTTGTATAATTTTAACGTAAATGGACCCGCATAGTCGCAGCCTGTGTTCTCGAACGGATATGCCTGTCGCACTCGTACCGATGGAAGATTTGCCATACGTTGTTCGGTGTTCTGACGAGAATGGCGAAAGCATTTTAAACAATCGTGTGTAATCTTGCGAATCAAATTTCGAGCTCCTATAATCCAATATTGTTGTCGAACGATTACAAACATCGAAGAAACACCAGGATGAAAATGTTTGACGTGTTGTTCTCGAAGAATCATCCGGGTTATCTCACTGTCTTTGGGTAGAATGATTGGGTGTCGTGTATCGTCTGGTAGCTGAGCATTTTCAAGGCGTCCTCCAACTCTGAGAATTCCATGATCGTCAATGTAGGGTGAAAGTTTCAATAGTTTTGACTTTCGATCGAGTGGAATACCTCGCCGCAAACACTTTATTTCATTAGAAAAGCCTTCTTGCGCAAGTATCAAACATTTCATTTTGGCAGATTGCATTTCGTCGAATGTTAGATATGAATGTTCCGGTGCGGTGCCTGTCTTTGCGGCAGATATAAATCGCAGTACATATGCGGTTACACGTATCAATTTGGACCATGATGATGTTCGGGTTATCAAATTGTTCAATGGACGCTCCAATTCTTCCTCTACGGCTATTAAAGTAGTTGTGTTCTGCTTTACTTCCGCCTGAATCTCATGAGTGTCTGTAGAATCTGTTGTATGTTTAATTTCATCGGATGCGAAGACTTCAGACTCACTTAACCAGCTAGGGCCTTTCCACCATAGTTCGAAGTCCAGCAATTGTTCTGCCATTATTCCTCGCGATGCACAATCAGCCGGGTTCTGCTTGGAACGGACGTGACGCCAAATGTGTCGAGGCAGTGTGTCTAATATCTCGGCAGTGCGATTTGCTACAAACGTCTTCAGTCTGGTGGGTTGCATAGACAGCCACGATAAAACGACTGTGGAATCGGTCCAAGCATACAAGTTAACATTCTTACGCGGAAATGAATCTGTGATAGTTTTAAGAAGCTTGGCCAGTAGCAATGCTCCGCACAATTCCAATCTAGGCAGGGAGATCTGCTTCAAAGGTGCTACCCGTGTTTTTGACGCTACAATTGAATCGTGGATCCTACCATCTTCGTTGCGATGACGGCAGTATACGACGGCTGCGTATGCCTTAGTGGATGCGTCACAAAAACCGTGTAGATGTATTTCACCAGCGCTCACGACAAACCGACTCAACCTTAGCTTTCGAAGGTTGTGGAGATCACTCCGATATTTGAGCCATGTTTCTGCAATGTGTTGTGGAAGGGGATCATCCCAGTTCAGATTCTGTAGCCACAACTCCTGGAACAATATCTTAAATTTTACCACAACAGGTGATACCAGTCCGAGTGGATCGAAGATTCGAGAAACGTCTGAAAGCACCTTCCGCTTTGTCGCATGTTCAGATTCATCCAACGTAACCTTGTAGCAGATATAGTCTTCTGCCGAATTCCAATTGATTCCAAGAACCTTTGTCGATGTGTCATCATGTCGCCTTACGAAGCTGAGTTCATTGTCACCCATGACTTCTGAAGTTGTTATCGTTCTTGAGTTGGACATCCATTTGCCAAGTTCCAACCCACACAATAAGAATAAATGAATAAGTTCGTCACGATACCGAAGTAGATCAGATTCCGAAGATGCACCCGTCAAAACGTCATCGACGTAAAAATCCTCTGATAATATTCTGGATGCGTTTGGGTATGTATCCCTGTAGTCTTTTGCAATCTGTTCCAGAACTACTACTGCCAAAAAAGGTGCGGACGTTGTACCGTAAGTCACAGTACGCAATCTGAAATGTTTAACTGGATCGTTAGCGCTCTCGCGCCACAAAATACGTTGAAAATCCTGATCATGTTCATCGACCCAAATCTGTCGAAACATCTTGACTATGTCCGCAGAAAACACAAATTGATGGAAGCGAAATCGTAAACAAACTGAGAAGAGATTGCGTTGTATCGGAGAACCCACGTGAAGTTTGCTGTTCAAAGATGTGCCTTCGGTGTCACAGAATGATCCATCAAAGACTACTCTTAACTTCTTACCGATGATCGGGTGATGTGGTAAATAAAACTGTCTACCATCTGAAACTTCAACCTCTGCTGCCGGTATCTCCTGCATGTGTCCCAAATCTTTATAATCTCTCATGAACTTGAAATACTGCTCTTTTAGTATGGGATTTCTAGAAAGTCTTCTCTCAGTTGCATGAAATCGTGCTAGTGCGCCGTTGTAGGTATTGGAAAATGATACGTTATTATCTATGAATGGAAGTCGTACGATATACCTCCCGTTGGCGTCCCTACGGTGCGTCTGCCGAAAATGTTCTTCAGCCTTCAATGATGATTCGTCTGCCTTACATGTGCTCGTTGATTCTTCTACTTCCCAAAAAGCTCGTAAGGAATTATCGATGTCAACTAATGTGACCATAGACGATGTTGACGATTGTTGCTCTGGCGAAAGTACGGATGTTACGACCCATCCAAATATGGAAGATATAGCTATAGTGTTACCATGTCGATCGCGTATCTTATCCATCGTGAAAATATCCCAAACATGTCCTGCTCCGAGTAAAATGTCTATGTCAGAAGGTATGTTGAATGCAGGGTCTGCTAGGGTGACGTTATCAAATCTATGTAGCATTTTTGGATCAAGTGAGAATCTAGGTAGTAAGGACGAAATGTTATTCAAAACATGAACTCGTGCGCCAATTGCATCATCAGAAACTCTTGAGTGAATATGGATATAACCATGACCGTTTGTAGTGTTAGCTTTAATTGACGAAATACCTGAAAGTGCTATACGAGATGGTCGTCGTTCAAGTCTGAGGCGTTTAAAACAATCTTCAGTAATATACGAAAGCTCCGAAGCCGTATCAAGAAGTATGCGACACGATACCAATTTGCCTTCTTGATTTCGAACGTTGACTACTGCCGTTGGTAAAATGTGACTAAAACTCTGGTTGTGTTGACCATTCGAAGTATATGATTCGGAACTTGAAGTCAGTGCAACGGGTAAATTGGGTAGTGACGTCACTGCAGGGGAATTAAATCGCTCGGTTGCACATGCTGCATCAGTCGAAGAATGGGTCAATGTGTGATGCCTACGTTTACATGTCCTACATCTATTACCAGATTTGCAATTAATCGAAGAGTGACCTTTACTCAAACAATTGAAACATAAATTCTTGTCTTTTACCAACGAACGACGTTTGTCGACTGTTAATGCTAAAAACTGAGGACATTTCATTAAAATGTGTTCACTAGAACCACAATTGTAACAGGACTTCACATTATTCACAGCAACCATAGATGTTGACGTGCGTTGTTTTCCATCAGAGTGTCTTCCTTTCCTACCAAGCTCAAGTTCCTCGCATCGTTGGTCTAAAAATTTCAAAAATGTGCTCACTGTCGGCTCCGTATCATTGCGACTTGCTTCAAACCACTTTCTGCGCGTATCAGCATCTAATTTTCCATTTAACAAGAATATCAACCATGGATCACGACCAGTTTGGTTTATTGCCTCCATGCCTCTTATCACCTCATTGGTGACGTCCGATATTTTTCGTAATCCGATTGCATCTTCCTCCCTTACTGGTTTCATGGACATAAAGGTCTCAATGTAAGATGTAACAATATGACGTGGTCTGTCATAACGCTCGTTAAGTCTCTCCCATGTTGTGTTGTACGATGATTCTGATACCTGCACATGTTTAATTAGCCTAGCTGCGTCATCTTTCAACAATGAACTTAGGTAGTGAAACTTCTGTATATTTGTCAAATCAGTTTTAGAGTCGATAGCAGAAACAAATAAGTCTTTGAATGCCGGCCAATCCTTGTAATTTCCACTAAATGGTTCTATTCTAATCTTTGGCAATTCACTTCTCGACGTGTTAGGACCTTCAGCAACTCTTTGAAGTAACGTTGATTGTTGTTCAGCAAATCTAGAAAATGCTTCACCCAACTCTGGTGTTGATTCTCTAGGACTCATGGAATGTTTTAATGATTCAAGTTTCCCCTTAGCCGTAATGAATTTATCTTCATAAATTGAAAACTCTCTTTCAGGATCGACGTAGCCCTCAACTTCTTCATACAAATATAAACGCGATGTATATTCTTCGAATTTTCCCCAAGCGGCATCTAGTTTAGCAATACGTACAACTATTTCATGTACTGTAACATTGTCTGTCGGATTATATGCAAATGTATGAGCTCTGGTGATTGAACCCTTTTCCATGCGCCAATTTCTCAAAACAACTTTCATTTCCTCAGCCATATTGATAAATTATAAATCAAATTATAAATCAAAATGTACATAACTACTGTAAATGTATGTACCAACAATTGTCCTCGAGTGTATATTTTGTATTCAAATACACACAGCAACTATCAATTTTCGTTCCTCCGCTTATGTATGTATGTACATACGTATGTATACAGCGGTATGTGCCGATGTGTTTGTTCTATTTCTTTTGCGAAGAAGTCCCAGCTCTGCTGCGAACAAGTAGTTTTGTCACCACACACATAAATGTTCTATTTAAATGACCGAACCGAATATAATAATTATCTTGTCTCTTTTTTCTCGAACCGATTGTCTCTTTACGCGTACACAAATTATATTTTGTATTGTCCACACTATCACCGACGATTACACATATTTACTTTTCACAAATTTACACGAATGCAAGCGACTAAAGTACAGCCACACACAGGTTGCATCAAACAAGAGTCAACGTATAACAACAACACACAACAGTTTTGTCTTACTTCACATAGACGCGTGCCACAATTATATATGTGTGTGTATGGATGCATGTTCATACACCAATAATTTGTAACGTATTTTCGCCCAATTGCGTTTTGATAATGCACAAACGAAATTCACAATGTATGTATGTATGGAAATGTATTAAATTTTAGCTTAGTTGCTACACAGATCTCTCGGACAGACTTTTGTTTTAGCGAAACGAAATGTCAAAATGTTCAACCACGAAACCGATCTACATATGTATGTCCATATGTACGCATACACTTAAGTAAGTATGTCACTTTCACTGACCGTTTGCCCGACGATCCGACTACGAAGGACCAATATGATTTGCAATAGCTCGATCCACAAACCTTTTATGTCATTTACCTTTGAAATAAAACACGTAAAGAATTTAAGTTTACAAAGGTTTATTAAACAAAAACAAAGGGTTATTCAATGAGTACTACACAACGATTTTACAGTGGACTTGTTACGATGCACAATAAGAATGTTGAACACGACTGATCGTAACGAATGCAAGTTGAGTACTAAAATTCATGTTATAAATTGATTATTGACATGTGTCAAATTATGATGATTATGGTTAGAGATTAGAATCAGAGATGAGAAATTCAATTATGTTAATTAGGAATGATAAGTGGAAAGTACAATATAATAAAAATGTAAATGCATAAATAGTAGATTAAGATGAGATCCGTTCATCAACACCTAGAGAACAGTATATGCTTACATTTCGTAAAATTAAGCTCCATCAAATTGGTTTCGCACCACGTCTGGAATGTAGACAAATCCCTCTGAAGTAAAGAATATTGACAAGGATCCTTGTAAGAAAAATAGATCTTAACGTCATCAGCGTACATTAACAATTTAGAGTGCATTATGGAGGCGGGTAAGTCGTTAATAAATAACAAAAATAGAACCGGCCCAAGATGACTGCCCTGAGGCACCCCAGATGACACAAAAATAGATCTTGAGAATGATCGAGCAAATGATACCATCTGTTCTCTGTTCATTAAGTAAGAACTAATCCAATTCAGCATGTTACAATTAAAACCCATTGCCCCTAGTTTATATAATAACAAATTGTGGTTAACTTTATCAAAAGCCTTACTAAAATCGTAAAAATCACATCAGTTTGATCTCCATTAATAAAGCCGTCAATAATAGAAGAGGAAAACTGAAGCAAATTAGTCACGGTGGAACGACCCTTCCGAAAGCCATGTTGACATGGATCTAAAATGGGGGAAACATCATGAGAAATTACATTTGTGACTAACTTCTCAAACAGTTTTAGGATTGGTACTCAATTTTGCAATTCCCCTATATTTTGCAATATTTACTAAACTACCAGACTAGTGGAGAGGGATTATATAAGAATTCTTCCACTGTGCAGGAAAATGACCGAACTTCAACGAAGCGTTAAATAAGAGAGTCAACGGTAAGCTGAGAGAATTCAAGCAGGATACCATCACGACCAGCTTTATTCGAGGCTTTCAAGCTGATTAAGTTATCTAGCAACCACGAAGAATTTACGACAGGTGCATCAAACGGAATGGTAGAGCGGACAGTGTACGGGTATGATTTGGAAACATCATAGGCTCGGGTGGAATAAATAGATGCGAAAAAATCGGCGAAACAATTAGCAATAGACTCTTCATCTGAATATTCAATACCGTTCATTTTGATCCTACAAAGTGTGGAAGACGAATTACGCTTCAAGTTAACAAATCTAAAGAATGATTTGGGGTTCCGTTTAAAATTAGCCTTCAACCTATCCAAATATAATCTGTAACTCTCACGAGATTTAGAGTTGTATCTACTCCTAGCAACAATATACCTAGCATAGTCTGGTAGCAGTCCAGATTTTTTATACTTTTTCGAACATATATTCCTTACATTCTTGAGACTATTTAGAGCCCTTGCGGACCATGGGGGAACAGTATTACCCATTATTGGGCTCTTGGGTACAGACTTAGAAATATAGCCATTAATAATAGTATAGAAATCATCCAGGGCGATTTCAAATTCAAAAGAATTATCACACTGACAAATACTATGCCAGTCGGTATCAAAGATAAGATTATTCAAAAGAATAAAGTTTGCAGGCGAAAAGCATAGGCCAACATAGGACGAAGAGCAATTGCAACCAACCTGCATGGTATCATATGTATAATTAATTCCCAGCGTTGGATGGTAACTATCCTCAGGAGAAATTAACGGATCAATTCGAGAAATATCAAAGTTGTTAGAATCATCCACGAAAACTAGATCAAGGACTCGATTCATAGAATTGGGAATGTCGTTCAATTGAATCAACCCAAGTTCGGAAATATGCGTAACAAAATCAGATGACCAATCACATGGTGTCAATGGAGTCAGAGAATTAGTATCGGGTAAAGACACCCATGACACAGACGGCAAGTTAAAGTCACCCAATACTAAAATACGGTCCTTTCTACTGGCTAACGCAATAACTTTTGCAATAGCGTCAATATGCTCTTGATATACTTCAAAGCATGAAGATGGCGGAATATAAGAACACGTGATAAACAATTTCAAATCGCCCAAATTAATGGACAGCACAGCAAACTCAAGATCGCCAATGTCATCAACTGTAACCAACTCGGAAGATAAAGAATTCTCAATTGAGATTAAAACACCACCACCAATTTTACCAACACGATCTTTTCTATAAACTACGTACTTATTGCAGAACAACTCAGAATTAAAAACATTAGGTTTAAGCCATGTCTCAGAAAATGCAATGACGTCAAACTCAAAACCAAAGCTATCAACGAATAATCTGGACAATTTAGTATTCAAACCGCGAACATTCTGATACGCCATATTCAAACTCCCAATTAGTTTTTTGGAGCTGCCTTATCTCCAGACGGTAATCTAGCAAAATTATCACGCCTACCATTATCCCGATACTCAAATTCTCTACGAATGTTCTGTGAGGCCAAAATTCCGAATCCACCAGTCTGACAAATAGATCATCCGGTGCAATAATTTTGAAAGACGACTTACGTTCCGAAAATTGTGACTTCAGCTTGAAGCTCTGTATGGAATCGTTAGAATTATTCCCGACTAATTTAGACGATATGTAAAGTCGTATATCCTCTTCGGTCGTGTCGGCGGAAAGTCTACACACAAAAAGTGTCTTCCTTGCCGGTACGACAGTCAACGTTCTTGGTCCCGGTCCTGGCACCGGGGCGGGATTACCACCCGGAGGAGAAGACTTATCGCTGTCCGTGGAAGCTATAGTAACTACAGAAACGACTTCAGCAGAAGTAGAAGGGGCAGAAGATTTATAATTACCAACAATGGAGGGGCCTTCTTAGCCGTCTTCTTCCTTTTCGGCGAGGAAGCTTTCGGTGAACCCGCTCTCTTTTCCAATCCCGGATATTTATTAAACATCCCAATAAACTTGGAAAATCGACCAGATAAAGCCGAAAGCTCCTTTTCCATATCAGAAAACTCGGACTTCATGCTCCTGAAAAATTTGTAGAACTCCACATCCAATTTTCTACAATCCAGGCAACACCAACGAAGACCCTTGTCATCACTAAGAGTGTCCGCCACTCTTGCATAAAGGCCAACACATTTGACATGTACCATCACACAACCAACACGAAATAAGAGTATCGGTATCCGATCTAACCTTACTGTCTTTGTTCATGCAAGTCATCATTATAATTAAATCAGAGTAAAAAAAAAATAAATAAGTAAATAAGAAACAAATACTAAAAACAGAATTCCAAAATCGACAAAATTCCCAAAAACGTATAAACTTATTATCCCTTTGATATTAATTCCCAAAACCAGATGGCAACTGACACGCAAATAACGAAACAAAGAGAATGAAAGAAAAAACAAAAATCAAACACTACAACGTTAGACGTTCTCAACAATGACAAACAAATATTATTGTTGTTGTTTGTGTTTTACACGATCAACAGAATTTCCAATTGCACACAATAATACAAAAACAGTATAAAAAAGCACTGCACTGAACACACAATTATATCAAGCAATGTATTTTAACTTATCTTTGCACTATTAACACAACAAGCACTATTTAAACTTTTAAAATACGAAAATAAAGTAAATTCACGGAGCACAACTAAAAAACGAACTAAACGAGAGTAGAGTTGCCAAACTTTTCCCTGCTAAACTAATTTTTCGACGACTCTGTATGGGGAACTAAGCGATATTAAGCGGCACTCCATATAAAGTCGTCGAAAAATTGGTTTAGCAGGGAATAAAAAAACAAGCTTAGTGTTAATAGTGTTTTTTTGTTAAAACCTTGAAAATGTTGATTTTTTCAGATCGATTTTCCTACAAAAAGGAGTTCGAAAACAAAAAAAATTAATGTGAGTCCGATCACAGGGGAGATGTGTTAACATCTAGTAATGAAGTTGGAAGTAGTATATTTTTAGTATATTTTTTTAATTAATCAATTAAAAGTATCAAAACTTTCAATATTGTAAATACATAGGAATTTGCTGGTTTTTGTTTGTTTTATTTAACTTATTTGGTTAGTAAATGGACACACTGCAGTATATATGTACTGCATTAAAAATTATAGTAAGCAGTAAATTTACTGATTACTGAAAAAATGCAGTAAATTTTTACTGATAATGAAATTTAATTTGCATTACCAGTCAAATCATAGGGCCGTATTCATAATAATCAGTAATCGGGCATTACTGATTACTGAAAATTCAATGCACCTCATCGTAATCATGTAGGCACTTTATAAAAGTTGCTGAAAAAAATTTTAAACAAATAATTAAAAAAAAATCTATAGTAGTGGAATTGTTAGTTGTGGGGGTTTGTGGAGAATTGCTCACATGCAACTGGAAAACGTCAAATAAAATTTTGATAAAGCTTGCGACTGTGGGTTTGCACAATTTGTATTAAAATCTCCACCCATAATAATTGATTAGAGATGGAGATTGTTACCCAATTGTCGTGCACCAGTTTCAGTGTAAGGCAACAGTACGTAATGAAGATATGCTATAATCTTAATTTATATTGGAATCTAATAGAAATTTTATTAGAATTAACATTACCTCCATTCAGCTTTGATACACTTTGTGTTGTTTTATGTTCTGAGTTATAATTTTTTCGGTGTTTTGTAAAATATTTTATTATTTTGTATTTGTTACGGTTGACAAGTTATTAATCAGCTGTTTACTGAAATCTAATGTTATTTTACAGCAATGGTTTTCGAAAATTAGTAGCTAATATTGCACACTAGATGGTGCTTATATGCAGCTATTAAGTATGAATGACAATCTCAAAGATGAAGAAAACTTTTAGTTTTTAATTTTCCTTATATTTGACAAGTTTAGTTTTTATTTATTTGTTTTCATTTGCCTACGATAACATAATGTACGACAATTAGTGAAAATTAGTCGCTACTATTGCACACTAGATGGTGTTGAGTATATTGTATGCAGCGTATGAGTACACTAATACACTCATACATAGTTAACGATTGGTTAACGATTACATCGCACATCTTACTCTAAATTTGTGATTGTATTGTGAAAAAGATTTTTACCCCCAGCGTATAGATGTTTACACATCAAAAATTTATCGTCATAAAAGTTGTTGAAAATTATCTGAACTTTCATAATCTGCAAAAAAAAATCTCGAAAAAAATCGAAGAAAATTCAGGATTTATTAGTTAAAAGTTAATTTTAGGCTATTTTTTTCTGATTCTTTCATACTGGCAACTTTCTGCATTTTTCAACCGCAAATACATATAATCGTCTTATCGACCTCGGTTTCGAAATCCCTTCGCGCTGGTTCATCTTCATTCATTCTACTGACATAGCCTAGCAGCTCAATCGCGTTATTTAACTATGTCAATATCAGGATATAGTTCATTCAGCTCATGGTTCATGCATCGCCGATATTCGCCGTTGTGCACTATAGGGCCATACAATTTTCTCGAAGACTCCTACAGATGTTTCGTGTGCTTGCGATAAGACCCAGGATTCTGCGCCATAAATCAAGACAGCTAGTATGACAGTATGGTATAGCTGGACTTTTGTTATTCCAGAGAGGCAGATCCGAGGTACATAAATTAGTCCACCACCGCGAAATTGTAATGGTTATCAACGTTCACGCTTTGGTCTAATCGCGTGGGGGCTCTGCTCGTTGAAACCATTAATTTTGTCTTCCTCATTTACCGTCAGACCCACTTTTGTTGACTCCTTCTCAATTCTTGAAAACACCGCAGTAATTTCTCCTATTTGCGCGCCCAATGATATCTATATCATCAGCATACGCGAGCAGCATTTGACTTTTGCTGCTGATGGTTTTATTAATGTTGACTGCAGCTTTTCTCATAATCATCTCCATTAAGATGTTAAAGAGAGATCGAATGCTTCGGTAAGATACTTAGCAACTTTCACTGTAGAGTTGATGTTCGTCAAGATCATACTGCAAAGGCGTATGAGTTTTGCAGGAATACAAAGCTCAGACATTGCTTCGTAGAGTTTCTTCCGTATCGGGCTATCGAAGGCCGGCTTATAATCGACAACTATATGATAGGTGCCGATTTGTTTTTAATGTCTTTTCTAGTATTTGGCATAGCGTGAAAATCTGGACAGTTGCCACACTAGTATAGACCAATCAGATCAGCGATAATTGGTTTTAGTTTTTCGCAAATTATACTTGATAGAACATTATGTGATTTGGATGAAAAGCTTATTCCGAGGTAGTTGTCACATAGATTCTGGTCACTTTTGTAAATATGGGACATAGTAACACTGCGACTCCAATCGCCGGGCATACATTCATCTAACCAAATTTAGCTAATGAGCTGATGCATGCAACTTACCACAGCTCATCGCCGTCAGCCTTAAACAGCTAAGCAAGTAATCCATCGGTTCCTACGGCGTTGTTGTTTTTAAGCTGTTCTGACCTCATCTTTGTTATGAGGTCGAGGTCGTCATCTAAATTATGCTCGATTGTCTCATTGTCATTGGATATCTCAGGTACCAGTAGAGCGCAGAAATTATATTTCCATATTCCCAACATGTTCTGCACATCTGCGCTGAGATTTACGTCCTTGAACCCTGAACCATGTCTACTAGTTTTTCGGGTTTCGTTCTTCCTTCTGTATATCTAAATTTTCTCACACTCGTGATTTTTCCACTACCGTTTCTTACACCTAAAGAGACGGCTGAGCCCCTTGCGTCCCCTATACCGCTCAGTAGCAAGCTTTGCGTTGCAATTGACTGAAGCATTGCCATACTGGCAGCGTTCTTTCCGTCATTTGCTATACGACACTCTTCATCGTACCATGGTTGCGATATGGTTTTTCAAAACACAAGTACGGTTGTGGCGGGAGCTTCCTTGAGTAGGTTGTGGTAATTGCAGCTTTGCGATGTCTAGCTTTCTCTGCGTCTGGTTTCTTACGATTTTCGTTCTACTTAATCTTCTGCGAACCTTGGCTGCAACCAGGTAGTGATCAGAATCAATGTTAGCTCCTCTGATCACTCGTACGTCCATTACACTGGATGAGTGCCTTCCATCAATTACCACGTGATCAATTTGGTTCTTCGTTATAAGATCAGGGGATACCCAAGTAGCCTTGTGGATATCTTTATGTTGAAATCTTTTACGACTAATGACCATCTTTTTCGAATGTCATACCATTGTCGGAACTGTCAGCGTGTAGACTGAGATTGCCAATAGTTGGATGAAACACATTTCCCTGCCTACTTTAGCATTGAAATCTCCTAGTAGAAACTTAATGTCATGGCCAGGCGCTAATAGAATATGTCTTTGGCATCACCATCTTTTTCCTCTGTCGCCCCAAGCACACAAATTAGGGAAATTTAAAAATATTTCGCTTTTATGCGGTTTGTGGCTATATGTTCATTCGCAGGATTGAACATACATAGATCTGCAACCAAATTCATGTTTTTTCTCATGGCAACTATAGTATATGTCGCATTTTTTCCTTATGCACCCATGTCCTGTCCATCGCTTTTCCTGGATAGTGGTAAATTCAGCCTTATAACTTTCGAGGACATCTGCCAATTGGATACTTGCACCGGATCTATATAGAGTTCTTACATTCCAAGTAAAAAAAAATGGTGTCCCATAACATCCCATGAAGGGATTGAGGAGGTCTTCTCACAATCACTGAGATCTGCGCTTTCTAGTTTTACACCCAGTTTTAAACCGGTTCCGAACGGTATTTTTGAGAAACTTTTTCATGGCTAAGTACTCGATAGTGTCGCCGTCACAATGCGAGGTGACCGGCGTCGAAAGAAATGTAAGGTGGTCTGAGCAGGGATCGACCCCACGTTCTCATGTACAAGAGCCGCGCACACTAAACATTGCACCACCGACGGCCAAGTGCGTATCCGTAAATCGTGGTCTTTATACCGTGGTTGTGTATATTTTGTTTTCGTTTTGTATGTTCTCTGTCATTATGAACGGTGGCGAGAGGCAAACCCTGTCCATCGGGTTTTTGCATTTTACATTCACTGCGATAATAAACAGTGGCGGGAGGCAGTCCCAGCCCACCGGGTTTTTCGATTTTACCTACTGCCAGAATATTAGATTGCAGTCGCCCATTATGGATCACACGCTGACCAGGGTGCAATATGTCGAACCTGGATTTTCTTCTTTTGGTTTCTATCCGCCATTGGCCAAATGTTTGGCCATCCTCCCTCTAAGGACAAAAGTATATGCCCTATAGCTTGATGAGCTTGCATCATACAAAAGAAACGACTATATAAGAAGGCGCTGTATTCAAAACACGCTATTATTTCCATACTACTACAATTTAGTGCTTCTTTAAAATGAAGAAATTTGTGCATTTCAGTACCATTAAAGTAAGTAAAAGATAGTGACTCAATTTCAAACAAGTATGAAGTATAAAATTATTAAACGAAGTTCGAGTACAGAGTTCAGCGCTGAATTTGGTTCATACACTGATCAGAAAAAAGATTTTAACATTAAGTATGTATTAGGGCGGGTTAATTTTTTTTTGATGAAGCGTATAGCAAAAACGTAATCTATAGGTGATTTTGAGAAATTTTGCTCAAGAGACCATAGCCCTAAGTCGGATTTGGTGCCCCACAAAATTTCAAAATAGATATTTTTCCATATATACATATAATAATTTAATTAAATTCGTCATAAAATCAGATAGAATTATAGTAGATTTCTCAATGTGGGCTTCTTTGAAAGGTATTTTTATCACCTTTCTGAATCTGTATTGATACCAATATTTTTTTTTTATTTTTAGTAGAGATATTATTTGTCGAAAAATAGCCTAAAATGAACTTTTAACTAATAAATTCTGATTACGAAAGTTCAGATAATTTCCAGCAACTTTTATTACGATGAATTTTTTTTTGTTTTCGAACTCCTTTTTGTAGGAAAATTGGTCTGAAAAAATCAACATTTTCAAGGTTTCAACAAAAAACACTATTTTTACATTCTTAATTCAATTTATTTTTAAATATTATTCTCGACCTACAATTTAATGTTTTAACGTGGTAATATTATTTTTTAAGGTCCTTTTTACTTTCCATTCGAGGAGTTTTCTTACGACTTTGTAATGTACTGCCATAACTCCTTCACGATTCTTTTCTATAACTCGTTTTGAAACACTCGTTAATAATTGTACATGTCTTTCTGTTCCTTGTATGTGCATTGGAATTTGTGGATCAGCCAGTGGTGGTTCATCGAAATCTAAGTATTCTACCAAGTGATCATATGGAATCTGTCGAGTAAATGCTGGTTCAAATAATATATCGTCGTTATTCATATCACCCATATTGACATAATCGGTAGCATCGAAATTTAAGATATTGTTGTTGTAAACTCTGAGTTTAGTTGGATAGTACAATTTTTCTCGATAGTGTAAAATCTTTTTGATAGCTCTATCCCGTATTGCTTTTCGATCATCAAATAACATTGTTAATAAGATATTTTCTGGATGTGTGTAATATGAGTTGTTTTGAATTACACCATTTTATTTATTTATTTATTACTCCGCTACAAAAATTTAATTTCAGCTGGAGGATTAATTTTTCAAATTGCACTTACGTACTATGTTACAAAACATCTCTTACAATGTATAAAAATTTTCAGTAAATTAGCGTTTGTAAAAAAAAAAAAAAAGTGGATTTGTGATATTACGTGGAAATATTGCTTAGAATTGTATTAAGAATGGTATTTAATAGATTAAAAAGGCGAAATTATGAAATTATTATTTAAATAATATTAAATAATTTCTAAAGTTTTAAAATCTATTGAAAACAACAGCCAGTGAATCATTAAATATCTATAACAAGTACAGATATGGGTATTTTTTTTTTTTTAGGTTATTAAAAACAAGAAATTTGTGAATAAAGCCAGTCGGCAGTTAAATATGTGCAACAATAATACCATTTTCCAAAATCACATACGTTGGCGTTTTAAACTTAAAGTTAAAGTTTCTCCCATTACGCTAGTTCGTGCAGCAAAAAACTATGTGTTCTTACATCTAGAGATTTGCAAGTTATTATAATATTCTCTTAAAATCTATCTTATAACTATCTTATAACTATCTATTAACAATTAATAACATATAAAAATCAGTAGGCGGTGTACAATTGATGACGAAATCAGGGATAGGTATATATGTATATGATAGATGAAATAAGGAAACTGGAAGCATGATATGAAGAAGTGTACAGGATGCAGACTTAGACAAAGCAGGAACACAGGATCGGTAACTGAGCAACACATAAAATATTTCTGTTGACCAAATTCAAAGTATACAGGATGCAGACTTAGATGAAACAGGAACACAGGATCGGTAACTGAGCAACACGTAAAATTATTCTGTTGACCAAAGCGATGGGAGGATGAAAATACAGTGGACATCGTATACATTCAATAAAATATAGATATGTATCAGTGTGGCGAAGAAAAATTTACAACAGCGATAATTGGGTGTTAAATATGTACATTGATGGTGGGAACTAAGTACTTTGATGATGACGACAACTGGCAACCATAGCATATGATAATTCATAAATAATGTATTCTTTC
The DNA here is from genome assembly GCA_963931995.1 of Phaonia tiefii. Classification (NCBI taxonomy): domain Eukaryota; kingdom Metazoa; phylum Arthropoda; class Insecta; order Diptera; family Muscidae; genus Phaonia; species Phaonia tiefii. The sequence goes on from OZ008367.1 coordinate 241,372,243, forward strand.
ACTTTGTGCAGTGGTTCAAGAAATGGAAGATATACTGAAAGATCATTATAAAGAGAGCAAAGTGCTCTAAATGGATTGTAAAAATCATAGTTTGATCGGGTAATGGACAATTTTAAAGGTCGAAAATTACGGGTAAAACGTGATGGTATATTTAAATTTAATCTGTTTAACAAAAATAAAGAATCAATTTGACCATTTAATAGTTTAATTATAAACATAGATTTAAGCATATATCGTCTTCGTTCAAGAGTTGCTAAGTCAATGAGTTTAAGTCGATTTTCATATGGTGGTAAGTTTTCAAATTGATTCCAGCCAAGGCCTCGCAATGCAAACAAAAGAAATTGCTTTTGGACAGATTCAATTCTATCTATGTGAGTGTTGTAATAGGGACTCCAGACGATACAGGAGTATTCAAGAATGGGCCTTACAAGACTTGCAAAGAGTGTTTTCGTTATGTATGGATCATTAAATTCCTTTGACCACCTTTTAATAAACCCCAACATTGAGTAAGCCTTATTGACAATACTTTCAATATGAAGATTAAAACGTAATTTCTGATCTAACAAGACGCCCAGATCCACAAACGATTTGACCTCTTCTAAATCGTACGAGTCAATAGTATATACCCATGACATTATCGGCTTCCTTGAGAAAGACAGTTTCTTACACTTCTTTAGGTTTAGGGACATTCTATTTACAGAGCACCAAAGTACTAAATTCGACAGGTCGGATTGTAAGCGACAAGTATCAATTGTGTCTTTATAAGATAAAAAAAGCTTAACGTCATCTGCGTACATTAAAATATTAGAAAACTTAATAGCCGAAGGTAGATCGTTTAAATAAAGCACAAATAATAATGGTCCCAAATGACTACCCTGGGGAACCCCAGAGGATACCACGATATTTTTAGATAAAACTCCACTAAACGTTACCTGTTGCGTTCTTTCCGTAAGATATGAAGAGATCCACTTAAGAAGCCCAGGGGGAAATCCAATCTTATCCAATTTGAAAATTAGAAGGTCATGAATTACTGTATCAAATGCTTTGCTGAAATCAGTATATATGACATCAGTTTGGCAGTTGTTCGAGAAGGCTTCGAAAATATGACACGTTAATTCCAACAAATTCGTATTTGTCGACCTATTCTTAACAAAACCATGTTGATAAGGGGAGACAATTGAACACACAGAACGAACAATCTTCTGTGTTACTATAAATTCAAATAATTTAGGAATAGCACTTAACTTAGCTATTCCCCTGTAGTTGTCAACGAGTCGTCTATCACCACTTTTATAGAGTGGTATAATATGACTTTTTCTCCAAAGTAATGGAAAATAACCCAAACTAAGAGACATATTAAAAATTTTCGTAAGTGGAATATACAACTCATCTGCACAAGCCTTTAGAATTGAGGAAGGAACACCATCACTTCCTGGAGAATTTGAATATTTTAATCCTTTTAAACCGCTTAAAACTTCATCTGCACTTATTGTTAGATTTGTAAATACATTGTACGTCGAAAGTTCATAAGGGTAGGTAGAGTTAAAAGAAGTGGAAGAGTATGTTTGTTGAAAAAATTCAGCAAATAAATTAGAAATAACAGGGTCTTCAGAGGATTCAATATTCCCGTATTTCAAAGAAGTTGGGAATCCTATTACTTTCCTTTTAGAATTGACAAATTTAAAAAAGCTTTTAGGGTTGTTCTTAATATTGATTTTCATCCTAGTCATATACCTTGAATAGCATCTACAATATTACGTAAGTTTGGTTGTAAGTCTCGTGTTCAACGTATAAATTTTAATAAAAGTGCACTTCCGTACACAACAGAGTTATAAAACTTCACATTAAAGTACATTGGTACATAAACTGTAATAATATAAACTGCCAAAGTTTTTAAATTGGTCGATGGTATATTAGTTGTTACATATAATCGTAGTAATCTACTTGCTTTGGTTAACCAACGAGAATGTGCAATTTGTCCTGGTTTAATGTTAGCTAAATCAACTGGAACAATACCATTCGAAATTGCTTTAGCTATTGGATATAAATATTTAACATCTGTTGATAGTTCGAGCTCATGTTCATGATCCATCATTGCAGGCATATTCTCCAGTGGTATTGGATCAAAATCAGCTACTACCTGAAGAATTTAATGTTTAGATAAATTAAAATGCAATTATTTTATTTTAACTTTATTCCAATGGAAAAAGTAAAATAATGACAATAAATAATGATAATAGATGATGATATTAAATAAAATAAAGTGTTACATACCTGCAATTTCTCACATTCTTGAATAGCTTTGAATAACTTTACACTTGCTGCTCGTGGCCCACTGGTGACTGTTTTGTCCAATGCTTGATATAAATGACGAAATGGCAGTTCATTGAAATGAAGCAGACATATAAACCAGTGAATTGGTCTATTTAACTGTTTTTCAAATAATCGTAAAACACCATTTTCTGTTTCAGTATTTGCTGGCTCACCATCACTGCATATGCCAATTAATTGATCAACTGTTAATGATTTATTGTTGAAAATTCATTCAGTTTTCTGTGTTTGGTTTTTGCATCTGCTTGACTACCCAAATTCACATATCCAAGTAACTCATTATAGGGCTCTTTCAGAACAACTAAATGCGGTTCTTTTACCATAGTGGTATGAAATTTGCCCTTAATTTTCTCAGTAGTTAATGAGTCATCTTTTCTACCATCGAGAGAGAATGCAGTTATGGAAGAATTTGTATGTCGTGTACGAAGCACTGCATCTCTAGATTTAACTTTTTCTCTAGCCACTTTTGATTTATCCATAATAACAAGATTACCATGAACATCTCTAAAATTTATATCTTCGAATAAAGCTGTTGCTAAACATGAAGCGACTCTATCTGAAACCCCGAATTTATCACACATCATAGCAAAATTTAAGGCATCGTATCTTTGAGTATAATGACCTCGTCTCATTTGAACAGTTGCTTCTGGAACTTCTGTTGTTGCTTCATTTTCATCTTCATCCATGTGTAATTCAGGTGGTTCGCATGTTTGATCATCGGTACCAGTTGTAAGTGTTGGTATTGTTGTAGCTACTTCTTCAACGTCTTCCGAATATTCGGGTATTGCGAATTTTCTATCATTATGCTGGTCCATCATAAATTCTTTTACATGTTCTGGAATCAATCCACACGAGCATTCTATTGTTTTTAATTTGCAATTACATTGGCCAATATAAAATAATTCGTTTATTGAATCAACAAATGCTTTAAATTCATCTCTTTTGTTTCTATGTTGTACATGTTTCTGGTATTTATCAAGCAAACCAGAGAATTTTTTGAAAACACTCTTTCTATTAATGATTTCAATATTTAATTTACACCAAATTTGAATCAATTTATGTGTTACGTGAGGAGTAAGAGTTTTATACGAGAACATTTTGTTTTCAAATTTAGTACGATCACTTAAAAAAAATAATATTTTAAAATGTCACATTTAGTAGGCAAACAAGATCATTTAATCACTTGATAAACCAAAAACAAAAATTAGGTTGTTCACGCAGGGCTGCTTATCAGCTGATGTGCTGAAAAGATGAAAAATAAGCTCTGGGCTACGTGAACACCCTTCCATGTTGGTTATCTGCTTACCTGCTTATTTTTTTCAATCAGCTGTTCGATAAATGAAATCAAAACCATCAATGTACAATTGAAATTGTTTGTAAAATGCCTAAGAAGAGCATTAAACAACAAATTATGGACTTCAGAGTCAATATGAGTACTCTGGAAATTGAATTCAGAAGTCAGAAATGTATACGATGCAAATATTTATGGTTTTGCGTTTGTACACATAGGTTTCCCCGACCCCCCGACTTGCGCTCATTTTGATTGTTTTTTTTAATAAACAAAAAACAGATGTAAATACCAGTGCTACCAATACGTAAATATAAAATTTGAGATGCCATTTGCTAAAACTTCGTGTTTTTAGTGTTGTCAGCAAGTTCAATTTTTGGTATTTTCCAACACTAAAAATAAGCTGATAAGCTGACAAGCATTTGCCAAAGGCACAGGTTGCTCAAAGTTGCTTATTTTATTTCAATGTATTTTGTTGTTAGCGAGATAAGCACATGAGCTGATAAGCTGATAAGCAGTCCTTCGTGAACACCCTAAATATCTTGATGAGGGATGTTAGTCAATCTAGACTCAAAACTTGTTGATGTTGTTGCTTCCATTTGCGAAGACACCGCAGACGATGTTGATGGTTCTTGATTATCCACAATAACTTTGATATTATCACTGCACTCTTTGATTGTGTCACACTAAATTTAAAAATAAAAAAATATAGGCATTGTGATAACCGAGTTTTTATTTAAGTATTTTGGCAAACTGCGTGCGCATTGCACGATGAACGATTAAGGAAGAAGGAAAAGCAAGCTTGGCAACGTTTAGTGTTGGTAAACGTCATTATTTTGTAACGTCATTATTCAGTGATACAAAGTTGTTCAATTGAACAATGCTGCCATTGACGACTTATTCTACAGGTATCAATACAGATTCTGAAAGGTGAAAAAAATACCTTTTGGGGGGCTCCAAATCCTCCTTAGAGCTATGGTCTCTTGAGAAAAATCTCTCAAAATCACCTATAGATTACGTTTTTGTTATACGCTTCAGCAAAGAAAAAAAATTAACCCGCCCTAACACACACATATAACCACATACACATATCAAGTTCTTTGGGTTACTATACTACTATTATCAAGAACCTCAAATCAAAACTATAAACATCTGAAGCATTACACACGTAAACCAAACATTAACTTTATTTGGGTATCAACACGAATCATAATCACCCCTATGCTGCGTTACAATCACGATCGAACTTTCTCCGTTTTGCCATCTTTGGTATGCTGCGTTCCGTTCCGCTCCGTTCCTCTACGTTTTTCTTTCGATCGGAGCTATGCTGCGTTGCAATTTTAGTTACGTTTTGCTTTGTTTTCTTACGTTGCAAAAGGTCTGACTGAAGCACATATGTTTCTTTGTTATTGTGATCAAGTGTGCATGAAAGTGTTGGTTTTTTAAGATAATTGAGAAATGTAAGTATAAAATGGAGTATAAACTTTATTTAGTTATTTAAATATGTATTTATTAAAGTTTTTTATTTATTGTACTAATTACTGAGTTTTATTTCATTTATTACAGGTCGAAACAAACAAATCAAGAACAGTACGAGAAGCTGGCGGAATTAATGGCCACACAAGCAGACATTGCGAGTGGTTATTACCAAAAATCGAAAGAAGAAGTGCAGGCATTTTGGGAAGAGGTGACAGTAGCACTTAACTCAATAGGGCCACCAACAAAAACCGGAGTTGCATGGAAGAAGGTATGAAATTTGAATAATCACCCTGATTGTGCATTGGTGTTGATTTTGTGAAACATTTTTATAGGTGTGGATTGACTGGAAATGCTACATCAAACGGAAGCTGACCACAAACCAAAAAGAGATGGTGAGCACCGGAGGAGGCCACTGTCGCCTGCAGCGCATTAGTCCCCTTGAAGAAAAGGTTATACGGCTGACCGGACTGATAACCAGCACGAGCGGAATAAGCGGAGCAGAGGATTTTGGAGAGGTGAGTGCTGTACCGGACGACACTGTAGTGTCCGAAATGGACATATCGGCTCGTACCGAAGACCCCACCGATGTACCGACAACTTCAAAAAAGCGTCAGCAGCCATGTCCGAGGGAAACAACGCAATCATTGTTGAAAGAGATACTTACCTCGCAGGAAGTTGTTAAAAAAGAGACCAAGGAATACCAAGATAGCATGGTCTCATATATGCGGCGCTTAAATCGTAATGTGGAAAGCCTGGCAGACACTGCAAAGGCGCAACTTGCAGAAGAGCAGCGCCACAACAAAGCAAAGGAGGAGTTGCTGAAACAAAAAATTGAGATAAAGCTGCAAATGTTGCGTGTGCAGTTCCCAGATTTATAATTTTTAATTACCTTGTAAATACCTGAATTGAAAAGCTTTAATGTAAATGAATTACAACTTATTTTTATTGTTATAGTTAAGTTTTTATTATTAAATATAAAATATATGAACTGAATTTTTTTTTTAAATATACACACTAACAAATGATCTGAATGCGTTTAATTTTTTTGAACTGTTTGCTTTTTCAGCACGCTAAAAAGAGGGAAGTATATTGTCCCGAATATTACGCGCTATTGAAGCGTAATCTGAACCGCTGCTTTCATCATCGTCCTCTTCAGGAGAACTTACTTCACATTCAGATTCTACAATGTCTACATCTTCCACCCGGTAATGAATGCAAATGTTGTGGAGGGCGCAAACAACATTTATAATTTGAGTTGCTTTTTGTGGGGAGTAATGTAGTTCACGTGCACCCAATAAACACCTAAATCGGTTCTTCAGAACCCCAATCGTCCTTTCCACAATGTTCCTCGTCTTTGTGTGCTGTGTGTTGTATTTCATTTCCTGGCTGCCTACCCTTGGAGACCGATATGGCGTCATAAGCCAGGGTTCCAGAGCGTAACCTGCATCACCTGTTAAAAAATGAATTGCGTACTGAAATTTATATACAGTGTTGAGGAAATAAATACCTAATAGCCAAGTATTTCTTTCTCCGTCCTGATATTTCCGTTCCATGGATGCCTTTGCTTTACTTAGATTCCATATATGGGAATCGTGGTTGCATCCAGGAAATTTGGCGTCTATAAATCTAATGCGCATTTTGTGATCGCACACCTAAAAACATAAATTAAATTAACGAGCTCTGTAACTTAAAACAAAAAATACTCACCACCATAGCATTAATGCTAAAATAACCTTTTCTATTATAGAAAAGAAACGCCTCTTCCGATGGTTTTATTATTTTGATATGAGTGCCATCAACACACATAGTCACCCCTGGGAAGCCGGCCTTCGCATAAAACTCGCGCTTCGCTTGTGCCTTTTCCTCCTCAGTCAGCTCAAATCGTATCCATTGAGAGCAAAGCTTTCGTTGCATTACCTCAAGGAAATACGATAGCGACCTTGACACAGTCGATTGAGCCATCCCAACATTATAATCGGCACCAACTCCGTGTTGGTAGCTTCCTTCGGCGAAGAATCTGAGAGCTGCCACTACTCTGCTAAGCGGTGATACAGCTGCTAAGGTAGTTGGCTGTGCTTCTTGCGCAAAAGTATCTAGCACATACTTGAATGCGTCTTTGTTAAGGCGAAAGTTTTTCTTGAAGCTGTAAAAGTAAACTAATTATTTTATATGTCATATATCTTTTAAAACAAATGACTTACCTTTGATCGGTCAACTCGAACGGATTGCAACTGTCTCTTAAATTTCTCTTCGCAATCCTTGTCTCTGCAATCTGGAGCCCGTTGTTCTCCTCTTCCAACAAAATCGCTGCTGCTATTAATTCCATTTCTAATGAAATAAACAAAATTGTATTATTGTGCTGCAATAATTTCAACAAAACAAAATTCTTACCTCCGTCACGACTGGTTTCTTTACACTTTTTACTTTAATGTTTACAAAATAACATATGTTTTCTGTTTCATCTCGCACATTCCACTAGCAGCATGGTTATTCTGACAACACACTTCTCTTCTTCTTGTTCTTTCGATTACGTTTTATTTCTGCATAGCAAAGTTCGATCGATGCGTAACGTAGAACGGGAACGTAATTGTAACGCAGCATAGGGGTGAATATTCTCCACTAATCTCAAGAAGCAAAACTCAAAGAAGAAAATCTGAAGCACAGTATATACGAGTATTAAACACATGACACATATTATATTATTTTCCAATTTACACGTATATTTTCACTAATCCCATTCTTTCCCACACAGCAACTCGGTTCCAAAGTCTGCGACAAATTGTAACAGACTTTGATGAAAATTTGTTGACAAAGTATTCGCTGAATTGGAGGAGGTTTGTATATATTTGGTGACAAAGGTCGTCGACGAATTGTAGTCGACTTTTGTGATAGGGAATCTCTCTCCTTGACAATAACACAGTGCAACACGAAAAAAAATAACCATATACGGACACCACTACGTGATAAAAGACTAAAATAAAAAAGACCCGTGTCTCCCAATTTTTCCCAAAGTCATGCACTTTTTTTTTATGGGCCGCCAAAGATTTGGGGCGTCGGTATCATTTTCGTAAAAATGTGATCATTTTCTCAGGCTCATATCTTGCAAACCGTTCAGAATTTACTCTCTGAGGCAAAGTTGTAGCTCTTGTCATAAAGAACAAAAATAGCGAACACATAAAATCAAAAAACTTCACCTTCCAGATCAAAATCGCAAAAAACTTAAAAAAATTCGATTTTTTTTTTACCTTTTTTCCCGTGTTCAGGTCCATAGGTAGCAAACCGTTCAAAATTCAAGGAAACAATCAACTACAAAAATTTACCTAAGATCTCAATAAACAAATTTCTAGAACATATAAACTTCCTAGAGATGATTCTTAATACTGTTTAGGTATCACGCAAAAGTGAAAAATTTGCCGAAAATTTTTTAATTTAATTTTTTTTACCTTTTTCTCCTGTTCAGGTCCATAGGTAGCCAAAAATGAAATATGCCTGGCCAGAACCATGTGTTTGTCCAAGGGTTAACACCGTTTAGGTATTAAATTCTGAACGGTTTGCAAGATATGAGCCTGAGAAAATGATCACATTTTTCCGAAAATGATACCGAGGCCCCAAACCTTTGGCGGCCCATAAAAAAAAAGTGCATGACTTTGGGAAAAATTGGGAAACACGGGTCTTTTTTTTTTTAGTCTTTTATCACGTAGTGGTGTCCGTATATGGTTATTTTGCCATGACTTAAAAAATTACACACAGTGTTAGAAAATTGTTGATAAGCCATCTATGTATGTTGAATGCGAATGGTATAAGTTATTTCGAATTTCACAGTGCAAGTGAGGTATTGAAATAAATGGAAAATGCAGATGTCCCGAAGATAAAAAATGGCCGGAAATATAATTTTTCTTACCTGATCAGTGTGGACCAAGGCTTTTAACCTTAAGGCATATTCAAGAAGTTGAGATGTAGATATGTTGGACGTGGAGTCAAGTATTGATACACCACCATTCTATATGTCTGAAGAAATTCCGTGTTCAAGCGAAGAAAACGAATTTTATGAGGGAAGTTATGACATGTCATCAATGGAGCCACAACTGAAGGTGTCAGATGTATCACTGGAAAATTTTGATTTAGCATTGGATGGCTCTGGTACCTCTGATCGCTTTGGATCGTTACTAGCTACTACACTAATAAAAGATCTGAAATTAGCAAAAAAAAAAAAAAAAGAAGAGTACAGAGTTTAATGAAGTAAGTGACAAGATGTGTAAGTACTTGGGCTGTCTTATTATTGACATAAATATAATCCAGAGAGAACGAACTAAATATAGAGCAGAAGCCAAGCACGAGTTATGTTAGCACATCAACCACCACCGAAACCTCCAAGACAACAATGGTAAGCAATAACAATACCACTCACAGGACCTACAACAACACCAATATCTTACTAATCAGCACAACGGATACAACCCAGACAACAGACGAAAGACAACAACAACAAGATCAGATTCGGAACAACGGAGGTAGTCACCAAACAACACCTTTATAATATTTAATATCTATATGTATTTATATATGATCATTTAAACACACAAAACACTATACACATGTATGTATGTAACTCCACCACACACATCACTACACACCTATATGCATGTAACCCCTTTAATTAAATTAATCAGCAATAATGTATTTAACTTTTACGCATATCCCAATTACCAAACTTTCCCATGAATGTGTATCAGCAAATCAAATACATTTATTATTTTTTTGTCATTACTTTATTTAGCTCTTCTTATATTTAGTGTCCGCAATTTGTATCAGCAAATCAACTTTGTACATTTATTATTTTTGCCATTACTTTTATTTAGTTCTTCTTATATTTAGTGTCAGCAAATTTAATGTATTGTAAATTTTAATTTAAACTAAGTGAAATCAAGAAATAAATCAATTGTATTTTGACCACGAAACGGTGAAGTAGTTTAATTCACGCATCAACCAGTGATGCTACATTAATGTGCATCTGTTATGATGGAAAGAGAGACAAAGCCTTAAAAAACATGGTTGAGAATCAAGTACGCCTCAGTAAAACAACCGAAGAGCATATAACAATAGTAAAAGAAGCTCCATCTATATTTGTCGGATACGCAACACCTACCAATGGCACCATTTACAATTTTTTGACTTCGGAAGGGTATTCTTTGATAATTAGTTGCAACGGAACTGCTGTAAACACAGGTTACAAGACAGGAGTAAACGCATGCATGGAGAGTTATATGCAACGGCCACTGCAATGGAATGTCTGCATTCTGCATTTCAACGAGCTACCACTCAAAACTCTTTTGACTCGGAAAACAAGTTGGCCCAGGAATTTAGCCAGGTGAAATTGGATCTTAAATTTTAGCTTAGATTTTTATTTTATACTATGCGAGTGCTATTTAAATTTATGGCAAACTTTTTTTCAGGTCTCAAGTGGGTTTGAACCAATTTCTATGGGCCCCATGCCAGACAACATTGATAATTGGACAATCCGCAGTGATCAACAGTATCTATTTCGTATGGTTGATAGGTTAGCTAGCCAGAGTCCCGGCCCTGGAAGTACAGCAAGATGGCTAACAACAGCATCTAGATTACTTCGCTTTATGTTTCCACAAGTCAACCGACAGAAAATTTGAGAGATTTGGTGACATTCGTTGTGAAAGTTTACGCACCTTTCTGGTTTCTTATCAAGAATCAACCACAGTCCATACACGGAAGTCGGCATTTATTTAAGACCATACTTTGGATTCGTCAATTACCAACGTATATTCAAATGGTAATTCGCCCAACAATCGAGCACATAGCTACTATTTTCATCCAGAAAATATTCTGTTGTCGATGATCACTGATCCGGACCAGAAAGTACGATTTCAAGGTTATGAAACTATAACAAATGCTCGCGATGACCCACCCGGCTCGATACGCGAGTTTCACGTACCAAAAAATTAAATTAATACCGAATGCGACAATATACGGAAGTAATATATTGGGAAAATCTCCAAATAACCGAGCCACCCTGTCTGCATTTTTATACGGATAAGCAATTAGTGAAATATCAGTATTCGTCTGATCATATTATTGAAATACCAGGTAATTTATTGTACTAAATAATTATACAAAATATATATTTATGTATAACATTTTACTTGTTTCACAGAATTTACCTGCCATTCTCAAAATACCGGGCTTTTTTGCGACTTGTTAATGAATCAACAAGTAAGGTGACAGACGCGAAGCGCTTGGACTACATATTTGTCGAAATAAGAAGACGCGAGCACCATAGATATTTGGACTCTCGACAGGATTTAACTTAAATATATTTGGTATTTTATGTTCATTTTATTATCGCACTTTTATATCGCTTGTAAATAAAAGTAAATACTGTAAAGGCAAAAAATGCATGCAATGCACAAAAAACAAAAGTGCTCGATGTAGGGTGCACAGAAAAAAACATTTTTTGGTGTAATGAAATTGTCTTTAACTAACCTTTAAAACTAGGGGAGTCCGGCCTAACTTTTTTTTTCGACCCATACTAGTCTACACTCTATTGAAAGCTATTTTGTAATGGAATTTATGAACCGTCAGTGTTGAATTTTAATTGCTTCCGAAACAAGAAATAAGATTCCTAAAAGTTTCACACTTTTGTTACTTCTTGTCTAACGTTATTTAAAAGTATAAGTAGAGATTTCTCATAGGAGTAAAGAAAAGAGTCATCTGCATAAATCAAACAGCAAGCATTACCATCATTGTGAGGAAAGTCATTCATGAATATATTAAAAAACTGTGGTAGGCCCTTGAGAGGCACCGGATTATACATTTCCAAACAGTTTCCCAAAATTTTTTGCTAAATAAAGGGGTCACAAATTAGTTATGTCTTTGTTGCGTTATTTGTTTTAATTTGAACTATTTTCGAAAGTTATCATCAATGCCTTCGTAGGAAGTTTCCAAATATTAATATAATATTTGACATGTTATCCAGAAAGTATGATTTGTTATTGTTTCTATTTGCAACGATATTTTCCAAATCTGTTAATAAAACTAGATCTGAATTGTTATGTAAGTTAAGCGCGGTATTTTGTGAGTTGACTAATATAATATGATTCGGAACACTACAAATATATTCCGAGATAACCTTATTAATTCTTGCTGTATTGTCAATTGGAAAACCTCTGTATATATGAGAAATATATTCTGCCTAATATGCCTTCGTAGGAAGTTTCCAAATATTAACATAATATTTGACATGTTATCCAGAAAATATGATTTGTTATTGTTTCTATTTGCAATGATATTTTCCAAATCAGATAATGAAACTAGATTTGAAGCGTTATGTAAGTTAAGCGCGGTATTTTGTGAGCTAACTAAAATACAATTATTCGGAACACTAGAGATATAATATTCAGAGATAATCTGGTAATTTTCAATTGGAAAACCTCTATATATGTATATGAGAAATGTATTCTCTAAGCTTTTCTAGGCAGACTGTTAATTTTTTCAAACGACTTTGCTTTTGTGATTTAAAATGTTATAATTTGAGTTATGAGCCATAGGCATAGAGTAATGACGTATAGAGCTGCCACTGTTCTCATCTGACATTTCCTTTCACACTATTCGTGGTGCGGTCGGTGCGATAAAGTTAGTTGACGTAAATTGACTTACACCTGATGTATTTACAAAAATTGTTGACTCAAATTTTTCATATAGTTTTGCTGAAAAACTGTGAAATTTAAACGTATTTTGGACTTTATTGTAATATTTTACTGTTTGTATATATTTGTGGTGTATTAATACATAAATTAATTTTAACGCACAAATCGAAATGTCTTTGCTGCTTTATTGTTGGATGGTTTGCGCCATTGCCTCTATCTGGTATTATAAAGTAATACTTTCCAACATCTAACCGCCCATCTGCAACACACCAAATGTCATCAATACGTCATTACTCTGTGGCCTGGTTTAATATTCAGTAGGCTTATATTGAAAGTATCTCGTTGCTAAAATTCGAACTAATTCTTTAATAATACTGTTCAGTAATTTAATTTGATTAGATAACAGTAAATATTGCGTATCGAATTGATTTAATGCTCTGTTGAATATATTTTTCATTTCCCTTTGTCGTCTGTATTTAACTTTGTATAATTTTATAATGTTTTGTGATACATTGAAAGTATGCCTGGATAATATTTTCCGTAAATTTGATAATATATTGTGTGATGTAGTATCTGATGTATCGTTCCTAATGTGTTATGCACTTACAGATGATAATTCAACAATATCTATATTTCTTCTTTCCCTTTTGCCATTCACAAGCCGCTTTAGGACGTCATAAATGCCCTTCCAATTTTCTCCTGAAATTTGTATTGTATTTTCTAAATCCGAACTTATGATATTATTTTGAAATTAGTACGTTCGTCCTATAATTTGTCCAAGGAGAGAATACTTTCCACATATGTGACCTTTCTGAGAATACATTGTTATCCAAGATCTTGACTTTTGTATTTTTCTTCATTGAAGCAGGAATATACCTGCGAATCACTTAAATACGGAATTATATTGTTCAAAGTTTGAACGTAAGTATCATTTATGGATATAGGAGAATTACGAAGTTCTTTACGAATACGGTCTATAGTATCACTATTTTTGTAGCAAAATAAAAAAATTTAAGTTGGGATTCCTTTTGGTCTAACAGATCCGCGGGTGAGATTCGTACTCACATTCGCTGGGCATTTCTTCGATGTTTGTGAAGAAGTATTCTGTATTCACAGAATTTTTATTAAAATTGTTTTCCTTATTTACATGTAATAAACTAACGGTTTCTGAATGCTTCACTTTAACAAGAATAATTTTTTATTTGTAATGTGTGAACATTTTCAAAACGATAAAAATTTAACAGTTTTGTTTTAAATTTCATCCAATAACAACTTACAACTCCGAAAGGGAAGTTGTTGGACTAAATACACCTCACAAGTTAAGAGAGGAAAAACAGTTGTATACAACTATTTGAATAACAGCGGAAATTTGGAAAAACCATGAAAAGACGAACCAAAATGGCAACAATGGTTCGAGAAAGGCAACAAATTTACAGACTTGTCCTCCAATTCTTCCATTTCGACCTCAAAAATTCTCAACAAAAGTAGACTTAACGCTAGTGTTTGTACAGTACGTCGATTATTAAAGTCATGTCCCTTAATTTTTCGTCGGAAATTCCCTCTAAACCCGCCACTTAATGCGTAAAAACCATTGTTAGACAAGTGCCTGAAAGTGGTGTTTTCCGATGAGAGAACAGTTAATGTCGATGAACATGGGTACCATGTTATACTACGGCACCATCCATTTGGTTTTTGAAACCGAAAAATTACTGGAGCATCGTACAAGTGGATCGTAGAGCCGCTTTTTTCCAATTTAACAATTTTTTTGGACCCATAGCATGGACTTACCAACAAGGTAATAATTATTCAATTCATACTGCCTGAACTGGAAAACCTTGGATTCATGATAAAAATGGGGAACTTTTGCATTGGCCACCATGAAACAAAAGACTCAATGAAAGACGCGATAAAAGAAGCTGGGACTCAGTGTCTTTAAATTATGTAGGCTCTTATATCAGTCAATGTCTGGCCGTATTTTTGAAGTTATTACCAGTAAGGGTGGTATCTCCAAATCTATTTGTTTTACTATTATTAGTCGTAAATTTGAAAAAACTGAATTATTCTCTTATTTTATCTAATTTTAAATGATTCCTTATTCAAATGATAAAATATAATAAAAATAAAAAATATTTAAAAAATGTAAAAAATCATTTATCTTATTTTGGTACATAAATAATCAGATTATAGACTTTATTCGTAATTACTTTAGTAATTCTTCTTTATCCAGATTAACCCTGCTGTTAGATTAGAAAAGACTTACGAATCTTAGATTGAGGGACCATTTGGTCCATACTGCAATTTTCATCCAAAATAATAATTTTATCTTATTCTTTGTAACTATTTTGGTTCAAAAATTTCTAAAGCAAGTATTTGACATATCAAAAACATCCGCTAACATATCAAAAACATCTTCTAAATATTTGACATGAATTTACATTCGCTTGGTAATGAAAAAATTTACGAATCTTAGGTTGAGGGACCATTTGGTCCATACTGGAATTTTCATCCAAAATAATAATTTTATCTTATCCTTTGTAACTATTTTGGTTCAATAATTTCTAAAGCAAGTATTTGACATATCAAAAACATCTTCTAAATATTTGACATGAATTTACATTCGCTTGGTAATGAAAAAATGTACTATTGACCAAATGGTCCTCTAACCTAAGATTCGTCATTTTGTATTTTTCTCAGTCCTGAATAAAGTTAGAAAATTTAATTTTCGCACATAACATTGTTTTATTAAAAGACCCCATTAGCAGAAAAATTTAGTCAGTATATATCACCGTTCCAAAGTTACAAGGGAAAACAGAAAAAATTTGGACCAAATGGTCCTAATCTAACAGCAGGGTTAAATGATATTTATGTTCAAGGTATGTATATACATAAGTATGTAAATATCTTCCGATGAAGCAGTTTCTGACCTTCGGACAGTGATGGTAACTCTGCAGGAACGAAACGCGCCGTTGAACTACCAAAAAGGTGCTAAAACGCGCCAAATAACGAAAAATAATGTCAAATTCCGAAAGTGCTAAAACGCGCTTAGTAAATAAGTGGCTTCCAATAGGGATCGGTAGATTTTGTCAGTCCATTGCGTTCTATTGCTTTTTAAATAGTTAATTGCTTTTTCTATCGCTTTTACGTAAAGTCTTTCTTAAATATGACTTTCCGGCACATGACTTCAAGACTACTTGTTAGTACCTTAATTGGATATAAAACATAAAACCTGTCTCAAGTTACAAACGTAGATTCAATGTATAATATTCATATATGTACAGAAATAGTCATATATTTAAGTATTCACATAAATTAAAAATGTGACTATGGTTAGATATAAAAAAAATTTTGCTGCTTAATGAATACTCCATGGCAAACTCTAGACTTTTTTGTTTTTCAATGATGTTTTCTGCCTCTGGAGCTACTTTGCGGACTTTGTGGACTTGCGACTGGATTTTCTGCAAACATTTTAAGAATGGAACGATCTTCTATTTCGTTTGTCACATATTTCCGACCAGTTCTGATCATATTTTATTGGTTTCCGTAGGTTTCTTTCTTCTTTACTAAATTGTAGACTGTTTTCCGATCTATTCCTTACTCTTTTTCCAAGTCTGATGCCGAGGAACCAATTACAAACTTCGTTACGATCTCAACTCACGTCTCGACGGGACTTTCCTTTATTTTCGCCATTTTAAATGGTTTTTAGCGGCTTTTGTATAAATATTTGCTTTTAAGCAATATAAATTTGCTAAGTACGAAAACTTTCTCAAAGATCGCCGAATTTTTAACTAAATTTCAGGAATGTGTAATAACTTGTGAGAGACCAAAAATAGTCGCAAAAAATTTTGAAAGATGAGCTGTAGACTTCTTTTCTAATTTAAAACGACATCCGTCAAGTTTGGTGTAAAAAATTTTTAATGTAGATTATCCTTGAAAAAACGATATGCATTATGATGAATTTTTATATTGAATTATCCTTGAAAAAACGATATGCATTATGATGAATTTTTATATTGAAGGAGTGTTTCTTAAACTTTAACATGTCTTTTTGAAAATCACGCGTTAGGTTTGCTGACGTTGAAACTTGTTCTAGCTTCTTCACTACTTTCAAATTGTATTTATCTTCAGCGGCACTCTTTTTATTTAACCTTTCTTCTATTATAATCTCCAATTGAAACCATTTGCACATATCAGCGCTGTTAGTTTTTCTAACAAAATTTTTTTTAGTCTTGCGTGTTTTTCATAGATCCCAAGCGCATAATGCTGATTCACTATTGCACACAATTTCTTTCACTAGCTGTGCAGAATTTCTTTCAGTAACAGCTTTATGTTGAAATACTTTCAAAACCTGCAAATCAATATTGGCATGTTCTATGCAGGCACAGGTATTACTGTCAGAAGCTGACGGCTTTTTTATAAAAAGAAGGTTTTAGTCGTGTAAACGTTGTGTATGACAAATCAATACCGATATTTTCACTTTTAAATATTTCATACAGGTTTTGTATCGTATCGTATTTTAATTTTTCCACTAGTGACAGTTTGCTTCTCTCCAGAGCAAGCTCTGCTGACGTCATCTCTAATGAAGAAGTCGTTCACTGCATTTATTTTAGACATACAAGTCAGTGATTTTCTAATTACTTTTTTCTTAGTGGCCAGTAGTTTCTTCAATCTGTAACGTTTGAAAAGTTTGGCAAACTGATCTTCTCTCTTTACACTTTTCTTTTGAATGAGCCAAAATTTGTTTAAATTTTTTGAAGGAAGAACTAAGAACTTTATTTGATTTCTCTTGTACTTGTTTCTTAACTCTTTGGTATCTTTTTTGTACTTTCGTTTCCCTTTTTCAGATTCTTTGAGTCTATTGTTTAATCGCTCGATTTCTAGTTGTAGTTAGTTCTTGATTTCTTTGTTTAAGCTGATTTGTATACCTTTGTTGTGGGATTTTGGCAAAAATTATTTTGTTTAGTTCAATTAGGGTCGGTAACATTTCTGCTTCATTATTTGACAATTCTGATGAAACCACAAAAATTCTTTCAGGCGTGACACATGCTGGAGTTGTTGCACTACTTCCGCTATTACTAATCGGAAATTTCGCTTTCCGTTCGGACTCTATTTTACCACGAACAGATTCCCTCTCTTTAGCTCGTACACGCTGAAGTACCCTCTTGGGCACACTTATTTTCATTCTTTTTGCATTTCTATTAAAAAGTCATATTACTGAGTAAATATTAAAGTCTAAGTTAAACATATACGTATGTACCTTCCTGTTCTCTTCGTTACGTTCCATATCGAGCTTTATTCTTTCTCTATACCTTCGCGATCTTTCAGCCACTTTAATTTAGTCGTCTGAGATAAATTTAGAAGTTTGAAGATAAATACAAAATTAATATTTTTAATACTGGTGCGACACATCTTAAAAGTGACGTCAAGACATTTACCACTTTTTTGTATGTTTTTACAAAGTGAATATGGCAAATGTACTAAAATTCAGAATAAATGAATCAGTACTTATAAAACAATGATTTTAAATTTAAATTTTGTTTATTTAAAGTTTTGCTGTCTCGATATTTTGCACTTATTTCTACTTTAGGTTCTCCTGAGTAGACTTCTGCATTTCAGAGATGTATTCGTCTTTCCAACGACGAGCAAAATGAAGTTGTATAATTTTCAGACTCTGCCATCTATTGACCAGCGAAATGTCATCGGAATAGGTTTCAGGTATGGCAACGAGTGGAGACCCTTTTAACAAATGTCCAGGTGTTAACGGAATTACCTCATCGACATTTTCACTAATGGGTGAAATGGGGCGAAAATTCAAAATGCTTTCTATTCGTATAAGTAGTGTCGAAAATTCTTCAAAAGTAAATTTCAGGTTACCTGCAACCTTTTTTAGATGCATTTTCATACTTTTCACGGCTGCTTCCCATAAGCCACCCATATGCGGAGCATATGGAGGGATGAAGTGCCAGAAGAATCCGTGCAAATTGTACTTTTCCGCTGAACTTGTCTCAGCACATCTAAGAAAATTTTCATATTCTTTTCTGAGTAAGCGACTGGCTCCCACAAAGTTTTTTCCATTATCGGAAAAAACTTTTCAGGAAATCCTCTCCGACCAACAAATCTATCGAAGCATGCTAAAAAGGCTTCTGATGAGAGATCTGAGCAAACCTCAAATGAATTGCTCGAGTGGATAAGCATACAAAAATGGCAGCATATCCCTTTTGGAGTTTTGCATTTCTAAGTTTTGACGATTTAATTTCAAAAGGACCCGCAAAATCTAATCCGGTGTTGGTAAATGAGGGTGAGAATGTACACCGTTCCGGAGGTAAGGTGCCCATAATTTGACTTCGCACATGACTTTTATAAATTGCGCATTCTCTTCAATTTCTAACACAATGCCGTACGGCATTCTTTAACCTTATTACGTAAAACTCTTGGCGGATAGCACGCAACATACATTGATGCTCAGCGTGTAAGAGCATTTTATGCGTAAAGTCGATAAAAAGTTTGCATAATTTAGATTTTTCAGGTAATATTAGTGGATGTCTTTCATTATAGCTTGCGTTAGAGTCCGCTAAACGGCCATTTACTCGTAGTAATCCATTTTTATCCAAAAACGGGTTAAGTGTCAATAGTCTGCTTTTAGAACTTATTGCCGTTTTCGATTCCAGTCTTCGATATTCCTCTGAAAAGTAATTAAGCTGTGAAATTTTCACCAGTCGATATTTAACAAATGAAATTTCCTCCTCTGAAACAAAATTTGTCCCCATTACAGGAAAATGTTGTCTTCTACATTTTCGAATGAAGCGAAACATAAAACAAATTACGCGTTATGCTCTTTGGTATGACGAAAAACTTTCCAAAATGTCCTCCAGATCGGGCCGTGTCTAAAATATTTGTGTTTTCTTTTCTATAGCATGCTCTTTTAACACAGGCTGCAGAGGCCAAAATGAGGGTTCCTTCGTAAGCCACTCGGGTCCATTCCACCAAAATTTGTTAAATTTCAATTCTTTTGCCTCACATCCTCTTGTATCCAAATCGGCAGGGTTCTCCAAGCTCGGTACATCCAGTTCGCGTTTCCCACGTTATCACGGATCTCCGAAGTCCTGTTCGCCACAAACGTTTTCCAGTTGTAAGGAGGTTTGGCTAGCCATGCAAGAGTGAATGTGGAGTCACACCATAGGTAAATACTATGGACATTAACTACTGGAAACTCACAGACTTTTTTCAGCAATCTGGACAACAATAATGCGCCACAAAGTTCAAGTCTAGGCAAACTGATTGTCTTCAACGGTGCTACCTTACTCTTTGCCACCAATAAGTGTGAGAAATTAGCATCTTTAGACTCGACCGAGCGTCGCAAAATCCATGCAGCTGGATGTCATTATGAGGGGTGTATTTAATCCATCTAGGTATCCGTATATCAGGAATATCGCAGAAATTGCGAACAAATGTATTCCATTTGTTTAATGAGTCAGGTTTTGGTTCTTCATCCTAGTTAGTACCTTTCATCCATAATTGTTGGAAGACGATTTTTCCTTGAACAATTATGGGTGTCAGCCAACCAGCTGGATCACATAATTTTGCCACTAAGGACAAAATTGAACGTTTGGTGGCGCATGAAATATGCATTTCTAGAAAATTCACTTAATAGTAAAATGAATCTGTAAGGGCATTCCACAGAATTCCTAACGTTTTGGTCGAACTAGGATCTTCCAACTTTAGAAAATATTCGTCTAAAAGATCTTCTTTAGCTAGGGTTTCAAGCAATGCATGATGATTTGCTGTGATTTTCTTCAAGGCAAAACCAACACACGATAGCAAATCAATAAGTTCCATTAACGACTTTTCTGCTTCTGCGAGTGTGTGACTTCCAGCAAAATATCATCAACATACGTCTGCTTTCTTAATATTGCCGCCGCATTAGAATGAGTAGATTCGTAATCTTTGCTCAACTGTAGTAGAGTTCTTGTCGCTAAATATGGACCACAATTAACTCCAAAGGTCACTGTATTTTAGAAAAATCTTGTATAGACCCAAAAGAGTTTCTGTAAACAATTCTTTGAAATTTCCGATTCTCTTCATGTACCAGTATTTGGCGATACATTTTCTGACTGTCGCCATTAAATACGAATTTGAAGAAGCGCCATTGTAGAATCACATCAACTATGTCGTTTTGAAGCGAAGGTCCCGTATGCAAGACGTCGTTTAGAGAAAGCCCACTTGCAGTTTTCCTAGATGCATTGAAAACTACCCTCACCTTTGTGGACTTGCTTTCTGGTTTCACTACAGCGTGATGAGGCAAGTAGAAATAGAAATATCGCGAATTATGTTGAATTTCATCAGACGTCGTATGTTCGACATGGTTTAATTTAATACACTCGCCAAGTACATTTCAATATTCACATTCAAGCAAGGGAGAATTTCTTAATGTCCTTTCCATCCTAAGAAATTGTCCAAGAGCTGTTGTACGAGAAGGTCCCAAGGAAATTTCATTGGGAAATTCTTTTTTGAATGGCAGTCTTTCGATATATTTACCGTCGCTGTGGCGAGAAGTTGTTTCCTCATAAAAGTTCTCGCACCATTGATCGCTGTCGGATAAGTTTTTCCAACAAGAAATTTCCTCTATTTCCCAAAATTTCTTTAAGTCATCATTCAAAGTATCTGACTGTTTCGAAATCCATGACGCGAAAGTCATAGTGGACTTGGCTGTTGGTGGTCCACTAATAATCCAACCGAATTCCGTTGCTTGACCTGCAAGGCCCCCAGACAGATTTTGCTTAAATCCAGATTTTAATATTGATGGAAGAATATCACTTCCAATAGGTCAATCAGTCTGAGCTGGTTTGTAGAAATGCGGGTCTGCTAAATCTAGCTCCTTTAGTAAAGACCAGTCAGGAATATGCGCAATTAACGTTGGCATCAGATGATTTAAGTTGGATATTACAATTGCAGTGGTGTTCAGAGAATATTATGATTTTCTCGATTTCAAGGTGATATTGCAAATTCTTGATGAATTTTCAAGTACAGTACCACCAAGACCAGACTTTTTTTTTTTTTGAAATCGAGCGAACCCATCGCCGCCACTCTTACCCGCCCCTACCGACCGAGAGAGCCACGTCCCCATAACGTGAGGACAGCGTACACATTATAGACCGGTCTATAACGGGAGAGCAAGGATCATAAGTTCACACGTTACAACCAACTACAGAAATTCTTCACCAGTTGGTATTACACTAACATAAATAAGTATAAAAGCACATCACGAGATATTAATATAACAGACTTCATAATATATAATAATTACGAGCAAAACGAAAACCAAATTATAAATCAGACCAGATAGTAAGGATAAAGTAAATTAAATTTACATATGTACGTTAACGAATATACAGCACTAATGCAATCGGTTCAAATGACAAATTATGCTAGACTTTGTCGTTTCCCAACTACCTGTGAAATCAATAAACTGATATAGCTCATTAAAGTCACGACACATTCTCCTAACTCGATCAAAGGGCGCATAATTCGAACGCTGAAACTCGATGTGAATGAGTTTATAGTACCTCGTGGGTCTCAATGGGACATTTATGAAAACCTTAGATAACAGAAATTCAGAACATATACATCCATCAATTATCTTCACAACTGTAATAGAGTTTATCATGGTACGTCTACTACTAAGAGTCGGCAATCTGATCAATGCTAGTCTACTGCTATACGAAGGAAGATTATGGTTCGGGTTCCATTGAAGATTTCTCAGACAAAAAATGAGAAACTGTTTCTGGACCGATTCAATCATATTAACATACAAATTGTACTGGGGGTCCCAAACAACTGATCCATATTCGAGAATAGGGCGGACTAGTGAAGTAAAAAGATTTTTCGTAACGTAGGGATCAGAAAATTCCTTTGCCCAACGTTTAATACAGTTCAGAACGCCATAAGCCTTGCTCACCATCGTAATTATGTGGGAGTTGAAATTTAATTTTCTGTCCAAGAGAACACCAAGATCAACAAATGAATCCACCGATTCAAGAACATTGCCACCTAAAATGTATTTTGCCGAAAATAATGATGACCTAGAGAACAGCATATGCTTACATTTCGTAAAATTAAGCTCCATCAAATTGGTCTCGCACCACGTCTGGAAAGTAGACAAATCCCTCTGAAGTAAAGAATATTGACAAGGATCCTTGTAAGAAAAATAGATCTTCACGTCATCAGCGTACATTAACAATTTAGAGTGCATTATGGAGGCGGGTAAGTCGTTAATGAATAACAAAAATAGAACCGGCCCAAGATGACTGCCCTGAGGCACCCCAGATGACACATAAATAGATCTTGAGAATGATCGACCAAATGATACCATCTGTTCTCTGGTCATTAAGTAAGAACTAATCCAATTCAGCATGTTACAATTAAAACCCATTGCCCCTAGTTTATATAATAACAAATTGTGGTTAACTTTATCAAAAGCCTTACTAAAATCGGTAAACATCACATCAGTTTGATCTCCATTAATAAAGCCGTCAATAATAGAAGAGGAAAACTGAAGCAAATTAGTCACGGTGGAACGACCCTTCCGAAAGCCATGTTGACGTGGATCTAAAATGGGGGAAACATCATGAGAAATTACATTTGTGACTAACTTCTCAAACAGTTTTAGGATTGGCACTCAATTTTGCAATTCCCCTATATTTTGCAATATTTATTAAACTACCAGACTAGTGGAGAGCGATTATATAAGAATTCTTCTACTGTGCAGGAAAATGACCGAACTTCAACGAAGCGTTAAATAAGAGAGTCAACGGTAAGCTGAGAGAATTCGAGCAGGATACCATCAGGACCAGCTTTATTCGAGGCTTTCAAGCTGATTAAGTTATCTAGCAACCACGAAGAATTTACGACAGGTGCATCAAACGGAATGGTAGAGCGGACAGTGTACGGGTATGATTTGGAAACATCATAGGCTCGGGTGGAATAAATAGATGCGAAAAAATCGGCGAAACAATTAGCAATAGACTCTTCATCTGAATATTCAATACCGTTCATTTTGATCCTAGAAAGTGTGGAAGACGAATTACGCTTCAAGTTAACAAATCTAAAGAATGATTTGGGGTTCCGTTTAAAATTAGCCTTCAACCTATCCAAATATAATCTGTAACTCTCACGAGATTTAGAGTTGTATCTACTCCTAGCAACAATATACCTAGCATAGTCTGGTAGCAGTCCAGATTTTTTATACTTTTTCGAACATCTATTCCTTACATTCTTGAGACTATTTAGAGCCCTTGCGGACCATGGGGGAACAGTATTACCCATTATTGGGCTCTTGGGTACAGACTTAGAAATATAGCCATTAATAATACTATAGAAATCATCCAGGGCGATTTCAAATTCAAAAGAATTATCACACTGACAAATACTATGCCAGTCGGTATCAAAGATAAGATTATTCAAAAGAATAAAGTTTGCAGGCGAAAAGCATAGGCCAACATAGGACGAAGAGCAATTGCAACCAACCTGCATGGTATCATATGTATAATTAATTCCCAGCGTTGGATGGTAACTATCCTCAGGAGAAATTAACGGATCAATTCGAGAAATATCAAAGTTGTTAGAATCATCCACTAAAACTAGATCAAGGAATCGATTCATAGAATTGGGAATGTCGTTCAATTGAATCAACCCAAGTTCGGAAATATGGGTAACAAAATCAGATGACCAATCACATGGTGTCAATGGAGTCAGAGAATTAGTATCGGGTAAAGACACCCATGTCACAGACGGCAAGTTAAAGTCACCCAATACTAAAATACGGTCCTTTCTACTGGCTAACGCAATAACTTTTGCAATAGCGTCAATATGCACTTGATATACCTCAAAGCATGAAGATGGCGGAATATAAGAACACGTGACAAACAATTTCAAATCGCCTAAATTAATGGACACCACAATATACTCAAGATCGCCAATGTCATCAACTGTAACCAACTCAGAAGATAAAGAATTCTCAATTGAGATTAAAACACCACCACCAATTTTACCAACACGATCTTTTCTATAAACTACGTACTTATTGCAGAACAACTCAGAATTAAAAACATTAGGTTTAAGCCATGTCTCAGAAAATGCAATGACATCAAACTCAAAACCAAAGCTATCAACAAATAATCTGGACAATTTAGTATTCAAACCGCGAACATTCTGATACGCCATATTCAAACTCCCAATTAGTTTTTTGGAGCTGCCTTATCTCCAGACGGTAATCTAGCAAAATTATCACGCCTACCATTATCCCGATACTCAAATTCCCTTACGAATGTTCTGTGAGGCCAAAATTCCGAATCCACCAGTCTGACAAATAGATCATCCGGTGCAATAATTTTGAAAGACGACTTACGTTCCGAAAATTGTGACTTCAGCTTGAAGCATGGAATCGTTAGAATTATTCCCGACTAATTTAGACGATATGTAAAGTCGTACATCCTCTTCGGTCGTGTCGGGGGAAAGTCTAGACACAAAAACTGTCTTCCTTGCCGGTACGACAGTCAACGTTCTTGGTCCCGGTCCTGGCACCGGGGCGGGATTACCACCCGGAGGAGACGACTTATCGCTGTCCGTGGAAGCTATAGTAACTACAGAAACGACTTCAGCAAAAGTAGGACGGGCAGAAGATTTCATTGGACTTGAAACTGTAACTAGAGAATTAACGTCCATTAAATTCGGCGAGGAAGGAATTACCAACAATGGAGGGGCCTTCTTAGCCGTCTTCTTCCTTTTCGGCGAGGAAGCTTTCGGTGAACCCGCTCTCTTTTCCAATCCCGGATATTTATTAAACATCCCAATAAACTTGGAAAATCGACCAGATAAAGCCGAAAGCTCCTTTTCCATCTCAGAAAACTCGGACTACATGCTCCTGAAAAATTTGTAGAACTCCACATCCAATTTTCTACAATCCACGCAACACCAACGAAGACCCTTGTCATCACTAAGATTGTCCGCCACTCTTGCATAAAGGCCAACACATTTGACATGTACTAAGCCATCACACAACCAACACGAAATAAGAGTATCGGTATCCGATCTAACCTTACAGTCTTTGTTCATGCAAGTCATCATTATAACTAAATCAGAGTAAAAAAAAAATAAAAAATAAATAAATATATAAATAAGAAACAAATACTAAAAACAGAATTCCAAAATCGACAAAATTCCCAAAAAAGTATGAACTTATTATCCCT
Source organism: Phaonia tiefii (assembly GCA_963931995.1). Classification (NCBI taxonomy): domain Eukaryota; kingdom Metazoa; phylum Arthropoda; class Insecta; order Diptera; family Muscidae; genus Phaonia; species Phaonia tiefii. The sequence goes on from OZ008367.1 coordinate 241,398,258, forward strand.
TTGATATTAATTCCCAAAACCAGATGGCAACTCTGACACACAAATAACGAAACAAAGAGAATGAAAGAAAAACAAAAATCAAACAACTACAACGTTAGATGTTCTCAACAATGTTGTTGTTTGTGTTTTACACGATCAACAGAATTTCCAATTGCACACAATAATACAAAAACAGTATAAACAAGCACTGCACTGAACACACAATTATATCAAGCAATGTATTTTAACTTATCTTTGCACTATTAACACAACAAGCACTATTTAAACTTTTAAAATACGAAAATAAAGTAAATTCACGGAGCACAACTAAAAAAACGAACTAAACGAGAGTAGAGTTGCCAAACCACCAAGTTGCCAAATTCGTGAAAGATTTCCGAGTTGGAATGATTAATTGATAGATATTATTCTACTTGAAATGAATGTCTCTTGAGACCCTTGATCAATGAAGACTCGAATAGTGAAAACATTCCCAAGGTGTAGATATCAATTAAGGCCGTCGGTAGAATAGTTTTCTCACCCGATTCTGAAAAGTGAGATTGCACCTGAGATTCGTCAATATAATCTAGGTGAGTTCATTCAGACTGTGGTTCATATTGGGATTCAATATGAAAAGATTGTTGATGTGACTTTGGGTCTGAATGCTTTTGAGCCGTAACGGATCTTGTCTGATATGTTCTAGCTCCGTGAGAGCCTGTGGAGGATGCTTCGGGATGCTAAAGCGAATGATGGAGCTTTTGACAGTGTTGGCAGAGTCTTGTACTCTGACAATTTTGACTAATATGTCCAGATGACAAACAATTTTCACATATTTTATTATTCGAGATGAATTGTCTCTTCTCCTTCAGCGACCACTCTTTGAATTTGAGGCACATGCGTAGCGCATGATCCCCCTTGCAAGCTTTGCATGGTCGATATGGATTATCCGACCTAACGTGAAAACTTTCCGCCTTAGGAGTTGATGATGATGAAGAGACTGGTTTTGTCATTTCAAATATAGATTCTAAGAAATCTAACCTCTTTGAAATTAACTCATTTAATTGCGGCCAAGTTGGCATTTCTTTGTGGTCTTTTATTGAGTTTTCCCACGATCTTAATGTATCCTCTGGTAATTTCCCCGAAACCCAGTATACCAAAAATGGGTCCTAGTATATCACAGATATACTGTATGTCTTTAACACCGATAAAGAATCGTTCACTGAACTCTGCCAATTTCGAAGAGATTTGCTTTTTTCGGTGGAAAGTTTTTCCAGATCAAATATTTTCCGCAATTGTTGATTAACCAATATTCGCTTATTTTCATATCGTTGACGCAACGCGTCCCATGCTAATGTATAATTATCATCAGCCAGCGCAAACCTTTTAACAATTTTGTTTGCCTCACCTCGCGTTTTTGCTCTAAGGTGAAACAATTTCTGCGCTGGAGACAATTTAGGATGATTCCCATAAACTGCAGTGAACATATCACGAAAACTTGGCCATTTATCGTAGCCGCCACGAAACACTTCTGCATCACATGCTGGAATTTTCAGTAATGAAGACAATTCATCAGCATTTTTTCATCTCTCAACTGTTGTAGATTTACACTTGTAATTAGTATCAAATCTAAAATTTGTATTAGTATCAAATCTAAAATTTGTCATTTGCATTTCTTGTAAGTTGTACAAGAGATATTGAATTTCGAGTTTGTCGAAGTTCTATCTAGTTCTGGTATAGACTCACTGCCCGAAGTCATTACCCTCGTAAATTAGGACGAGCTGTTTCCATCGTCGCTCCAAATCTTCCAATTCCACTTCCAAACTAGAAGAAGTGTGAGTTTCCAAAGGGATTTGCAAAAATTCGGCGCAATATGTGACCACTTGGTCAGAAAAAAATATAAATTTCGAGGTGCTCATATTAGGTTTTTCAGAGTGGCACCGAATAAAATGCGTCTGAAATTCTCAAATAAAATTTGTATTGATAGGTTCACCTGGATCAGACTTCTAACTACTAGATAAACCAAAGCAAATTTCTAAGATGTTGCTCTTGAAACATAAGTTTACTTAATCGTGAATTAAGCGCAAAGTACGAACACGTTTACAGGATATCTCTAATATACCCAACGAAAGCTAAATTTGCAAGAAAAAATAATTTGCTCTCAAATTACTGAACACAAACTCTTTCCTTATAATAAATAATGCCAATGCTTAATATGTTTAAATTTATGTTCTACCAAATAATTATCATAGTAGCTTGAATTGCTTAAAAGCGGTAGCAAAAATTTACTTGACAATATCCATACACACACAAATGGCACAAGCTTAAACTTCTTTAACCGATTGTGGTATAAATTCTCTTAAAAATGGGTAATATTTTGCCGCCATTGAGCATTATTGTTCCATATACGGATAATCAAATTATCCGTTAATTATTTAACGAAAAAGAAATAGTATCTATTTAATTTTAGACTTGTACCACTAAATTCTGCAAAATATTCTACTCATGAATGTTGTGCTGTAGTTTATCTGACAGCGTTTAATTTTACACCACGGATATTAAGCCATATACCAAATATGACAAAATCTCAGATCGACCTCGTAACTCAAAAACTAAAATTTATTCCAATATTTTATCGTCGATGTTTGAAGTACAGGACTAAAGCTCATTATCATAATATCTGGTTAAATGTAAATAACAGATACAATTTTCAAATTGTATACAAACTGGCAACCAGACCTTTTAGTCAGTTTAACTGTAGTATAACCTGAGAGGGTGATAATGGGGTAAGATGCATGATACCTGTAATGTAGATATAACAATTCTACAGAACCTTTGTCGCATACAAAATATTTTTCGTATTCTGTGCGACTAGAAAATGTATTAATACACTACTTATACTTTCGTTTTACCGATTACTGAAATCAAACTCCCAGTGAGTTCTTCTGCTTAATTTTGGATTCTTATTAGGCTGTGTCCGACTGGTTTATCAACGAAATTCAATGTATGACCCTGTTCGTTGTGTCCAAATACTAATATCTGCAACCCACTGTATCGCTCTCAATAAGTAATATACTTGCATTAAATCCGTTCACTTTTTTGCAATAGGCTGAATCGAGTTGTCAGCAAATATAGGCCATCAGTTTTGCCAGTAATCAATAACAACTGGAGTTTTCTGGTTTACGAAAATAACCCAGTGTTCGTTGCCCTTGTGCGTTTTATCCAGACCCGTTTATAATACCCAATATTAATAATATAGTCCTCGAAAATTCGGGTTTGGTGCTATTTTGTTGACCCCAGCTGTACAGTTGATGAGAAAGACAATGAAGGAAAATATGTCAATTGGTTGCATCCATTTGTCGAAAAGGAGAGAGATACAAACGAAGATAATAATGTCAACAATAATACAAGGTTGATACTTAAACCTAGTATGTACTAATTTGTACAATTTTATTTATTCCCACTTTATTTTATTTTATTCCACTTATTTTATATCCACTTCGAAATTGTTTGAGAATATTATTCACAAAATGACTCAAGTATTTCGATAAGGTTTTCACAAAGATAAAAATCACACGATAAATTAAGCAGTCTGCAGCACTCAATTGTTCTCCAATTTTCTCACTCTTCCTTCTTTTCTCTATTATCTTTTAAAAGATAATGACAGATGTAAAACAAAGGTTAAACAGAACAAAACGTGGTTTAATATTCATCGATCCGAACTGCATGCAAAAACATGAAAAATTTTGCATTAAATGTGAAATAACTTGGTGCTTGTCAATATTACAATAACGCAGTCAGACAGATTTTTGGAACGCATTACATATCGTACGTTCCGCAAGGTAGTTAAACACAATGTATTGCAGTTGATACTCACAGCTCTGCTTTTGGTGTCATTATTTCTGCACACATACACTGTTATTCACGTTTGGTCCGCTAATAAATCCACATTAAATTTTATACATTCCTTTCACTTTCATAATGCAGAAAAATTCTGAACTCTGCTCTTAGGCAATTCGTTATGAAATAATTCCCACTATTTTCAGCTTATCTGTGAGATTTTGATCTGTAAAGTTTGGTAATTAATACCAATTATCGTGAAACTTATGCACACTTCAGGTTTCGTTTTTCACTCAACACTGTCATTTATATTCTGTAGTTGCCGTAACTGTCTTTCATGTTACAATCTCGCAGTTTCGTTCCGTTCCGTTTCACTTTATCCTAATCTCTTGTCCTTCAATTTCGCCCTTGAGCACATTCGACTAGGAGATTAACGCGTCTTTCATTGACACTCTTGAAATATATTACTCTTCACGAATTTAAGAGACGGAAAATCGCATTTACTCCGCAAGAGTGATTCGTATCAGTACTCTCGTATGCAGTTTGCAGATGATCTAAACTTTACAATATTTTTAATTCAAATTAAAGAGTAGTCTGCACGGAAATTTAGCGACTGTTAACGTAAAAAACCCAATAAGTACGATTATATTAGAACTTAAGTACCAGTAAATAACCAGTTAACATACAGCGAGAGAAGTATGTAACAAGAAACCAACGGCTGTAACCATACAAAGGGCAACTTGTACTAACTGACAAGCCTCAAATCGCACAGATTCTAAAACTCGTACTCTGAAGCTATGTATATCATTCTACGCATCTGTTAAGAGTATATGCGGCTAGTTTACAATTAAAAATGTAATTTTATCCAAACTACTGTTCGTTTAAGATAATGTGACCTTTTCCCAAACTTTTTGTTCTCTTTTCTTGTAAATTTCATCAACAGAGCATCTCTACAAACATATCTAATTCTGCTTTCACTAAGGCAATTACAAAAGTTGTGATTTATTTGTAAATATTCCAAGTTGGGCTTTTTCCGCGAATTCAAGCTACTATAACCACATTCTCTTATATGTCACACACTTTAACATACCTTCGATCCGAGTGCATTTCAATAAAATGCCCAGTTGCTATTACTTTTGCACACCGCCTCTGTGGTAGCTTATCTTCTTAGACTTCTTGGGATTATTATAAGAGAGGATGATCGCGTAAGGACAGGATGATCTTTTTGAGGTTTCGAAGGACCATGTACAATTCCGCCAGACAGTTCGCTTCTGGAATTAGTGGACTGTATTCTAATATGCCGGTCTCACGGAATTGCAGTTTAAAGGTTAAGTTCCAAAAGTACCCGAAATAAGTTCCAAAGTTAATGTTTATTAATCCAGGCTTCTCACCGCTTCCTTATCTCTCGCCAAAGTGAGGCGATAAAATTGCATCCGTAGAACTGCAATATGCATCAAAGCGGCAAAAGTATATTCAGCATAAACAGTAAGTGGAAGTAATGGAAACTCTTTTTGTAGTTAGATAAAAGCTTTTATTTCGTCGCATGCATCTACAAAAAGGGTTTCCATCATATCCAATTGAAAATATAAAAAAGGCAAAATTCATAATTGAAGAGTACTTCATTTTCAATCTTTATATTAATATAATATTGTTGAGGTCACTTCAACAATGTCTTTTTTTTAATTCTTTTTATATCGTATTGTTTAAAGCAAGCACTATCTTAGCCTAATATTGGTAAATCTGAAAAAAATAAAATAGCGTGACGTTCACGATAATGTGCGGGGACAAAATGCGTTCAAAAATTATAATCCGCGTTTTTAAGGTTTGATGGAAAAAATAGAACAAAGTGTAAGAAATAATTACAATATTTTAAAAACAGTTACTATAAGGTGGTTCCGAAGTTATCTTCACGTATATCACATACTCAGAAAAAATGAGATAAGACTATTTTCTGGGATACATTTTTAGATCTATCCATCTGTTTAATCCCCAGGTTCCTATCTCTTATGGTTTCAGAGAAATTATGTAGTCATTTTCTTCTATATCCACTTTTGGTAAAAATTTAACACGTTATGATACCGTATGAACCATTGTTGTAGATATACACTGAAAAATATATGAAAATTTTGGGTTAAAATAAATTAAGTTATCTTCACGTATTCGAAACAAATATTATAATAAAATATTTTTCGTTCTGTATCTCAAAAGTAGCTCCAGATAAAGTCTACAACATTTCAAAAAAGTAACAAAAAAACTGACTGGATATTTTCACTCCAATTTATGCAGAATTTCAGGCACTAATACTGGCAAAAATTTTGGACCACTTTTTTCACACAAATTTTTTTATACAAATTGTTGAAACTTTAGAGTCAATTTCCCAAAACAATATTTTTTTGAGATACGTGAAGATAACTTCGTAACGACTATATGTCTTCAGATTACTTCGTTTTGATTTTTTTTTTTCAAATTTTGTTTCAAAAATTGTAGCTGGAGACAAGTGGTTTTGTATGGAACGAATATGAGGGAGCATCAATTAATATGAAAAAAATTTGAATTCTGAGGAAAAAAAAAATCAAAAATTTCGTGCTCCCGAGAGTTGTATCGTTGGTTCAATAAAGTATGTTCTACACAAATTTTTTTAATGTTCATCTTTGAGTTGCTCTGGCAACTTAATTTTTGTTGCGGTAACGAATACATCATTTGTGCATATTGGAGAAATTTTTTAATAATAAAATCATTAAGTTTTTGGGGTTTAAACTCTTCTTTTTTGGGCATCTTATGCTTTTTTCAGTATTTTTATTTTTTATTGCTGTATTTAGTCAAACATTTAAAGTTAATGAACTGGGTGTGTTACTGCAACGTATCAGTCATTAAATCGATGAAGCCGATTTGTATCAAATAAGAGCATCGCTATTTTTACACCAATTTTTACTAACATTTTAGCTACAATGTTCAAACTCATAACCGTCAAACCGTCAGAAACCATATGTCGAGTCATTCATCAAAATAAAAATATTATACTTTAATATTGCTACGAAATAGCAATGTGGTCAATATTATAAAATGGGCAAAAGGGGTGTTTCATGTTAATATTTCTACATCATTCATATATGAATGGTAAATGTTCCAGCTCTGTTTCATTCATACATTTTTATTCTTCTATCATTTCTTAGTTATGTAACATAATAAATATTTTCCGGGTTTTATCGGTACAATATTGCATCAGGTAATACTTATATCTAATTAAATAAACAACTGAGTACTTTACAGTAACAGATTTTAGAGAGAGAGAGATAAGTCAAACACTATTTTCAAAATATTCCTGTAATTATTTTTAGAAAATAATCAAAAAAATATATTTAAGCATTTTCGGTTTGTTGAATTTCTGAGATACATAGGTACGATTATATTAATTCTAAGCAATCTCTTATTATATCATAAGAAGAGTTTATAATTTTTTTGTCTACGAAAAAATTCTTCAAACATTTCATATCCAGTTTCGTTGTGTAACGCTTGTGTGGGATATCGCCAGTGGTTGTTATTTATCATTTTTAAACATTTATTTTGAATAATTTCCATTTCCTTTAAGTGACATTTAGCAGCTTTATACCACACCGGGGACTCCTACCTTAGGATTGGTCTTATGACACACTTAAATAATAAATTTTTATTTCTAAAGTTTAGTGTTGAACGGCGATGTAAGAGGGGCCATAATGATCGGAACCATTTAATTACTTTTCCGCAAACTGCTTCGATATGTTGGTGAAATAGAAGTTTTCGATCAAATATGACTCCAAGATATTTGACTTGGTTTTGAATATCTATATATTTGGCATTGAAATAAAGTTGTCGCGTTGGTGATGTTTTCGGTGATTTAATGTATGGAAAGATCATGGCTTGCGTTTTTATCGTGATTTAACTTGATTTCCCCTTTCCTAAAATATTTACTGCATGCTTCAAGACTTTCTTCCATTTTCTTCAAAAGAGCACTTGTAAGTTTACATGATGAGATTAGGGCTGTATCATCTGCGTAATGGCTACATCCATAAGTTTTATTGCCTTGAAGTCCGATGTATATACTGCGTACAGTAGTGGAGACAGTATTGAGCCTTGTGGTAAATCCGCTGGTATATTTTTGGTAGAAGAGAGAACATTATTTACAGACACAGAAAAGGATCTGCTGTCGATATAATCTTTTACGACTTTACATAGGTATTTGCGGAAATTAGCTTATAAATTAGTCCGTTATGCCAAATTATGTCAAATGCCTCTTCGATGTCCAAAAGTATAACACCCGTCGATTTTTTGATGCGTTTTTTATTTTTAATTCTGCTGATTTGATGTATTGTGCTATGATCTTTTTTGAAACCAAATTGCTCTTTTGCTATTATATCGTGTGTAGCAATATAGTCATTGATTCTATGATGGATGACTTTTCGAAGAGTTTAGCTACATAAATTGCTTAGAAGTCTTATAGGTCGGTATCTGCTAGCACTGTTCCTTGACTTATGAGGTTTATGAATTACAACAACTTTGGCTTTTTTGAAAGCGTTAGGAAAATGATTTAATTTAATGCAACTGTTAAATATTATTGTTAGTGTTCGCGCAGAAACTATTTATTTTAAGTAAATGTAAAACACGACTTAGTTTAGCTAACAATGACAGACTAGATATGTACTTTATTGTTTCATTTCTTTTTGATTACTAACTTTACAAGATTTGCTTATTGTCGCGGGCCACCAAATCTATCAACATAGAACGACAGTTCATCTGAATAGAGAATGTAAAAGAAATATCAACAACAATACAACGGCTGAGTGACCAACTGAAGCAAACGGCTTCGTCAGCGCAGTTGTTGTTATATTCTTTTGAATCGATAATGTAAACAACAATCAACAACATACATACATACGGTACAAAACATAATGACCAAAACCAGTATGTATGTCGTTGTTGCGACAAAATTAGTAGAAAAGAATATTAGGGTGGCCTGCAATTTCAATATTAAACAAAGTTAACAACAATCAAAAATACAAATATAATTTAAAGACCGATGTAGGGCGATCTCACCCAACATGCTCAACCCGTTGAAAGGCCTCACTTTCAAGCAACAATTCAGGAGGGTGAGGGAGCTGATATAGGTGTTGGACGACGAAAGAGCCATATGGTATTTTCATCAATGCGAAACGAACTAGTCCAGAGTCGACCATATATTTGAAGTTCGAGCCAAAAACAGCACCTGTAAAGTTAGCGGCTGGATTAATTGTGGGGGGAATGTGTCTCTAACAGACACTTCTGCATTCGTCTACAAGATTTGACAACCGAATTCCGACGAGTCTATTCGAAGTTGAAGAATGTAGTTTTGGCCATCGCGGACAAGTTCTTGAGTTGGTCCGAAAATAGAGCGATGGGATGAATTTCAAATGGAGCCACTGTCTCCATAGCAAAACGGTGGCGCAAATTTCACTGAATTATTGCCTGTGCTTTAAGTTGGTATATGGTCGAAGTGGCGAAAAATAATGCTGACTTGGTCGTTTCTTCGACAGCGAGACTATAGTAGTGTCTATTTTTTCGAGAAGTGCTGCCAAATCGAGACATATATGACAAAACTTCTATTAAACGAACCCAAGCTGATTTGATTTTGAGGATTCGTGTGGGAACCTCGAGAAAGTTGTGGTCGTTTCGCAGTAGATCAGAACCACGGGCAAACATCGAGCAACACTTTTCTGCAATGAGACACAAAATACGAAACGACAAAAGACAAGCAACATCCAAGCCATATGTTATAATATTCAAGTACTGTACCTCAAATTCTTTTTTCCTGGTCCTCCGCCAAACGAGTTGATATTTGGTGATGTTTTCATCGACACGAAATCGTCGATAAATAGTTGAACATTCAGATGTGGATTTGAGATAGCGATGATGTGTGATGTAGTTTGAACCACGGATAGACTGCTTGGAGTGTAACATAAGTTGTAGTAAAGTGTTCCATTCTCGTTGGCTCGTTGCATGCGATGTTTTTAAAGGCAATTTGAATGGGACTCTATCGGAAATATCAAAACAACTTTTCCGACGAAGAGTGTTTCGAATTCTTGACCAGCGGGCGTTAGAGGTTTCTTAAATTTTGAGAGAATTGTTTAAACGTGAATCAATTGAGTTGTGTGTTAATTTGGATGTCCCACTGACAATCCAATCGAATACTGTATTGGTCAGGCAAGACGTGTCATCTCCCAGCGAGACACGACCATCGAACAACAAATCGAAAAATGCTTTCCTACTTTGAAACATGTCAACAGGTTGTGGTTTGCCATACCACGGATCAGCCAATTTCCTAATTTGAGGCATTATCCACTGTGATGTTTTGATGTACTCAACAGATTGTTGAGCCGAAATTGTCTTCGCCACAGCCAAAAGGAACGAGCTAATGCGAGATTTTATTGTGGGGTCGACAAAAAACCTGATGCTAGTTAGGGTTTCACCAATGACAAAAACTTCTGGCTGATACACGTAACAATAATAGTTGATAAGAACCAAGGCGGTTGGAATTATCGCTCTATTGTGTGAGCGAGCAACTAACGAAAGATCATTGCTGTGATTCTCCGATAACGATTGAGAGTAATGTGATGTGGAAGGCCCAGGTTGTTCAGGGCCACAAAAAATGTACAGCAATGTGTGGTGAGAAGACTGGCATACTTTACAGTTCGATTGCGATGTGCATTTTGAAACTTGATCACCATTGCGAAGGCAGTTTATGCACAGTCCATTACACTTTACGAAATTAAAGCGTTCAACAACAACAAGCGACAAAAATGAAGAGCAAACTGATATATTGGGCTCCGATGAGCTACAATATGAACAAATTGAATTCCAGTTTGTAAATGTATCAAAACGGCGACAACAATTTGAGTTTGAGTAGGCCAGACGAGTCGAATTTGAATCACCAACTATCGAAGCGTTAAGAAAACTGTGGTCCACCGAAAAAGGGTCACGATTTTTCTTCAGCAAAACCATTATTTTTGCCTCTGCGGCAATAAAAATTTCCTCCAAATCGCTTCTGGCATTTTCTGTTGGGCAAAATTTTTCAATTTGTCCTTGGAAGGAAGACAATTCGTCGAAATATGCCTCCAGGATTTGTAAACGGCATTCCAAAGTCATGGGATCGAAATTATCGCCATCTTTTTCCACTTTTTTTTTTGAATATTAGAGATGTTTTTCTTCATGGAAGTACGCTGTTGCTTGAGCGAAAACAATTCTGAACATCTTGCGTTTACTTCCCCTTTGACTTCATCAGTACCGTCTTTGCTCATATTGACAACAATATAAGAGATACACTTCCACAAAACCACAGAGTGCAAGTAGCGTACCATGCTATGTTAAGCGCCAAAATACTGTGTTATGTACACTTTCCAATATCCATGGGCGACAAAATTTTGCTTCCCGTAGCAGTACGTTACAAAAAGATATCCATTTACGTTCGTATGACACAATTCCAGGCTATCAATTAACGGCTTCAAATCAACAACAAATAAATCACGAAGAGCCACTAAACTACGAAATTCGATATGTGTTTCTGCTAAAGAAATCATACAAAAAATTATACTTTTCAAAAATATCTTTTCACGGAGGCACAGCAATTAAAGTTGATGCGCGAAGATCAAAATATGATGTTCCAGTAGCAAATTAATTGGTGCATCTATGAGTAACTCCAACGACGAAAACCAATCACCGTACAATTTGCAGCTTCAAAATCGGTACATTCTTCGCACAATGGTTTTATTATTTTATTTTATAAAACGCAACTAAATTTACTGGCCGTCCTGTCACGGTCGTCAAAATGTTCGCGCAGAAACTATTTATTTTAAGTAAATGTAAAACACGACTTAGTTTAGTTAACAACGAGAGACTAGATTTGTACTTTATTGTTTCATTTCTTGTTGACTACTAACTTTACAAGATTTTCTTATTGTCGCGGGACACCAAATCTATCAACATGGAATGACACTTCATCTGAATAGAGAATGTTAAAGAAATAGCAACAACAATACAACGGCTGAGTGACCAACTGAAGCAAACGACTTCGTCAGCTTCGATAATGTAAACAACAAGCAACAACATACGGTACAAAAACTAATGACCAAAACCAGTATGTATGTCGTTGTTGGGACAAAATTATTAGAAAAGAATATTAGGGTGTCCCGGAATTTCAATATTAAACAAATTTAATAACAATCAAAAATACAGATATAATTTAATGACCGATGTAGGGCGATCTCACCCAACAGTTAGTACTTTTACAGCCCTTTCAGGTTGATTCTTTATCTATTCTAACCCATTATATTATATTATCTAAACAAGATATTTCGATATCTTTAGTGAAGTTAAAGATTTGTGACCTCAACTACAGATATAAATTAAACTCCATCCAAATTCGGGGGAGAAAGTCCTAAGTCTCTAACTGTCAGGTTAATTTTTGCTTCGGATGGATGGACATAGTTTATCGTCAGATAATGTGATTTCGCAAAAGTGTTTGCTAATTTTTCAGCCTTTTCTTCATCTGAAATCAATTTGTTGGGTCCATCTGTGAGGTGCGGAATTTGGATTTTTGGTTTTTTTCTCAAGCTTCTACTTAATTGCCAAAATCGTTTATCTCCTTCAATGATGTTGGTCAACAGATTTGACCATTTTCTGTTTCTTTTATTATTTATTTTTTATCAATTATCTTATTGTCAAACTTGGTGCACTGTTCGTAAATAATTAAACTTTGACTGTCTGCTGCACGTTGTTGTTTTCTCTTAAACTTATTTCTTTAACCTATAAGTTTTACAATATTTTCGGCAAAGAGTTGTGTTTGGTGTGCTTTATCTTGGGAGTGACAACGTCTCCTGCCGATAGGATAAGTTGTTGTATGTTTCAACAGTTTCTTAGATCAATGAAACATATTAATCGCAAGAATGGACCATATTCATCACCGTAAAGAAACATATTCGTCCAAGGGATGAAAGTGTTTGTCATCATTTGTAATTTTTTAACAAAAAGTTCACTCAATAGTTACTTTCGTCAGTATTATAATTTTTGTAAGATTCCATAAAAGACGAATGTGCGTATACAAAATATATATATTTTCTTTAATTCTGAACTTTAATACCTCCTGTCGTTGAAGGGTAAATATATCATTTTAGATCTTGCTATTGATAAATAGAAATCTTAAAGTGACCATCAGTAGGTTAATATTTTTTTTATATATTTCAAAAAGTGTTCATTAAATGCAAGAGATACGGCCGATTATATATTCAAGCTTTGTATAACTTAAACTAAGTTTCACCTCAGAATGCGCCACAATGCGGTCAAAGTTCAATATGAGTTTGTCGCCGCTAAGCATTTGTCGATTGTTTATAAACATAGCGTGCTGTATGTCACCGGACAGATGAAGTGACAATGTACTTTATAAAAAATATGCTAGTTTTATCCACATCACTTATAGATTTAGAGATGGTTGGTGTAAAAGCTAGGTAAGTTTCCCAGATATTAGGGTGCCAAATTTAAAATAGAAGTACATCATCGGTAGATGCATCAAATATGTTAAGAATATTTATCACATTATATCCCACTGTGTTTACCTTCAATACTTCTACTGTATTTACTTCCAATACTTCTTTACTTAAATACACACATGCTACATGTACAAACATATGTATACTATTAATAAA